>CM076582.1:330986088-331586088 GCA_034641835.2 Pinus albicaulis
AAATGACATCATATGAAAATATGCATGATAAGAACCCACACATGCACACACACACACACACACACACATATATATGACAAATGATACATCCATAAACTACAAGGGGAAGACTCTTAACCTGTTCGTTGCTAGTTTGACGTATTTTCTTTAATTTTTTGGAAAATAGCATAAAATGGAAAATGACAACATAGGAAAATATGCATGATAAGAACACATGAAAATGAATGTGTATATTAAATACTCTAAGGGGTCTATTGTCCTAATTTGAAATGAAGGATTGATGGTGGATATAGGTGAAAAAAAATGTTATTAGAAACAAGAGATAGTCGAGTAAGGTAAGTAAGGAAATGATGTGACCATATAATTTTAAGAAAGATTTAAAGTTGTGGTAAAGAGAATGTTGATAGCATATTGGCATAAGTATTACTTATGTCTGTTGTCGTGTGATGTGCTAACATGGAAAGTGCAGTGTGCCACCAGTCAATGGTACCCCAGATAAGTACCATATACTTCAAAATGACTTTTATAGACACAAAATAAGTCTAGTTAAATAGTTGGTTAGAATGAACATATCCTTACAAAATCATTATGCTAATATAACCAAATTAACATGATGTGTTGACACAGTTGACAGACACCAAATATGCATAAGGGGAAAGGACCCCATGTAAGCTACAGACACCTTAATCAATAATTTGTAGAATTGAAAGGGATACAAACCCTAAGAAGAGAGTTGAGAGAAAATCGTGATTGAGGTGTGTCAGAGAAATATTGTTGTAATATTAGTGATGTAAATTTCCTATTATATTTTGTTGATTTTAAGTATGCCTGCACTACTCTAGGTTGTGCCCTTGAATTGCCACAATGGTTTATTTTAATATTACCTTGTTCTTTTAGCCTCAATGGCCTACTAGAGAAAGATCAAAAGGAAAATAATAAAATAAAGAAAACCAAATGAATTATAAAACCCTAATCAAGGGTTTTACATGAAACGACCAACAGATAATTAGCGTGGACATGACTGGGTCCATTTGAATAAGGACAAAGATAATATCTGCCATGGAAGTGGTAATTTGTTGTGGCATATTTTATATCATGAAATTATGATGGTGTCTAAAGTATATATTATTGGTTGTGAGCCATCATGGGGACAAGGTAAGAAAATCTTCCTTGAACTTAAAAAAAGAAGAAGGAAGGAGATGATGATAACAAGTATGATTACTGTGTGACCCATATAATAAGATATTTATTTATTCTCGTTTTGGGATAAAATTGTTTTTTATTAACATTCACATGACCTTATATGTCGATTGTATTAAAATAAGCTATTGTTGAAAGAAGTAATACCATGATGGTGAACCGATATGTAAGAAAAGAACTATCCTATAAACATAGTGAGAGTGAGAAAATAAATACACTTAAGAGTGAAAAAGGGAGAAATTTCATGATGGTACACGGATGAAAAATTACATATAACTTCATCAACAACTTGTAATGTGAGATTACAAGGGCCAAAATTGAAAGAATGTTGCAAAGTACACTCTAGGTTTTGCGCTAAAACAAAATAGCAAGCAACTCAAGATGATAATAACTAAGTTTACTTGGAAAAATAGACAAAAATGTAGCCACCTTAAACAAGGAAGGAAAAGGAATTTGTACTAAAATTTACTCATGCATGACTAATGAATATGTAACATTTTAAATTAAAATGGAAGCATAATAATGCTACCAAGTATGACAATACACTAGTTTCAATCTATCATAAAAGACTAGAACAATAAATGGTTCTTGAAATATTATTACCTTTATGTAAATAGTGCAAATGGAATTAGTACCTTCCATGGTCTGAAATTTAAAATAGTACCACATGGTGGGATCCTTGCAAATTGGAATAGCCATTGGGTAAGTAAAGAGGATTTATTTCTATTATTAATGAGCTTATAATGATGTTGTAATAACTCTTATTGAGTGTAGGTTTCTAACTCTTGTTGGGTTGTGATGCGTGTTGATGACCCTCAATGGGTACATAAATAATTACTAATTTTTCATGTAATAAAGTGTGAAATGATTATGTATATGAATCTTAAATAATTATTTATGGATAACTAATTACATCTTCGATGATTATGAATGTAGGTCAAACCAAACGAAGAGTTCCTGGTCAAACCTCTATGTCTTATCGATCGAAGAGAAATCATGCTACAAAAGCGAGTCATCACCTAAGTTAAAGTGAAATGGAGGAACTTTAGTTCGATATTGAAAACTTGGTAGGATGAAAATTTCATGTGCTAAGCATATCCAAACCTATTTTGAAGGGATAGAAGCAAAAATTGAGGATGATATTTTGCTCAAGGGGAGGAAGATGTAACAACCATCAGTAGGTTGCAAATATTTTAATTACTTTTACATAAACGACTTGGCACACTGTGGTCCATATGGAAGGAATGGTATGAAATGTTAATAAACATAAGTGTTTATTTTATTTTTCATAAATAATATTAACTGTGGTTAGCCATAAAATTATTGGAAAAAGTGCTTAATGAGAGTTTCACTTCCCAGACAATTAGAAGACAATTATTACTCTCCCTAGAGATAAATAATATCAATTTGGAAAAGTGATCCAAGAGGGTGAGAGGCAATAAAACCTGAGAAAACCTTGTGAAATTAGTACCTAGTTTGAAGGAGGTCTAAGAGAGGAGAATAAAGGTGTTGGCTTGTGAACCTCAGACAATACATTGTTGAGGGAGGCAAGACATTGCCGAAATAAGGGATCCTTGAGATGGTTGGCCAATGGAATCCCAAATTGTACCCTGGTGCTCAGTTGAATTCATATACTAAGACCTGGTAGGAGTGAAGGAGAGCCTTGGAACAAACCTGTTATGGTCATAGTTCAAATAACCGTTCTGGAAGTGGAAACTAGCTCGAGGGGGAATTCTAGTAGTGGACAGCATACTCATTGGTTGCATAGAACACTCTCTCTCCCCTGGTGATGCAATTAAAGAAAAGACGAATATTTTGATCTATTATCTGTGGTGCATTATTTCGAGTCAGATATGTAAATTTTCTTGACTATGGTATATGTTTATTCATTAAAAAAAATATGAAATCTATTGAATGGATACCAACTTTAATTTAAATTCAGCAAATCTAATGTAAAATTGTGAACCATTTTAGTTTCTAGGCAAAAATGGTTAACCAACAACCCAAAAACAATCCTGGGATCGAGAGAATAAGACTGGAAATGATTGAGCAAGTCCCGGGGTTAAGTCCCGCTTAGAAAGCCCATACTAGTAAAAGAAATTAAAAAGAAGAAAAACAATAGACTCCAAATATTGAGAACTAGTTCCATAAACATATAGCCAGAGTATTTTTGAATACAAACACACCATTACCTCTATACATCAATTATGCTAAAAATAATATAAGTATTACAACCTATTACTAGTAGTACGTTTGAAACTCCTACAACAACAAAGCCCACGGAAAATTATATAAAAAACATGAGTCGATCGTGGGGCTTCTGTTAAGATAATTTAACAATAGTAATAATAATGAAACTAGTTATGCACTGAATGTAGCAGAGAGGAAATGTGTAAAGGGTTTAAAAAATTGGCACCATTTATTCCTACAAACACAAAGAAATTGTAAAAACAAGAAGATGGTGGCAGATACGGATGAGAAGACTTTTAAATAAACACAAAAACAATGAATTGACATTATCAAGGAACAAAAAGAATTAACTTAATATAAATTATAGTATACTATAAAAACAAAATTCTATGGTTCAAATATATGATATCCCAAGCATGGTGAAGTTGAGTGCCTATAATTTAATTACAAAAATATTAAACTTTGATCATAGTTAATGCCTGTAGCATATAACCCAGACAAACCATAAGCTAGAGGTCAACTATAGTCTTGCAGACGCTTGGAAAGAGAGCACGAGATGAATTAAAACCTTGAGAATTTTCTTAATCCTATTAAGGTTTCCCTCCTAAAGCTGGAAGAGGTTCTCATTGGTAGGGAAAATGGAACCAAAACCTCGTTAAAATATTCATGTAAATAATCAAGGGAACCAAAACCTTGTTAAAAGATTCATGTAAATAATCAAGGGAGCTAAAACCTTGTTAAAAGATTCATGTAAATAACCAAGGGAAGGAAAATTCTGAGTATAAGAGATCATAGGGTTTTACCCAAGGAATTTCATACTTGGAAAACCACTCCTAGTGCTTATGCTTTACAAAGAAGAAAATTAGAATACCAATTCGATAAAAATCCTAAACAAATTGTACTCTTTCTTAATTGTAAACAATTAAAATACCCTAATTCCTCGACCTTGGTCACACTGTTAATACTTGGAAAGGTGCCACTCATAATGGGAAACTCATATTTGAAGATCTGCTCGAATATTGGATTCATTGGAAGGAACGAAGAAACCCTTGTTTGCGAACATTGTGATGAATACATGCAAGAACAATGTGAGGAACATGTTCTTCTACCTATTTCAACCATGAAATAATATAAGTATAACCAAAGACAACAAGGAGTGCAAGTCAAATAATTTTACACAGAAAATATAAAGAAGTCACTGTCATTATGAACTGACGAGAAGGTTCCAAAATAACTTGAATAATGAAGAAATTATTGAGGTACACCGATTGGTAACAAACATTCTGCCAAACTAAAACCAACAACATAAATAATACATGTTAAAGGGACAAATAAGACCTGCAAATTGTAATAAAAAATTCAATGGTAGGTAGCAATGAAGATCAGGGACTTACGGCGAACATAACGATGCCTCTAGTTGTAGATCCGCAATGCACAATTTGCATGAACCAAACGGCCAGTCTGACGTCGTGAGGGAGGAGGTGATTATTCCCATAACCTCTGATCTCCATCCTCACCGTTCACTCCAACCCTAGGGAACTAACAAATAATTTCATGACCTCTCGGTAAGCGTTTTAGTCGCAGAGCCATTCTCCAAAGAGAAAAGGTTAGAATGAGGATATGTAGTGTGAGAGGGAAGGGAGGTATTTAATTTCGTAACTCCTCATCCCAAATCCACCATTGAAACCAAAACCCTAAAAATCACACTGTCAGATCGATGCCAATGCAGAATCCTAAGGTGGTACAAACAAAGTTAATATCCATTGTGATTACCATTGGAAAGTCTGGAAGTTTCCAAGCGGGTGTGCCTAGCTTGTCATATCATAGTCAATAACTAGTAATTGCCCCAAAAAGGTGCAAAGAGAGGCCGATAGGATTTTTAAATTGAAAAATTTGTATTTCAATTTTTATAATCAAGAAAATAGCAATTGAGACATTAAATTTAAACTTTTTTAATGTATTTTTTTCATAATATGTAAGTATATGAGAGTTAGTTAACAAAATAATTATGCATGATGGAACATTAAATACTGGACAATCAAAATGCCAATGTCTTCTTAAAAAAACGAGAGTAAATTAATTATGCCATATTTTTAATTAGTCTAACTAACAGATGAGATGATCCTTTTTGGCATTTTTTTTCTCGTTCATTTTGCTCAAAATTATGTATATTTTTTTTAAATTCATTTGTTTAAGTTGTTTAACTTGCAAAAAATTGAGTGTGTCATAGATCCATTTATGAAATATAGCTAAGGAGAATGAGAATTAAAGAAGCAAGAACAAGAGTGAGTGAGAATGAAAGAATGAGGAATCTCTTTTACCAACATCAAAATATAAAGTTAATGTATGTGTTTTAACCTACAATTCATTTTTGTTGTTGTTGTATATATCAATTTTGTGTTGAAGTGTATCAAAGAAAAGAAAAAAAATAGAAAATTGGAACAAAACAAAAAAAACTAACGTTTTAAGGGGAGGCACATTACAGTCAACAATTTAAAAGATGGTTTTTTCCTTTGTATTATTGAAGAATGATGGGTGATTTCCAACAAATGGGTGTTGCTCCTATTGCAGTAGTTCATCCAGGAACATCCGTGGAAGGTTATCTATTTCCATTTCAGAGATATGTTATGCGATTTTTGGAGATGTGGGACCTTATTATAGACAAGGCAACCATTCAATCTTAGGGTAGATATGAAGAGGGAGAGTGGAATTTAGATTGGGTTGAAAATTTTAAAGAAGGAACTTGAAGTAGAGATTGATGAAGATAATGAGCCTTTACTCTATTAAAGTTGTGATATTGAGTGTGAAAATTTCACACACTAGTTGAAGATTAAATACTTAAAAAAAGGCACTCAAAGAAGCTTAAGATGCAACATTGAATGAATTTGATAGCCTGGAAGTAAAGGAAGTGGAAAAATTTGAGAATGATATTCTTCTGCAACTTTGACCCCTAAAAGATTCTTTTGCAATTTTGATCCAACAATTTCTTCTACAACTTTGACCTAGCAATTTACTATGCAACTTTGACCTAGAAGATCCTTCTACAACTTCAACCTGCCTAGCAACTTTTTAACACTTGGACTTACTTAAAAACTTTCCAGCACTTCAACGTGCCCAACATGTTTCCACCACTTCCCCAAAAGGTGAAAAGAGAGGCTGATAGGTTTAATTGGAAATTGGAAATTTTATGCGAGGAATGCATTTGAAAACACATATGCCATCTATAGGCACATTTTTTTATAAACACACAACAGTCCATTATCAGTTATGAAATATACTTCTAAATCACTGCAACCATAGATATAACACCATGACCAGGATGAAAGTGCACATAATAATAACAATAATAATAATATTGGAGTAACATAATAATATTGCCCTGTCTTCTTAGCAAAATATGACGAGCATCTAATCTTAATTACATCTATCAAAACCCAGTTATTATTAATATAGAATTAACTAATCATTTGGTAGCAACTAAAATTGTCTAGAAACTCTATTTCACCAGCATTCCTATAATTGATCTTTATAAAACGTATTGGTTAAAAAAAATCTAACAACAAATAGCATAATAATATTTCCAGGTCTCCCTCAACAAAATGTGGCAAACATATAATTTGTATTAAATCAAAAAACACCCAATAATGGTTGATAAAGAATCAATTAATCATCTTTTAGGAACTTAAATTGTTTGTAAACTCCACTTGACTTGCATTCCTATAACTAATCCCTATAAAACCTCTTAGTTAAAATAATATCATTGTATGTTAGTGCATAGCTCATGTGGGGTTGCTTTAATATTAGTCCATACAAGATGCAATCCTATAGAGTGATAAGGACATCAAAAGGAAGCCATGGATTCAAAAGGAAGCCATGGATTAGGTCTCCAATTAGCAAACAGTGAGAATCTTACACTTCATATTTATAAGCACAAGGAATATCACATTTCTATTTTGATTTTTGAGCATCTTACGTGTCAATCAAAAGTCTATGTTGATTTTTAAGCATGGTCAAACATTTGAAGTGTCAATCAAAAGCCTGTTTGCACTTGCATAGTTTAAATATTAATTTACTATACACTTTTGTTAAAATGGTCTAAATAATTTTGTTTGAGAGGCAAAAGATATGACATATAACATGATGCATATATGTAAATTTATTAGCTATAACTAGATAAATTCACACCAAAACTCCGCTAAAAATTGGTTCTATAGACATTCACCACAAGAAAGCATAAAATACTTTTGTAAGAGATTAAAAAATTAATTTCAATTAGGCTGACATAGGACAAAAATACAACCATATTTCCCAGGAAAATTTCTCCAGACAAATCTTTCATGTTCTATTTGTCACTACACAATGTGAGCAACCTCCTATCTCATAAGACACTTATTTTTCCCATGTGGCAATATCATCCCCTCCATTTCGGCAACAATATTGTGAGATTTGCTCCATTCCTGCAACAATATTGCAAGATTTGCTCGTTGAAGTAACTCCTATGTTTTTTAAACCTATATAAATAGTAAACAATAATATTTTATAATAACACTATCTATTTTTTTATATAAATATCAATATTACACATTAAATTCATAATAAATTATTGTTATTACTATTTTCTAAATAATATATTTACATAAATATCAATATTAAATTCTGAACCAATTGTCATTATTATTTTTCCCAAAATTATACAGGAAATTATACCATTTATCACATGAACGTAGCCTATATTACACATCACTTTATATTAACATGTATAATGCACTAGGCACTAGCTCCTTTAGACGTACCGAAGAACTCATAAGTTGTAAATATTGTCATATCTATCATTATCTTAATGTGTACGATGCACCAGGTCCATAATCATAAAGATGCTCAAATCAATAACATATAATCAAATAAGAAAATATTGCTTATTACAAGGAATTAGTCTAAGGAACACTTCAGACTAATAAGAAAGTGATTCAAACATGACAGCCACCTATTGATTTATATTTAGCTGCCCATATAAACCTCTGTTTATTCCTTCTCTTGAATCTGAGATTTATATTTAGTTGTCCATATAACCCTATGTTTATTCCTTCTCTCCAAACTGAATAAACAGATATGATCAATTGTGCCTTATTCTGAAGACAAAAAAATGGAGTTGTGACCTTACATTTAACGAAAAAGGAAGTTATGGAAAAAATATGTTCAAAACCATAATAATAAAGAATGCCTACAAATAAAATTTCATGTTCCAATTTGCAACATCATTATTGAATTCTGTTGTGGCCATGTCTTTTAGCAAACTGGAAGATCAAAGGAGAATTTCATGTTCCAATTTGCAACATCATTATTATTGAATTATGTTGTGGCCAGGACTTTTAGCAAACTGGAAGATCGAGAGGAGGGGCCTCTATTGTTGTCATGTAATTTGGCCAGTTTTCAATCAGAAAAACTGTAACATTCATATAGTTATAAAAATTACCTCATAAAAAAAAATTTACTATCAATGTTTACCATCCTTAAAACTATAACGAAGCCATCATTTATTCATTGAACTGCTAGCTGAGATATGACATCTGTCATCAATTGTTTATGGATTTGTTAATACCTATGGCTGATTTATGGCAACTGTGTACTGTGGATTGTTAAGTTAATTATTTTCGTGGGAAATTCATAGCCAACGCTATGTTCCGGGTTAAATCACAATCACTTCATTTAATTTGGTTTTTAAAACGATGTACCCAGCACTTAATAGTTATCAGCCACGACATCACATTTTAATGAGTTCTGACAATTCCGCATACTTGTAATTTTAGTTCTGTAAGAAATTTTTACTGCGCAAATGATAATTTTGGTATGAATGATTTGTTGGCAATCAACCCTGTCCCATCATGCTACACTTGGCATTCCCTGCGCCATTGATCAGATCACGATCCTACGGTGATTATTCACTAGGGTTGGATAACGACCTCGGGGTCATAACTGAATTCTTGTTCAGTGTTGCTTCTTCGTCGAAGGGTCTAGACGCGTTTTCGGCCAACCTCAGTGTTGTAACCAGTATCATCCGTCTTGTCCAGTGCCGATGGTGAAATGGCGACCTCCGGGGTATTTACTCCCGGTTACAGGTATTATTTCTTCTCCCTGTGCCTCGTTCTTACAGTCTTTACGCAGGAATTCAATGCACAGTTTATCTTTTAATGGATTGGGGAACTGTTAAATCATTCAAGGGTTTTCGGTTTATCAGTCTATGGTTTTCCTCTGATAAGCGGTGCACTCATGGTTGTTATTTTTCTCATGAAACCTGCCGTGTTACTGGCAGAATGGATTATGCCCCGTTTTTAGGTTCTACCGATTCCTGAGAGCTACAAGTAATTCTTCTCTGAATATCGTCATTTGTCTTCTTTCCTATTTATAATAGTGGGGCAGGGTTTTAGCCCATTAGTTTCTTGTTTTTTTTTTTTGGTTATTGTTTTCTTTTATCTCTAAAAATTGTTCCAAATGGTTGACATGTACTCATTGTTTCTCTCCTACCCGATTCAGGGCACTTGAGCTAGTACCACAATTTTGTCTGCGAAGGAATCTAAACTCTGCATCCACTTACAGGTACCCCTAATGTTGACGGGTTGAATCCTCAGGTTTTACTTCAAAAGAGTATTCCTTAGTTAATGGAACTGCTATTGGGTTACTCATATTTTGAACCCGCGGCCTGCCATCGCAGTCGTTATTGTTTACTAATATTAGAGTGAAAGTCTAGTCGAGGCTTACGGCTTCGTGTTTTCTTAAATGAATTTCAGTCTAAGGGTTTTAGTTTTCAAAATTATTGTATTTAAATTTTACAGCTGTGACTGGCCGGGGTTTTACTCACCCGCGCTCGGTCCTCATTTCATTTTGTCATTTTAACCCTCGACGGATGGGCTTTCAACTAGCACCTCTGTCTTTCATTTTTATAAATTTATTATACAGATGGAATGCATGCGTGTGTTTTCATATGGATTCTAAGCAGCATGTTCTATTTTCTATTTCCTGTACTGATAATGAAACTTGATAATGCGTATTTATGGAACTCCTGTTGCAATTGATATATCTGTGAATTCTGTATATATTTCACCGTCTTTCTTGAAGGCGGTCCTTTCGGGGTTTCACTACAATGTTTCCTGCATTATCTACTTATGTAATTCTACACTGTAAGGGTTTCATTTGATAGCTTACTCGTTCATTGTCATGAATTTGTTATTGTATTTTCCTCAGACTTTCGTGAGTTTTGCTTCTGCTACACTATTGACCCTATCTTGGCTGTCGTTCTTGTGGTTAAACCTGAATTGTTCGATTGTTCTTGCTTTTGATAAAACTATGCTACAGGGTGTTCGGACCACCATTTTTGTCCGTGTATTATCATATCTAGGAGGCGACCAACCCAGAAGCTGGTAAATCTGGGTTTCCAGCATTATGGGTTAATGGCTCTCCTGACAGTACCATGTAAATTTTTTAAAAATTTACTCTTACATTATTGAAATAGAAAATGAAATTTCACTAACACTGCTTAGCTTGTTACCATGTTCTATGTCCATTCCTTTCCCGCAAGGAATTTAGTTTTCTTTTCTAAGAAAATATTTTCAGATTAATTATACAGAAAACAACGTTATCTATTTGCTTCTGTTGTAGATGACCAGAGCAAATAATAACCATTTGTACTATTGCAAATTTACCATTTTTCACAGAGAGAAAATCTACTTAATAAGGCATCTTTAAATATAACAGAAACAATCTTTCCTCTACCTTTTTCTTTTTTTTAAAAGAAATAAACAAGGTGCTGCTGAGTTTACTCATCTGAGCTTAATTCCAATGGATGGTATTTGGTGCCTCCCTTCCACGAGTTTGGGCAATTACGTCCCACAACTATTCCCCTCGAGACAATCCGGTCCAATTCTCCAACTCCAGTGAAAAACAGTTATTCTGGAGGAGAACTCGGGACAGTCCGGTCCAATTCTCCAACTCCAGAGGACAATCTGTTCTGAAAAAAATTCTTTCTAGAATGACAGAACTCCTTTTCTCACACACAGAACCCCAACTCTCCTTGGAATTTTCTTATTTATTCCAGATTTTTCCTTGGGTAACTGTAGAACTGTTTTTCTATTCAACTGACTCCAGATCTTGATTTACTTTTACCATCAATTTTTACTCATGAAACTGATTTCACAGGAAATATTTTATTCAATACCAAAAATTAATTTGTTCAAATATTCTAATTGAAATAAAACAACAGTCATAATTAATCCATAATTAACAAAAGCCTAACCATTTGTCAGCAGCTAAGATAGTGGTTACAGTTTTCCCCCTCTGGAAGAGAACACCATCCCCGATGTTCTTATCTTGATTCAGTAAAAAGCTCAGGATAAGCTTCTCGGACAAAACTCTCGTCTTCCCAGGTGGCCTCCTCTGGTCCAAAGTGCCTCCATTGCACTTTAACCTGGGCGATGGCTCGTTTCCGGACCATGATTTCCCTCCGGTCGATTACACTGTGAGGCTCGACCAGAAATTCTCCGTCCAGTTCTACCTGCACACAATAGACTTATGTTAATTATACAAGTCTTTAACATCATATTATTTTTAACCATTATGCTCACCCACTACCTGAATGTTCTGCCAATGGATTATGTGTCTTAGATCATGAATATATCGTTTTAGTAATGATACATGAAAGACATTATGCACCTGAATATGGCTAGGAAGGGCTAAGAGATATGCTACCGGTCCTACTCTTTCCAGTATCTGGAAAGGACCACAAAAACGGGGTGCTAACTTTGCATAGGATGCCCATCTTAATGTACTCTTCTTTGGCTCAATTCTTACATACACGTGATCTCCAACTTCATATTCACGGTACGATCTTTTTTTATCTGCGTACACTTTTTTCCTGTACTGTGCTGCTTTCAAATTCTGTCTAATCTTCTTCACTTCTGCTTCCATTTCCGCTAGCATGTCTGGTCCTAACATGAGTTTAGTCTTGGGACTGATCCAATTAATGGGAGTTCTGCACTGCCGCCCATATAGCGCTTCAAATGGGCTCATCTTTAATGATTCTTGGTAACCATTGTTATAGGAAAACTCTATCAAGTGTAGATATTTCTCCCATTTAACCGGTTGCTGCATGACATACATTCTCAGCATGTCTTCCAGTACTTGATTTACTCATTCATTTTGTCCGTCTGTTTGCGGGTGGTATGCAGTACTAAAATGTACTTGAGTTCCTAATCCCGTAAACAATGCCTTCCAAAAAGCTGATGTGAATTTTACATGTCTATCCGAGATAACGTTCTTAGGAATGCCATGCAGTCTGAAGATCTCATGCATAAATAAATCTGCTATCTGCACTGTCTTATAGGTGGATTGGACAGGTATGAAGTGTGCAGACTTACTTAATTGATCCACAACTACCATTATGGAATCATTACCTCGTTTTGATTTTGGTAATCCGGTAATAAAATCTAATGAGATCACCTCCCACTTCCATTCTGGAATGGGTATAGGCTGCATTAATCCAGCCGGGTGCCGATGCTCTACTTTCACTTGTTGGCACTCTAAACATTTGTTTAGATAGTTTGCTATATCCTTCCTCATGCCCGGCCAGCAATAATCTTTTCTTATAGTTGTCAGCATCTTTTGATATCCAGGGTGTCCTGCGTAATTGCTTCTATGATACTCGTCTAGTACCATAGTTTTTAATTCTATTTGGTTTGGAATAACTATCCTCCTCTTAAAAATCAACAACCCGTCCTGGTTAATCTCATAATCCCCTTGCCTACCCTGCTCTTCAGATTCTTGGGTTTGTTGCCACAAAAATCTATATTCAGGATATTTGTTTGCTTCTTTTCTGATTTGATCTAGAAATCTGGTTTCAACTTTGTTAACATATAACTCATAAATGTTATGCATTTTTCTGCTCAATGCATCCGAAACCTTGTTCTCTTTTCCTTTTACGTGTTGTAGATCAATGTCAAACTCGCTCAAGAAGGCATTCCACCTTGCTTGTCGGGAGTTTAAATCAACTTGTTTAAAGTAGCTGGTTAGACTACTATGATCAGTCTTCAATACAAATTTCTTCCCAAGTAAATAATGTCTCCATACCCGGAGGGCGTGCACAACGGCGGTCAGTTCTAAATCATAAGCTGAATATCGTAGCTCATGGTCCTTTAGCTTACGAGATTCATATGCAATTACCTTCCCTTCTTGTGATAAAACTTCCCCAACACCTTCCTTGCATGCATCCGTACAAACCTCAAATTCCTTATTCGGATCTGCCACACTTAACACAAGTGCTGATGTCAATAACTGCTTCAATTTTTCAAAACTATCCTGACATTATTTTGTCCATTTAAAATTTTTTCCCTTCCTTTGCAAGGAGGTAATAGGGAAAGCTATTTTTGAGAATCCCTTTATAAATCGTCGGTAATAGCCAGCGAGGCCCATAAAGGATCGTATATCTGCCACATTTTGTGGCATCTTCCATTCCATAATAGTTTTGATTTTCTCCGGGTCCACTGCTATACCTTTTTCTGATATCACATGTCCAAGATACTGTATTTCTTTCTTGAAGAAATCACATTTACTGAATTTTGCATATAGCTGGTGCTTCCTTAGCATCTCCAGTACCATTCGCAAATGTTCCTTGTGTTCTTCCACACTCTTGGAGTATACTAATATGTCATCAATGAAGATTAATACAAAGTTATCCAAATAAGGGTGGAAGATACTATGCATCAGTCTCATGAAAGTGGCTGGTGCATTAGTTAGCCCAAAAGGTAATACCACGAATTCATAGTGGCCATACCTTGTGCGAAAAGCAGTTTTGTATATATCTTCATCTTTAATTCTGATCTGGTGATAACCGGACCGCAAATCAATCTTTGAGAATACAGTAGCTCCCCTTACCTGGTCAAACAGGTCATCAATACAGGGTAAGGGATATCGGTTCTTAACAGTCAGCTTATTTAACTGTCGGTAATCCATGCACATGCGCATGGTTCCATCCTTTTTTTTAACGAACAATACAGGTGCTCCCCAGGGTGACACACTGGGTCGTATATACCCCTTATCTAATAATTCCTGAAGCTACATTTTCAACTCAGTCAATTCTGGCACACTCATACGATAGGGGGCTCGTGAAATTGGTGATGCTCCTAGCAGCAATTCTATTGTAAAATCAATATCTCTTCTAGGCGGTAATCCTGGTATTTCTTCCGGAAATATATCCTTGAATTCCTGTACTACAGGTATATTTTCTAACATGGCAGCCTTTTCCTTAGACTCAGATAGTCCAACTTGTATTGCATACAGTTGACATCCCTTTCTTATGCATTTTCCCATTTGGGAAGTTGTAATTGGGCGCAACTGTACAGGCTTCTTTATTCCTTGAATCTCTTGGCGATTGCCATTCTGGTCTCTATAGTAGATGATATTTTCTTTGCAATCTATGAGAGTCCAATGCTTCTCCAACCAGTCCATACCCAGCAGCACATCATAGGATCCCAAGGGAAAAATATTCAGATCTACCATTAATTGCTGTCCACTGATTTGTAGTGCACAATCTGGTATTTTGGCACTAACTTTTATTTTAGCTCCAGTAGCTAACTGAACCAACCAGGTCTTTTTAAATTTTTGACTTGGAAATTTATAGCTTTCTACTAATTTAGGACTTATATAACTTAGACTTGCTCCCGGATCTACCAAAACAGAAACAGTTTGAGATAACAACTTACCTTCTAGCTCTATCATGGTAGGTTGAAAATCAGCTTGCCGATCTTCCAAGGCTGCATTGATTCTGGGTACATTTCGAGCAACATCTCCCACAGTAGAGGCCTCCTGCAATTTGGTTACTTCTTTGGTTGTACCTTGCTGTGGGCAATCTCGATAGTAGTGCGCTGCTCCACAGCCCCAACACTGCAGAGGTGGCCTCTGATTTTGAGGTTGCTCAAGTTTACTAGAAGCCTCAACAGTTTTGTCTTCCCCAGGCCATCTTATCCTCTGATGGTTCCTACCGAACTGCCTATTAACTGAGTTCCTGGCTGTGCTTTTGAAATTATTGGTTTTCCCTCTTTTGAAACTAGCACTGCTTCTATTTTCTTTCCTTGATTGCCACCCTTTTCCTTGGTCTACTTTGGTTTTCGCTTGCTGATAACACATCCTCGCCTTTCTAATGGCCTCATCCATTGTTTTAGGATTTAAAAACTCGATACGCTCCTTCATATGGGTGGGTAAGCTGCTCAGGAATCTTTGGAATTTAGCTTTCTCATCTCTTAAGTATGGTACATAGTGCAATAACGATGTGAACTTAGTGATAAATTTGTCCATAGTCAATTGTCCTAGTCTCAAATCATGGAATTCTCGAGCCTTTTCATCATAAAAATGCTCAGTCAAGTACTTGTCTTTGAAGTACTGTTGAAACTTATCCCATGTCACATCCTGATCCTCTATTCCCCGCACGCTATTCACTTCTTCCCACCATAAGGTGGCTTTATCCTTTAACTGGTAGATGGCTAGCTGGCCTTAAGACCACTGTCATAATCATACACTTGAAAGTGCTTGTTCATATTAATCAACCATGCCTCTGCTACTTCCTCTTTTTCTCCATCGAACGTAGGTGGCTTTATCTTTCTGAATTCTCCGTGCAATTCCACCCTCTGCTTTTTGTTTGCCTTCTGTTCGGTTTCCTTTTCAGATTCGGCCTCATTAAAATTTCTATTTGGATTACTTCGCTGAGATGCACTTCTTTCTTTTCGACCTGCTTCTTATTCATCTATTTGTTGTTCGTTCCCTTCCTGAAATTCTCTGTCAGCACTGGGCT
This sequence comes from Pinus albicaulis, assembly GCA_034641835.2. Taxonomy (NCBI): domain Eukaryota; kingdom Viridiplantae; phylum Streptophyta; class Pinopsida; order Pinales; family Pinaceae; genus Pinus; species Pinus albicaulis. The sequence goes on from CM076582.1 coordinate 331,002,311, forward strand.
TTTCAATCCTTTGATTTTGCTTATCTGAGAGGCTTTTTAAGATCCTCTCCTGCTCCTGCATCATTCTTGCATTTTCCCTTCGTACTCTCTCTATTTCTTCCTGCAGTTGTTGCACTGTGTTTAATAAAATGTGAATCTGATGTTACTGTTCGTCAATCAGCCTGTTAGACCGTTGATGCTGTTCTATCCCCAACTGAACCCACATTTCGGGGTTTCCCTCTGGTGGAGGTTGAGTCTCTCCGACATTTCGCGGTGGCAGTTGTGAAGGTGTTCGTCTTGTTTGTCTTTCCATCTAACTATCCGACTGTGCATGAATAACATACAATTTTAACGTCAGTTGACCCATTAGGGTCCCAGCGTTGTAACGCCGCTCTGATACCACTTGTAACATTCATATAGTTATAAAAATTACCTCATAAAAAAAAAAATTACTATCAATGTTTACCATCCTTAAAACTATAACGAAGCCATCATTTATTCATTGAAATGCTAGCTGAGATATGACATCTGTCATCAATTGTTTATGGATTTGTTAATACCTATGGCTGATTTATGGCAACTGCGTACTGTGGATTGTTATGTTAATTATTTTCGTGGGAAATTCATAGCCAGCGCTATGTTGTGGGTTAAATCACAATCACTTCATTTACTTTTTGGGTTCTACCGATTCCTGAGAGCTACAGGTAATTCTTGCTCTGAATATCGTCATTCGTCTTCTTTCCTATTTATAACAGTGGGGCAGGGTTTTAGCCCATTAGTTTCTTGTTTTTTTTTTTTGGTTATTGTTTTCTTTTATCTCTAACAATTGTTCCGAATGGTTGAAAGGTACTCATTGTTTCTCTCCTACCCGATTCAGGGCACTTGAGCTAGTACCACAATTTTGTCTGCGAAGGAATCTAAACTCTGCATCCACTTACAGGTACCCCTAATGTTGATGGGTCAAATCCTCAGGTTTTACTTCAAAAGAGTATTCCTTAGTTAATGGAACTCCTATTGGGTTACTCAGATTTTGAACCCGCGGCCTGCCATCGCAGTCATTATTGTTTACTAATATTAGAGTGAAAGTCTAGCTGAGGCTTACGGATTCGTGTTTTCTTAAATGAATTTCAGTCTAAGGGTTTCAGTTTTCAAAATTATTGTATTTAAATTTTACAGCTGTGACTGGTTGGGGTTTTACACACCCGCGCTCGGTCCTCATTTCATTTTGTCATTTTAACCCTCGACAGATGGGTTTTCAACTGGCACCTCTGTCTTTCATTTATATAAAGTTATTATACAGATGGAATGCATGCGTGTGTTTTCATATGGATTCTAAGCAGCATGTTCTATTTTCTATTTCCTGTACTGATAATGAAACTTGATAATGCGTATTTATGGAACTCCTGTTGCAATTGATATATTTTTGAATTTTGTATATATTTCACCGTCTTTCTTGAAGGCGGTCCTTTCGGGGTTTCACTACAATGTTTCCTGCATTATCTACTTATGTAATTCTACACTGTAAGGGTTTCATTCGATAGCTTACTCGTTCGTTGTCATGAATTTTTTACTGTATTTTCCTCAGACTTTCGTGAGTTTTTCTTCCGCTACACTACTAACCCTATCTTGGGTGTCGTTCTTGTGGTTAAAACTGAATTGTTCGACTGTTCTTGCTTTTGATAAAACTATGCTACAGGGTGTCCAAACCACCATTTTTGTCTGTGTATTATCATAGCTAGGAGGCGACCAACCCAGAAGCTAGTAAATCTGGGTTTCCAAAATTATGGGTTAACGGCTCTCCTGACAGTACCATGTAAATTTTTTTAAAATTTACTCTTACATTATTGAAATAGAAAATGAAATTTCACTAACACTAATTAGCTTGTTACCCTGTTCTATGTCCATTCCTTTCCTGCAAGGAATTTGGTTTTATTTTCTAAGAAACTATTTTTAGATTAATTATACAGAAAACAACGTTATCTATTTGCTTCTGCTGTAGATGACCAGAGAAAATAATAACCATTTGTACTATCGCAAATTTACTATTTTTCACAGAGAGAAAATATACTTAATAAGGCAGCTTTAAATATAACAGAAACAATCTTTCCTCTACCTTTTTATTTTTTTAAAAAGAAATAAACAAGGTGCTGCTGAGTTTACTCATCTGAGCTTAATTCCAGTGGATGGTGTTTGGTGCCTCCCTTCCACGAGTTTGGGCAATTACGTCCCACAACTCTCCCCCGTGCTCCAAGTCTGGGCCTTCGTTGAACTCAGAATTCTGGAGGAGAAACTCGGGACAATCCGGTCCAATTCTCCAACTCCAGTGAAAAACAGTTATTCTGGAGGAGAGCTTGGGACAGTCCGGTCCAATTCTCCAACTCAAGAGGACAATCTGTTCTGAAAAAAAATCTTTCCAGAATGACAGAACTCCTTTTATCACACACAGAACCCCAACTCTCCTTGGAATTTTCTTATTTATTCCAGAGTTTTCCTTGGGTAACTGTAGAACTGTTTTTCTGTTCAACTGACTCCAGATCTTGATTTACTTTTACTATCAATTTTTACTCATGAAACTGATTTCATAGGAAATCTTTTATTCAATACCAAAAATTAATTTGTTCAAATATTCTAATTGAAATAAAAAACAGTCATAATTAATCCATAATTAACAAAAGCCTAACCATTTGTCAGCAGCTAAGACAGTGGTTACAAAAACCATGGCGAAACCCCAGGTTATGTGTACGTCCAAGTGACAATGCATCAACCAAGCTCATGTTCAAAGAAAAATAAAACAGATAGTTCTTAGCTAAGTGTTAATTAATTATCAATATTGTTGTTTGTTTTTTCACTGATTTTATTCTAACTACACGATTTTGGGAGAAACTTTTTTAAATATTGTTGTTTGTTTTTTCACTAATTTTATTCTAACTACAAGATTTTGTTAGATTTTTTTTTTTTAAATATTATTGATTGTTTTTTCACTGATTTTATTTTAACAATATTGTTTGTTTGATGGTTGATTTTAAGAATATTCTAAAAGTTTTGAATTATAAAGAATAAGTCAAGAATATTTCCAAAATATACAATTAATACCATAAAAATAAAAACTTCCATGCATATCCATAATTTTTCTTTTTCATAATCTACCCATTTATTTAAAAAGTGTGATATGGGTTTTTTTTTTCACAAGAAGTGTGATATGGGGTTATGCTTACCGGGATTGTCAGCCTGTGAGTCACGAATCTTATGGCAGCCCATCCATTGACTGGAACAGCAACGGGGGAACAACAACGATGTTGCGCATGGGAGGATCAACAAGGTTGAAGGTCAGAGGGTCCGTACGTGGATTATAGTTGCCAAAAACTTCTCCCAAAATGCAAAAATCATAGCCATGAAGATGGATAGGATGGTTCTCAGCATTGATGATGTTTGTGTCCTGCAGAATTATTTGCACCTTCGCGTTGTATTTGAGCACCTTCACTTTGGTTCCCTTAACATGAGACCAAAGACTTCTGCTCACATTCTGCACAGTATAATCAAACTGCACAGGAGGGTTATCAGGAAAACCCGTGGTGAAGAACCCTTTCCTGCCCAAGTAATGGGCTTGCAATATGGAAAAAATGCTTGTCAGGAAAAACGATATTTTTTTCATACTTGCTGTAAATCTGGTTCCGTTGGGTCCTCCACAGGACTGGTTAGGGCAGTTGAAGAGTGCTATCTTCATCTAAGTGAATCTTCATCTCAGTTTCCAGAGATGAAGTAGAGAATGGCCTTGGTTCACCAAAAAATTAATAACCATGTTCCATCAAAAATTAAAAATAAATGTTCTTTATGTCCTAATAGTTCGCACCTAAATATGTACAAATAACTAAAACTTACCTTGAGTTGGATATGTTTTGAATCTGTAACAGCACGCCTTCACTTCTTTGCATTATTGATTCCTTTACTATGCAATGTTTCCGTCATGCGTGCAACTATATTCTCGGTTATATGGGACACCCGTAGTTGCCTGGAAAGTCTCCGGTGAGATAGGGATGAGATAGGATGGATTTTGTTCGAAGAACGGTCCTAGGTGGAAATTCTCCGGTGAGATAGGATGGAGTTTGTTGGGAGAATGGTTCTAGGTGGAAATTCTCCGGTGAGATACTATATATTTTATTCTGCAGACATCTTGAACGTAAGTCTAAAACGACATATGCGCCAGGTGTCAACAGGAAAAAATAATGTTGACGAAGGTGAAAAGTGAATTGGTTCAAAGAAGAAGGCCTATCGTCCTAAATATATAATAAACTAATGACTGTGGGTTATATGGAGTGTCGTTTGAAAACTATAGTTTGCATACGTTCCCATTGGAAAACAAGAAATCCTCTAGTTTTGAGCAATATTAACATAAATGAGTTATTTCACCGTCGATAAAACATTGAACCATGACTACATCTATACATGGGTTTAAGCTATAATGGGCTAGTATATGAATACACCAATCACATAATGACAAACTTAATGCCTTTTACAAAACTGAATTAGGGGGAATTATATTGTAAGTATGGGTACCCTTTATGATAATGTATACAACAAGAGTTTTGTTACCATAAGTATGAATTTAGACTTGTATTAATGACAAAAATTTGGATTACATGTGCTATTAAATTTTTTTAAAAATTAGATGATTTTAAGGTAAAAGAGATGTTACAGAGGAGTTTTAAGATAAGTGATTTTCCTTTAAGTTGTAGCTATGTAGTTTAAATTTTAAATATAACTATTGATGTTATGTTTGTTTGTTAATTTATATGAAAATGATTTAATTAATAATTATAATTAGATTATTCAAAATAAAAGAAAAATGTTAATTGTAATTAATGAAATATAGCTTATAAAAATATATATATATTCCAGACTTCAACTAATAATAAGACATAATTGTAAAACAACTTTTCAAGATAAAATTCATTTTCCAACTGTTTAATACATCCCCAAGAAGAAAACAAGATAATTTGGACCATGACACTCGAAGCCAAGACCCTATAGAAGTTCCAACATAATATAACCTTTAGTTTTCTCCACAAACCATACATCACATGGGAATGAAACATTAATGCACATCTGAAGCACCTTGTATGATAAAACTTAACTGAGAAAACTTGGAAGCCATAAGTGTTATCTCACAGGAATTTCCTCTCGCATCAAAGGCAAGTTGAAACCACACCGAATCATAGATGACGTGCAAATAGATTTCTCGGGCCAATAAAAATAAAAATAGTCATCCCAGGGGCAAATGGAGAATCCAAAATTTAAAATACCATGATGATGTGCTAAAACAAGGGCTACAGAGTAGTTACTACTTATCGCTTAATGTAAATATATAGATGTTGCAATTTGATTTCGAACATGACTATGATACTTTGTAACAAAGTTAATTTCAAAGTTGATATGTTTTTTTACCATATTAAAATTATTCTAAAAATGTGTACATATATCAGAAAAAGTATGTACATACTAGTTTATGTGGAGGCAACGATTTAACTGAAAAGAAAAATATAATAGCTTAAAACAAAAAGGATTAATATAGTTCATATTCAACCAGTTAGAAATGAACAACCCATATTATACATCTTTGTAGATGTTTTCAGTTCATATATACAGTTTCTTACAAAATAAACTAATACTAAAAGTTGCACAAAGGGCACTCCATCCCTTAAAATGAACCCTGGAATAATTATCTCTGCAAACTTATGCAAAGTTGCAAATGAGAAAATTGACTCAATATCCATACCAAACTGTGTAAACATAATTACTTGGTATGAGAAGGGTTCAAGGGCAGTAGTTGCATATGAATCCAAGAGAAGGATGGTTATTGCATACAGTAAATAAAAAAAAGAAGCAATTACAAAATCTTTGCGTATTGGAAACTCTAATTGACTAATCAAGAGGTTTGACGTTGGAGAGGTTTGACGTTGGAGAAGATACTAGTAATGAATAAAAAGGCGATGCGTTAATTATTTCATTTAATATCGCAATAATTTAGAAGAAACATAGTTACACAGCCTAAGCTCCATAACAATTACCAGAATACGATAACCCGGAAGTAAGACAATGCGAGGAAGACACAGGTCATGAGAGTTATAACACCACTAATCTTTAATCCACAAGACAACCGAGCCAGAAAGAAAAGAATTGATCTAATGAGTTCTGGTCTTGCATATAAGGAAATGTCGTGAATTATAAAATGAAAAATAAAATAAAAATAAAGGATACACACCAACAAATTCCAGCAAATGGAGATGTTTCATTTCAAAGGACGTGGAGCGAATTACCTGAAATCAGTTGGGAGGTATACTCTGCATGCACAACGCGAGTTCTTCGCAGTCTTGATAAGTTTGAAGTGGTAGTTCAGTACAGAGGTGAACTACAAGAACCATTGCCGACGTTTGCTTGGTATAGGAAGTTTGTGTCCTTAGCATACGCAGTTGTTAAGAAGTTATTTTGTATTTATTTTTGTGAAACTTTGACATGCAGCTCATCACTTATTAAACTTGCAGAACCTCCCATAGAGCCGAATTTCAAACCACTATATTATGTAGAAGTGTTGGCTCATATTCATGAATAACTTGATGCTTCTCCCAACCATGGAAAGTCCAACCTTTATTTATTGCAATCTCAAGTTTTCAGGACCCTCGGTGAAGTGAAATTGCTCCGACGGAGTCTCCAATCTGCCTGGAAACATGCTAGTACTATTCATGAGAAGCTTGTGTATGTAGCCTAGCTGAAACACGAGAAACAAAGGGAGGATATGATCAGTGACTTGCTATCTCAATGTAGAAAATGCATGTAGTGTTGTAGTTTTCAGAATTCCAAAATAATAAAAATCCCTTTTCTTCACACAGAGAAAATTCTAAAATTTCATTCACAGACAGAGTTTTCACATAAAAAAAAAATTCTATTCCATAAAAAAAAAAACTGTTGTTACAATCTGATAACTTTCCACTCCTGGGAGATTACAAAATATGGAACTGCTTCACACACAGTGTCCAAATCACTCTTCTCTGTCTCACACAGAAAATACTCTGTCTCTTCTCAAAACATTCACTGCTGTGAAACTCTGTTTTTTTTTCAAAAAAAAACACTCTCTGTCTTTTTTTTTTTAACAACAATGCTCTGCTGTGTAAAAAAAACATTACAATTCACTGTCTCTGTTTTTAAAATACGCTACTGTGTATATAAAAACATTATATTCAACACGACTCTGTTTTTTCATATTAACAAAATATCTCAAAATATCTCAGCCCAGTTCCATTAAATGTCATTAATTGACACACCCAGAAAATTCACCGCTTGAATAATTCTTAATGGCTTCAATAACTTCTGTCAGCACCTCTCTAACATGCATTGATGGAAAATTGCTTGCTGGCACTGCTGTTCTTTTCTTCCCGCACTGCTGTGCACATTCACTGTTCTGTGCATTACAAATAATACACCTCTCTCTCATATTGTTGCGCATAAAAAAAAATTTACTGTGTATTGCAATACGATATTTGCCTCACGGGCCTTTTTAATATATATATGTGTTTCATATATTAAAAATAAAAACAAATAACTTTAAAACATTTAAAACCAACTATTGTTTTAAATATGTGCGATGGGCAATTAAAATTAAACCCCGCAACCATTTGTTAAAACGGATAACATGTATGGGCCCCGCTGCTGATGACGTCAGCAATTTCGATGGGGTTCACACTTCCGCCGGTCTGGCCTCATCGACCCCCTCGGACTTGGCTATGCCTGCGCTATCCGGTTATGCGGGTAGTTGGAAATTAATTCCAACACTCCCCCTTAATTTCAACTGCTGGGTTTTCCTGCATACCCAAGCGTTTCCTGAAATGTTCAAAGCTTTTCTGCTGAAGTGGCTTTGTGAGGATATCTGCAAACTGATCCTCTGTTCTGCAATGCTGCAAAACGATTTCTCCATTGGTAACCAATTCACGTATGAAGTGAAACTTGGTGTCAATGTGTTTTGTCCTTTCATGAAAAACAGAATTTTTAGACAATGCAATAGCTGAGCTATTGTCACAAAAAATCACTGTCCCTTTTACCTGTTCTTGACATAAGCTTCTCAACATTTTCCGCATCCAAACTGCTTGACACGCTGCTGCTGTAGCTTCCACATATTCTGCCTCTGCTGTAGACAATGCTACAATGGGTTGTTTCTTAGAAGCCCATGAAATGGCTCCTGAACCCATGTGAAAAACATAACCGAAAGTGCTCTTCCGATCATCAACACTTCCAGCCCAATCACTGTCTGTGTATCCAACTAAATCTGAACATTATGAAGTAGTATAAAAAATACGAAACCTTTTAGTACCTTTAACATACCTCAAAATTCTTTTTGCTGCTTGCCAATGTGCATCCTTTGGCTTTTCCATGAACCTGGAAATCAAACTAACAGCATGCATTATGTCCGGCCTAGTTGCAGTCAAATATATGAGGCTGCCAACTATGCTCTTATATAAACTAGGATCAAAATCCTTGCTGCTGTCCTCTCTGCTGAGTTTTAATCCCATCACTATGGGAGTGATTACTGCTTTTCTCTCCTACATGTTAAATATTTCAAGCACCTCATTAACATACTTTGCCTGTGAGATAAAAATCCCATTTTTATCTTGCTCTACTTCTATTCCCAAGAAGTATCTTAACAAACCCATATCATTCATTTCAAATTCTTCTTTCATCACTGTTTTAAAATTTTCTATAAGGCAATCATCATTACCTGTAAAAATAACATCATCAACATACAAGACTACAATCAAGATTTTACCGTCTTTTTCTTTGATGTAGAGGGTGGGTTCTCCCTCACACTTTTCAAAACTATTTTCTAGTAGATATGAATCTATCCTACTGTACCATGCTCTTGGCGCTTGCTTCAGCCCATAAAGAGCTTTCTTCAGTTTGCATACCTTGTGCTCTTGGCCTTTCTTTTCATAACCGAGAGGTTGTTCAATGTAAACCTCTTCCATTAACACTCCATTCAGAAATGCTGACTTCACGTCCATTTGGTAAACTTTCCACTTGTTTTGTGCTGCTATGGACAACACTGCTCTCACGGTTTCCATTCTGGCAACCGGTGCGAAAGTTTCCTCATAATCTATGCCATGCTTTTGCTTATAGCCTTTGACAACAAGCCTTGCCTTGTGTCTCTCTATCTTGCCTTCAGCATTACTCTTGGTCTTGTAGACCCATTTAACACTAATGACATCTTTACCTTTTGGGAGTTCAACCAAATCCCAAGTTTTGTTCCTTTCTATGGCATTTATTTCCTCATCCATAGCTTCTATCCATTTCCTATCCTTGATAGCTTCTTCGAAATGAACAGGATCATCAACATGACAATATAAATCAAACAAAGAATTGATACCTTAATTTGTTATATCTTTCTCATAAATATCTTTCAAACTTCTGAATTTCTTACCTCTTTCAGTAGATGTACAAATGCTTGAAGAAGCACTTGAATTTCCTCCTTGTGGTGTGCTTGGAGAAGCACTGTCATTTCTCCTCAAGGGTGTACTCTACTGCTCTTTTGTTGGTGTTGCTGTTTGGGGATGTATTTCAGCCAACTCATCATCATTCTCATCATGAGATAAACATTGCTTAACATTCACTTTTTTCTCTATGCTTCCATCCCAAGCTTCCTCTTCAATAAACTGAACATCCCTGCTCACAATAAACTTCTTGCAGGATGGGTTATATAACCTGTATGCCTTGGATTCCTCACTGTATCCAATGAAAATACATTTCTCCCCCTTGTTGTCCAACTTCCTCCTTAGCTGATTCGAAATGTGTGCATAAGCCACACATCCAAAAACCTTCATGTGTGTGACACCCTGCTTTGTGCCACTCCATGCCTCTTCCGGCACTTTGTTCATGACTGCTTTTGTAGGGCACCTATTCAAAATATACGCTGCACAATGTACAGCTTCAGCCCAATAATCATTAGGCAAATGCTTTTCCTTTAACATACTCCTCGCCATGTCCATTATGGTTCGGTTCTTCCTTTCGGCTACTCCATTTTGTTGCGGAGTATATCTAGTTGTAAACTGCTTTTGAATACCATTTTCTCTACAAAAACGTAGAAAATATTTAGAGATATACTCACCTCCTGTATCAGTCCTTAAGACTTTGATATGCAGCCCACTCTGTTTCTCAACAAGTGCTTTGAAATTGCAAAATTTTTCAAACACTTCACTTTTGTTTTTCAAAAAGTAAACCCAAGTTTTTCTTGTAAAATCATCTATAAATGTTAAGATATAGTGGCTGTTAGCAAGTGATGGAGTTTGCATCGGTCCACACACATCTGAGTGGACAATCTCTAAGGGTGCTTTCGCCCTTGTGCTTTTCTCGGAAGGAAAACTTTCTGTGTTGTTTCCCCAAGATACAACCTTCACAAAGGCTGTCCGGTTTCTCTATCAATGGTAAACCACTTACCATTCCTTTTCTGTTCAACAGATTAAGACCTCCAAAGTTGAGATGTCCAAATCTCAAGTGCCATAACCAATTATCATCTTTTGGTTCGCTTTGGTAAGTCTCTTGTGCAACTGCTGCTTTCTCTTCACCATTCTTCAAATCTGCTCTCATTCTGAGAGGGAACATCCTGTTCCTTGTCATCTTCACTTTAGCAATACACTGATTGCTGGGTGGTTTATCCATGATGGTACAAACATCATTATCAAAGAAAACATTATATCCCTTATGAACAAGCTGTCCAATACTTAAGAGATTACATTTCATTCCTGGAACATAATAAACATCTGCTATGGTTTTCTTTGCTCCTAATCTTGTTAAAACATTTACATCTCCTTTTCCCATAACAGAAACTTTGCTATCAGTTCCTAGTGTGACTTGAGACTGCACACTTTCATCTAGCATAGAAAACATTGCTAAGTTTCCTGTCATATGGTTACTACAACCGGAGTCTAGAAACCATAAATCCTCATTCTTTTCTTCAGCCATATTACAAGCTAAAAACAAATTACTTTGGCTGCTATTTTCTTTTGTGAAATTTGCACTAGTTCCACTTCTCATATCTTGTTTCTTCTTTCTACATTCATTAGCATAATGACCATATTTTTTACAATTGTAACATTGGACATTGGATTTGTCATACCTTTGTCCTTGATCATTCTGCTGTCCACTTTGCTGGCTGCCTTGGCCTTGATGCTGATTTGGATTGTTGCCCCTTCCTTGAGCATTTGCTGGACTGTTCCTTCCACCTCTGTTCTGGCTTCTGCCTCTTCCTCTTCCTTTGCCTTGCCCTCTTCCTCTTCCGAAAGACATCTGGGCCTTAAAGGCTTGCTCAAAAGATGAGTTTTCACTCCTACTCAATCTCTGTTCATGGGTAATCAGCGATGCATGTAATTCATCCACTGAAAACTTTGTGAGATCCCTTGTCTCTTCTATGGTGGTGACAATCACATCGAATCTTGAGGGTAAACTTCTCAAGAGTTTTTCAACAATCCTCTTGTCTTCAAGAGTCTCTCCATGAGATCTTATTTGTGTGACCATTCCAATCACATGAGTGAAGAATGAGTCAATATTATCTGACTCCTTCATACAGAGAGTCTCAAAGTCTCTCGTCAGCAACTGAAGTTTTGTTGTCTTCACTCTTTCCATACCTTGATAAGCTGTCTTGAGAGTTTCCCATGCTTCGTTGGATTTCTTAGCTGCTGCTATCCTTGGAAACACACTCTCATGCACTGCTTGATACAATAAGAAAAGAGCCTTGGCATCTTTCTTCTTATTGTTCTTCAACTGTTCTATTCCTGCTTGATTTAAAATAAAAAAACTCTGCTTCATTTGTTGGCTCTTCAAAGCCATCCTCAACTAATTCCCATAAATCTTGTGAGGTAAATAAAGCCCTCATAGTTATTGACCAGTAGTCATAATTTTTCCCATTAAATTGTGGGAGATGGATATTTCCCAAACCCATACTAGTGCTGGAGCCAGCCATTCTGCACTCTTAACTATGATTCAAAAACACTTGACTATGTATCTAAAATTACTGACTGTTCAACAACAGTAACACAACAACTGCATAGAGAAATACCTTTGGATTATTTTTGGCTGAACCTTCACACTACTAGAGAGGCTGTTGCAACAAAGAACTCCTTTCCTTCAGCTTATTTGACCTTCAAATAGCCTGGACTAGCTCTGATACCATGTTGTAGTTTTCAGAATTCCAAAATAATAAAAATCCCTTTTCTTCACACAGAGAAAATTCTAAAATTTCATTCACAGACAGAGTTTTCACATAAAAAAAATAAATTCTATTCCATAAAAAAAAAAACTGATGTTACAATCTGATAACTTTCCACTCCTGGGAGATTACAAAATATGAAACTACTTCACACACAGTGTCCAAATCACTCTTCTCTGTCTCACACAGAAAATACTCTGTCTCTTCTAAAAACATTCACTGTTGTGAATACTCTGTTTTTTTTCAAAAAAAAACACTCTCTGTCTTTTTTTTTTAACAACAATGCTCTGCTGTGTAAAAAAAACATTACAATTCACTGTCTCTGTTTTTAAAATACGCTACTGTGTATATAAAAACATTATATTCAACACGACTCTGTTTTTGAATATTAACAAAATATCTCAGCCCAGTTCCATTAAATGTCATTAATTGACACACCCAGAAAATTCACCGCTTGAATAATTCTTAATGGCTTCAATAACTTCTGTCAGCACCGCTCTAACATACATTGATGGCAAATTGCTTGCTGTCACTGCTGTTCTTTTCTTCCCGCTCTGCTGTGCACATTCACTGTTCTGTGCATTACAAATAATGCACCTCTCTCTCATACTGCTGGGCATAAAAAAAAATTTACTTTGTATTGCAATACGATATTGCCTCACGGGCCTTTTTAATATATATATGTGTTTCATATATTAAAAATAAAAACAAATAACTTTAAAATATTTAAAACCAACTATTGTTTTAAATATGTGCGATGGGCAATTAAAATTAAACCCCGCAACCATTTGTTAAAACGGATAACATGTATGGGCCCCGCTGCTGATGACGTCAGCAATTTCGATGGGGTTCACACTTCCGCCGGTCTGGCCTCATCGACCCCCTCAGACTTGGCTCTTCCTGCGCTGTCCGGTTATGCGGGCAGTTGGAAATTAATTCCAACATCTAGGACTTCAAATGATTTCTCATATCCTCCCATTTCGAAAAACCAGGAACCTCTACTTCAATGTGGCTCTACTTCATCTAATTCTTCAGATATTGTTGTTTTCCACATTGGAGAGGCTGAAATAGTTTGTAATCGGCAGAAAGTTGCCACAATGTCCGCTCCCTTTCATGTCATGCTGAATGGTTGTTTCACAGAAGCATGGAAAAGAGATATAGATTTTTCTGATAATGGTATTTCTGAGATAGACATTAAGCACGTGGTCAGGGAATTGTACAAATGATTTAATGCGAGGATATCTCGAGAAATCTAAAACCTGGAGTGTGACAGAATCAAATACGAAATCTCATTTAACTCGATATGGCTGCTCCCCATGTGCTCGTACAGTCATTTGCAATAAGAAGTGAAAACTTGCAGCCAATAAAATTTAAGAAAAATACATTTAAATAATTTAAATAAATAAGGAATAAAAATATTAATGTTTAAATATTAGAAATTATAAAATAATTTCTGCTCTTAGACAAATTAATGTCTAATCACAAAAAAAACCTGATACATAATATTTGCTGAGCGACAAATATAATAACATAAATGAACCAACCAATGACATCTCAAAAACAACTAGCATCACACCACCATCTATAAAAAGACATACATGACATCACACCACCATCTATGAAAGGACATACATGATATGGAGACTTATAAATAATATTATAAGTTAATTAGACATACATGATATGGAGACTTATAAATAATATTATAAGTTAATTGGACATACATGATATCGAGACTTAGAAATAATATTATAAGTTAACTGAATTTGTTTATTTCAAAAAAAAATATACAATTTTAAAATAAAATAACTAAATTCTCAAAACTCATGCTCCAATAAAGACCATAAAAAATAAATTTAATGAAAATTTAATTTTTTATTTTATTTAATATTTATATATAAATATTTTTAAAGTTAACATATATATTATTTTTATTATTATATGATTTATGAATTTTGAAGATTTGTATTAAGAGCAATTCATGATCTTTAGAAAATTCAGGTTATCTGTATTCAAGAGTAATTCGTGATCTTTTAAAAGAAAATGTGTTTTAACTACATAGAAACTCATATATATATATATATATATATATATATATATATATATATATATATATATATATATATCAAATTATATTTATCAAAACTCATTATATATATATATATATAACTAACATTTCATTTTATGTTACACTTATTTTGTTTTATTGAAATTTTGATAGTTGTGATGTGCAGATAAAGAAAAGAAGAATGGATTATATATATAATTCATATATATTTTTTAAATTTAATAAAAATATTTAAATTTGATGAAATTTGGTTTTATTTTTAGAATCTAATCTTTTGTGATTTATCATATAAATTATAATTTCTTTTTGATAATAATCATATGCAATGGAATATTGTAGATGGTTTCGAACCAATTAGTGTAGTTCATTATCAGGACTAAGTGAGAGATCAGATTACGACATTAACCATACCTAATCTTGATAATGATCGACACTAATTGGTTCAAAATGCGTCGACAATATTCCATTACATGTGATTATTAAAAAAATTATAATTTTATTTTATTTATTTATATAAATTATAATAAATTATTATTATTCTTATTTAAATTTATGATAATTGATAGATTTAAATTTTAATGAAATTTTAATACTATATGTGGAGGAAGAAAGATAACAACTTAATATATATATATATTTAAATTAATTGAATTAGACCGAGTCACTATATGGGTAGGAAGAAAATTACTTTTTTACATAAAAAAAATAATTGAATTGGTTATTAAACTTTTTCATAATGAATTTGAAATTAATAATAAATTTAAATTAAATTTTTTATCCTTTATATAGGTTTATAATTACTTCAATTTTTTTCCACTTTTATCTATATATTGGATATTAAATTTAGATTATTTTTTAATATGAATTTTTTAAATAATAATAAATTTAAATTAAATTTTTTTATGCTTTATATATGTTTATAATTACTTTAATTTTTTTCCACTTTTATCTATATATTGGATATTAAATTTAGATTGTTGACTTTGAATATGAATTTTTTAAATATTTACCTAATGAAAATAATTATTGATGTTATTTAAATTACATAATAATGAAATGTAAAGGTATTCAACAATTTTAACACAGGTAAACTAATCGCTTTTTTTTTTACAATTTTTGCTATAAAATAGAATGTTAGAATTTTAACCTAGCTTGAGTTTCTAAGTACAACATGAGAGACGACTTTGAGTCTAGCTCAAGAAGATATTTTTCGTTCGTTCCGATAAAATTTTCAAGAGAAACATGCATAGAGTAATGAACTCTAGGTAACAAAGATCAAAATCATTTGGGTCCACCTTCAAAGAGAAAGAAGACCACCACATGAAATCAACATTATATTTTGACTTTTATACCAGTGTAAGCATGCTACAATACTTACCCCTAATCGGGGTGCTACAAGGATGTTGAGAAGAGAGGTTTTGCGGTGGTATGCAACAACATGCACATACCACATGGGTGACACAGTACATCGCATGAACAGAATGGGCATGACCACATGCTATATAATAATACCTGCCGTAGGAGTGGTTGGAAATCACCGGGGAATGTCTGACAATTTTCGGAAACAACGTTGTCGAGATCGAGCGATAATGCATGAGGCAGGTCGGAGAGGTAGCAATGATGTCAGACGACAACTGGAAGAAAGAGCAGCGAAGACAGAAGGTTGGCATTGGTAGCTGGTCACCTGGTATGTTCTGCGTCTCCTAACCTTGATAGTAACCATGATTTTAGATGTAAATTGGATGAGTCTGCCCAAAATTTCTTCTGCTAGAGGTTATTTTTCCATTCCAGACCCCTATCCAAACCTGGAAGGTGGATACCGAATGTTTTAGTGTGTGCATGCAGCCCTTCACTATAGTTATTCAGCCATTCTCGATTAGGCGAATAGTCTACAGTCTATTTTTTTCAATTGCAAGGTCAAGGGTTTCAGGATTTTACAGCCTGCAATATTTTTATGTTAGTTGAAGAATATAATGGTAATACTGATTTTCCTGGCCCCTGAGGTCATACCTTGCTTTCGAACCCCCTATAATGTCTCTTCTCCCTCTGGTTCTATGTTGGGGAAAGGTTTTCATTTCACAAAGTTAGAAAGGGTATTAGGTAGGTCTGTCATTCAAAAGGTTTATGTTTCTCAAACGTATGAGCTTGCAAGTATGGCTAGGCACGACTGTCCTAGAAACAATGCGGGAGATGGCAATAGGTTGTGCTCTCAAGTTAATATTTTCCATTTAGTTTTCTTGCGGGCCTGTAGGGTTTACAAGGCGAAACCTTGTTGTTGCATTTTCCAAGGGGGTACCGAAACCATCCATTTGGGGTACTTGTTTGTTGGGTGAAACTATTGTCGTTTAATTCTGTTGTAGTACTTTCCCAACCATTTAATTTGTCAATATGAGGTTCGTAGGCTTACGAAGCACATGCACTATATATGCAGGACCGAAGTGGAACTAATCTAATTTAAATTACTGAAATCAAATTAATCTAGGAAGGCATTGAGACATTAACTATGAAAGCAGGAAATTGCATAAAGGAAAAGCAATACAACATGTGAAGAGTTGAATGACAGACAACATATGTGAGCTCACAACAATAAAGCTATCTCAAATTACATTACAAGAATCAAATGACAAACCATGAAAGCATACAATAAAAGAATATGAATCACAGTTAAGAATCCCCTTTTCCTAATTACAAAACTATCTCTTAAAACTAATCTCATGAAAATGAAGAGAGAGCACTCTCTTATATACATGAAGAAGATAACCATCTCATTCAACTACTCTCAACTACTTTCCCATTATTACAAGACATGATCCCTTTGAATCCTCCACACATCTCTCAGATATCTTGAATAGGATATGCCAACCAAATCCTCCATGATCTTCTCCTTAGGAATAGGCTTGAATACTTATCTCCTTAATATGGTGGAGGAGATATTCCAGAAGTCTCTTAGAATTAATCCTTCACATATCTCCTACACATTACAAAGCTCACACATTCTTGAGATATATATAAAAACATGTATATTTTCTAATATTTTATCATAAATTCACTTATAATACAAAAATGAATAAAGTGGAAAATAAGAAGGTGAAACCCAAATGTATTTATGAAAATGATATAATGAAAGGTTAATGGGATGATGAAATGTAAGGAATAGTGAAGGGAAAGGTGGATGAAATACGACATTTCTGAATCCCAACATCCCCCCAAACTGAACTTGTTGCATGTCCTCATGCAACCATGCATGGATCTCTTTGGCATCTAAACTTTGGCTTTACATGATGATGTCTTTTTAATAATGAATGTTTCCAGGATATGTGAAGGGCATGAGTAACAACTTACATTTTCTTATGGTTGGTTCTTGTGTGACAACCATGAATACAAAGAATGTTGGTTCTTGTGTTAACAACATTCATTTCGTTTTCTGTTCTCTTTTCTTATGGTTGGTTCTTGTGTGACAACCATTACTACAAAGAATGTTGGTTCTTGTGTTAACAACATTCATTTCATTTCTTGTTCTCTTGCTGCAATAATAATGTAAACACTCACTGGAAATCATAAGCTATCAATGTGCATAAGAAAGCCCTTTTGTAATATTCATGAAGCATGCCAATATGTATATTAATGTGTATGAAGCAAAGTGCAACAAAGTATCGTTGGAAAAGAAATGTTGGTGAATGGTAAATAAGAAAAAAAAAATGGAGTGATAGTGGTGGAGAAATGGAATCATGGTAGTGAATATGTAGTGAATATAGTCCCCCCCCGCCAACTGAATTGGTTGCATGTCCTCATGCAACTTGGCATGGGTCATGAAAGGAAATGGAGCATGATGAGGGAATTTTCCAAAATATTCAAGTCAGCATATAAGGAATTGCATGATTAAAGATTAGAAAACAACATACTTCCACTTACCCAAGAATGATGAACTATGCAATAGGAATGTAGCTACTGCTGCTGCTAAATCATGAAAACGTGACTGGTGTCATAGCTGCAACTGCTGTAACTGCTAGATCAGAGAATATGTGATTGTGGCTGCAACTACTGTAACTGCAAATGATGTAACTACTAGAACATGGAAGGTTTTACTGCAGCAGGATCATGAAAATGTAACTGTGAATTTTGATGTTGCTGTAACTGGATCCTGGGAAATGAAGGAATCTAAACTACTGATGCTGAATCATGGAAAAGATAAAGGTTGAAAGTGGAACTGTGGTACTCTCATAGATCATAATTCATGCTACTGTAACTTCCGAGGGAGTCGTGAAAAAGTGTATAGTATTCATATGCTACAAAACTGATGGTAAAAGTCTAATCATGCGAAAGAATGTGTTGATGTCGAGCATGAAGAGAAATCATTGGATTACCGGCCATTGATGCATGTCGTTAACCAATGCGAGGCAAAATCACCATTGATGTCAATGAGTGCCAAGGTACCTGAGTACATCTTGCGAAATGCGAATAGAGGGGTTGACATTGAACCATTTGCAAGATCTGATGATCAAGGGACATTGATGTATTCCCATGATTGTCAACGAGCGAACTTGCCATTAAGGCATGCAAGTCTCAAGGTACCCAAAAGGAACTCTAGTCTATTTCCCAGATAAAGTGCTGAGGTCGATGGGGCAAGGCTTGTTGAAAGGTGGGCCTTAAGGAATCCCACATCAGTCAACGCGAGTTTGTACAAAGAGATTTGGTAGGACTATAAATGGAAAGAACTTACGGACAAGCAGTGTGGATCAACATGGCGAGGAAAGCAAGGCAATGTACTTATGGAAAGGGGATAAGTTTTATTCAGAAGGAAAACTAGAAGGAAAATAAACTGAAAAGGATAAAGGAATGTATACGATTCAGAAAAATAACTATGCATGAAGTCGTGAAAGATAAGGTAATGGAAAATGGGCTTCAACACAAGGATGGTCAATCTGCTTTGAAGGAGAAATGTTATTGTGTTACAACATGGATAATGGAAAAAGTGGAAATGTTGGTGTATCAGCATGGTCGCTGTGTAACAGCAAACATCAAGATGCGCAAACATTATGATGTTTATGATGAGTTACAGCTCCTTCAAGCTGTTCATGAAAGAATGTTTCTCAAAAAGTTCTGTGATCTTTGAAAATCACTTCAGCAGAAAAATGCGATCATTTCCGAAGCCTGAAAAAAACTTAGTACAAATCCTGTATGAAAACTTCGTGAGAGCATTGTAAAACGTAAGATGCAAGAATAAGTACAAATGTGAGCAAAAGAAAGAAAGTGTGTGTTAACCTGTTGCCCGCGTTGATTTCATCATCGATGGCTGTCAAAGTGACTTCAAGAAAACAAATTAGTTTTAAGCGTAAAAACATGCATTCGTATTTATTAAGAGGTCCATTTGCAATTTTCATGGTTGTTTTATTTATATTGATAATGCACACCAAAAGAAAAGGAAAAAAGAAAAACAAAACAGGCAAAATTAAAGTCAGATCTTCATTTCTTGGCATGCTTTGCAAAGTGTAGCAATACTGTCTCGGCGCTAGCAAATTTCAGTTTCTTAGATGCACCGTTAAATTCATTCAAGCAATTGGAAGTTGGGCAGAGTATGATTCACATCGATTTGCTGCAATAATGTCACTTACTTCTCTGCAAGATTGGACCTATACATCGTCAGATATAGTTGAATATTCAAACCATTCAATTGTAGTGTTCCTAAGTATCCAGTAACAATCATCAAGCAGTAACGGATAATTCTGATAATCCAATCAGTGTTCCTAAGTTTCCTGGGATCATTAACATTATTTTAATGGAGATAGTGAGCATGAAAAAAAAAGCAATCAATTTCTGGCATAAAATCCAGCATAAGCATAAGAATCCAAAAAATCTTCTCCAATATTAAGCTAGGAATCATTCTCTTCCTCTTCTGACGTTGAAGCCAGGTGCTGTAGTTGTCAAAACAAATTTATTGAGTGAAAGAAATAGGCTCTGTTGTGTTCTCCACCTTTCCCCAAATCTAAGCTGCCTGCAAAACGTTAAAATGGAAAATTGTTGTAAAGAAGAGACCTTTGTCTGCCAGCTGAAAACCACTTTGACCAACCTGTGAAATCACAATCTCAACCATATCATTGGGAAACATGTTTTGCAAATTATGGCTCTATAGCACAGTTTCAGCATGCAAGTTACGAACAAATATTAAATATTTTGCTTTATGTTTACAATTGAGGAGCACGTCGTTGATACTCCTGACATGACATCCCATTGTGCCAAGGAACCCGACATTCAATACAAAAGAATTTTTGACATTTATGGCATTCTGAATGAAAATTTACATTAGCTGATTACCAGATTTCCACCCATAAAAGTAAAGAGACTTCAACTTATAATACAATCTCGAGGGTTCATGTGATCACCATCATCAGATGAATCATCACCATCTGTTGTGAAGTCCATTGCATAGCCATCCATATCATCATCTTCATCGTCTTCACTTTCAAAATATTTTCTTGAAATCCTTCTCTCTCCATCTCGCTCGGAGACTCGCCTCTGTAATCTTAATACATGCATAATCACATCAGGCGTAAAAGAGATATGTGCCTGCTGCTCTCTCTTACGTTTGTTGGATTCCATCAACTCTTCAACGTAATCAGGAAGTGCGATCAGATTAGGTGCTGTAGGTGACCATATTTTGATGTTTTTGTCAATGCCACTTGTGGCAAGAATAGTTGCATAGGGATGTGGCTCCAGACAGTTAACCACACTTTTGTCCCCTTTCATTAGACATACTAGCTGGCCCCCTTTTTCCTTCCAAATAAATATTCTTCCACAATCAGATCCACTCACAACATACTCGGTGTTAGCACCAAAAAAAAATTCACACCCTTCACAGTCTGGGCATGCCGATGTCCTTCATAAACCTGAGTCGCTTCCAATTCCTCAGACATCTCATATGAAGCAGAATTTGGGTTGGGACCCAAACCCATTTCCTTTTGAAACAAGTAAATGAGCTCATCATTATATGAAGCAAGTAATTCACTTTGGTTAGAATAAGCCAGACCTGTTATGTTAATCCGGTCATTGCCAATCAGGTGACGAGGCGAGAATGAATCTACTGGCTGATCTTGTTGATGCATCCCAGTGATAATTCCAAATGTCATAAACACGAGTATATTCATCAGAACCACCAATAGCAAAACAGTTTGGATTCCTAGGATCTATCACAATTGCATTAAGCCGCACAATAGCAGAATGGCTTGACTTGTTTGCACCGAAAGCAAGGCAAGTAAATAGATTGGTTGGAGTCTGGGTTCTCAAATAAAAACGGTAGACAACTCCATCTTCACCACAGCTGAAGAATATGTGAGGACTTCCAGGCTCTATAGCAAGTTTATGAGCATGGTCCTGGTGCTTTCCTATCCTTCTTGTGTCAAAGCGACTTCCTCCGAAGTTGACTAAGCCTTACCTGTCCATCTGCAGCACAGCTCACAATAGAACAATCATCTGTGAAAGGCATAATTCTGGCCTGAAATACATTGTTTGTATGACCAGAATGAAAAGATAGCCTCTTAATATTAGCAGCACATCCCAAATTATAATTTCCTTGTCATCATAATCTGACACAAGCAGGTCACTAGTTGGATTAAAATGCACAGTATTTACACATCCCTTGTGTTTTCCCAGCTTGACAGAGAGCTCAAGCCGTTGAATAATATCCTGGCAACGACCCATGCGGTGAGCGAAGTTTCTCGGATTTGTTTCACCGGTCTGGCATTTCCACAGATCTCCAACACCACAGCGGTAGGCCAATAAAATCGCAGATCCTCCTTAATTCAAGTTTCAGGGTCAGGTACGCACTGGAGTTTTGATTGCTTTTTGTGGTAGGTGAATGCGAGGGAAGACATACACGGCACCTTATACTTCATTGCAAGTAAAACCTTCTAACTGGTTCAACGCCTGCATAGAACAAAATGACTCGTCTTCACTCTGTGGGGGATTCATTATAAGACTTGCAAGTATTTGACTAAATATGTTGGAACAAAGATTCACAGATGCCACTTTATACAGTTGATCCTTGATATCTTTGTCAAGTCCAGTTACCTTCATATATCTTCCTCTTTTTCCACACTCGCCATAATAACCTTTGGAAATTAACTGGAAAGACACCAGAAAAATGTCCTTTTCACCATAACCCATACTCCTCGCTATCTTTTTGAAAGAGTGAAACTTTTTATTATCCACATAAATGTTTTCCTGATAAACCTCATCAGCGAGGAGAATTAAACCTTCATACCTCTTTCGACTGGATGCTTCCTCAAGATAAACGATGGAGAAAAACTCGCAGCCAGTAAAGAAGGGATCCGTCAAATAAGCAACAGCATAATCGTTTAATCTCAATAAAGTATGCCGACGGATGGAAAATTTAGGAAAACCAATCCATAAAAATAGTTATCTAGCCGTGATACTGATGGGATTTCGTTCCTATTATTTTAAGATGCCACAGATAGTGTAACAACCCATGGATTTGGTCGATATTTCTTAATCAACATCCGCATGATATTCTAGATTTTGTTATGAAACCCCAAATTAGACGTGAGAATTAATCACAGGAGAAAATTCCAGCATTCGAAATATGCAAACAATAAGAATTATCTTTTACTTTATTGCGGTTTCATTTGTTTGGTGCTCATCGTTTTGGTTTGTTGTTGCCCGTTGCAGGTTTATGAACAGTGGGCGGAGGTTTGGCATCGCTACGGCTCAGCCATAAATGAATAGCTGGAGACAGAAACTGCACAGTCCATCGAAACTCACAGCCCTCAATCACAACAATGAACCTGGGAAATTTCAGATTTAATTGTTTTTGCAGGTTTTATCACCTAATTGCTTGTTGCAGGTTTTAGTATGCCCAAAAAACGTAATCAATTGCAAGCCAGACACAGTTTCAGCAACTGTTCAGATAAAACGCTAGACACAGTTTTAGCGACTGTTCACAGTTTCAACGACTATTCAGATAAAAACTCAGTTTGTTTTTATTCAGCATCAATTCACGATTAAAAAAAAATTTAGCAAATGGAGAGAAGAAAAAAAAT
Source organism: Pinus albicaulis (assembly GCA_034641835.2). Classification (NCBI taxonomy): domain Eukaryota; kingdom Viridiplantae; phylum Streptophyta; class Pinopsida; order Pinales; family Pinaceae; genus Pinus; species Pinus albicaulis. The sequence goes on from CM076582.1 coordinate 331,025,655, forward strand.
GATTTGCAAATTAATGATAAAATCGATTAGGCATATTGCAAAACATGATTTTTTTTTTATTTTTTATTTTTGATTCCTGAAATTAATCTAAATCATCCTTATTTTTTGATCCTCGTAATCGCACTAAGCGCGGAGGAAAGCATACTTATTCTAGGTAAAATCAAAATTGAAAGCAAAAACTGAAAATGAAAGCCTACCTACTCTATACTAATTAGAATTTAAAAAATTAGTTACGTGTAATTAAACTTCCAATGAAGCCACTCACGTAGCAGTAACAACAATATATTCAATAGGAATTGTTCAAATGAAAAATGAAAATATTCTAGAGTGAATGGGTCTAGTTGCTGAAACTGCAAATCAACTAAATAAAAATAAAAAGACGACTCTAATCGAGTACTTACCTGGAACCATTGTTCGATAAGGCTTTGATAGGCACGATTTCTCTTACTTAGATCATGTTGTAACTCCTCTTCTTCTTCATGTTCGAATGATTGTTCGTCATCAGATATGCAAGATTCTTCAGATGTTAAATCTTCGTTTGTTTCTTGGGGAGTATTTGAACATTTAATTCTTGTCAAGATCTCCTCTTCCAGGGAAGAGGAGATCCCGACTTCTGCTAAGATCTGAGTGAGTAGTTCCAAGATGAAACTCATTGTTAAACCATGTTGAAAAATGGATTCTTAGTGGACCCAAAACTTAAATCTAAAAATCTTAAATGAAAATAAACTACTTGCATAAATAAAAGCACTCATGCTGAAACAGATAAAAAAAACACTCTTCACAGTTGCGGAAATCAAACACACTTGCAGAAATTGAAATTCACACTTGCAGAATTTGAAAATCACACTTTTCATAAATGTAAACACACCCTGCATGCCCTGATCCATATGAGGCCGAGCCCGTTACAGTATGTCAAACGATGCGTAGGCTGTTCCCCACGTCTTACAACCCTGACACCTCGGAGTTAGGAACATGTCTAAACACACTTGCATGAAAAATCAAACTGAACTTCAATCCGTCGTGCTTCCCCGGCAACGGCGCCAAAATGTTGGGTGAAACTATTGTCGTTTAATTCTGTTGTAGTACTTGCCCAACCATTTAATTTTTCAATCCGAGGTTCATAGGCTTACGAAGCACATGCACTATATATGCAGGACCGAAGTGGAACTAATCTAATTTAAATTACTGAAATCAAATTAATCTAGGAAGGAATTGAGACATTAACTATGAAAGTAGGAAATTGCATAAAGGAGAAGCAATACAACATGTGAAGAGTTGAATGACAAACAACATATGTGAGCTCACAACAATAAAGCTATCTCGAATTACATTACAAGAATCAAATGACAAACCATGAAAGCATACAATAAAAGAATATGAATCACAGTTAAGAATCCCCTTTTCCTAATTAAAAAAATATCTCTTAAAACTAATCTCATGAAAATGAAGAGAGAGCACTCTCTTATATACATGAAGAAGATAACCATCTCATTCAACTATTCTCAACTACTTTCCCATTATTACAAGACATGATCCCTTTGAATCTTCCACACATCTCTCACATATCTTGAATAGGATATGCCAACCAAATCCTCCATGATATTCTCCTTAGGAATAGGCTTGAATAATTATCTCCTTAATATGGTGGAGGAGATATTCCAGAAGCCTCTTAGAATTAATCCTTCACATATCTCCTACACATTACAATGCTCACACATTCTTGAGAGATATATAAAAACATGTATATTTTCTAATATTTAATCATAAATTCACTTATAATACAAAAATGAATAAAGTGGAAAATAAGAAGGTGAAACCCAAATGTATTTATGAAAATGATATAATGAAAGGTTAATGGGATGATGAAATGTAAGGAATAGTGAAGGGAAAGGTGGATGAAATACGACATTTCTGAATCCCAACATTGTTCACACACTCTACTCTGTAATTGAGTTGGTTTATGCTGCAATTGAGTCGGTTTACGCTACAATTGAGTCTCTCAGGGTCAATGGCTTTACGTCGTATTAGGAATAGCTTGTCTGCCATCTTCCAAAGGAACAAAAATGTTGTGGGCCCTACCTGCAATAACATCAAAAATTTTATTGACTTTCTTTTGCCTCATACAGGCTCTGTAAAAGTAAAAACATGTCCCTCCAACTCTCTATCTGAGAATCTATGGCAAATTCGATTCTTACTTGTACGAGGACATACAACAATGGAAAAAGGGCAGTCTACAAAGAAGCAGGGTAGGGAAAAATGAAAACAAAAGCAGGTCAAACCCACTGCAAGCTCTAGCAAGCGAGGCAGGAAATTTAAGAAAGAGGTTATAGAGAACCTTTTCAAAGCCTACACTACAGGTAATCCCCCTCAAGTCCGCAATCTTATTCAGGGTTGGGAGAGAGAATGTGGGCACAAAGAGGAAGAGATAGAAATACAGGAAGATGAAATGGACTTCATTATTGATCCAAGGAATACTAGAGGATGATTTTCCCTTTTCCACCAGTCTATTCAAACTTACTGGACTTTTAATTGTGTTTTGGAAAAGGTTGTCATGAGCCTTCAAGAAGTGGGAGGAGACCCACATGTGGTTTCACAGGTGATTTCAGTTCTGCAGGATATTAAAAAGGAACTTCAAGACATTCGGGTTTCTCAACATCATGCAATAGCATGACTTGGAAGAATTGAGAGGCAACTTCAAACAATGCACCAAGTGGACATGCCAGGTTCCAGTGTCAAAGACACTGCACCGGTTGAGTCCTCGGATGACTGATTTACTATTTCTCACTTTTTATGTTTCATATTTATAGTGGATTGCATTTATATTTATAGTTTGTTCTCAGACTTTGGTAGATACAATAGAATGGGCTTAATAGTTTATAGGAGGAAAAAACAATTTCAATATTGGATGGCTTTTAACTCGTTAAGATGGCCAACAGACCTGGTTTCCTTCGGGCAGGTTGAGGCTATCGCGTTTTCATATGTTAGCCTGCTTATTTTTTTATAAATAGAAAAATGGAAAGGTATTGCTAAACTTACAAAAAAATACTTAAATTATCTTAGTGGTGTCACGTATATCTACGTAGGAAGTTGAATATTTTTGTTTAGAAATGCTAAACTTAGCTCTTATTTAAGTGGTCATTGAATAAGATCACGATATTTAAACAAAGCGAAATTTTTATAATTACATATCTACCCAATTCAAAAAGTTTTATATCACTACAAATAAGACATCATGTATTTTTGTTGTTAAAAATATATGTAACTTAAAATGGTGAGGGTGGGCATATTAAAACTACTTGTTGTTTTCTAAGTGTTTTTCTGTTTATCCACATATGTCAGGATGAATGAGTTGGAGGATGTCATTTTTCTTTCTCTCGCTAGAGGGGAATTGTCCCCTTGTCTTCTTTCCACTGGCACAACCTAAACATACTCCATCATGTTGGTTTTGAACATCGGGAATACCAAATACCAATTTCTTCAATTTTGGAAGAGCATCATAATGTATATGGGTCAATCTTCTGTGCAATAGCTTGCTTAGATAATTAGTGTTAGCCAATGAAATTTCCCAAATTTTTGCATTCCTATTTACCACTTTTTACTTTTTATTGAAGCTCTTTTCGAGTAATTATGGGATTAATTTGCACCTCAATCACTGAAGGTATATTCTCATGGAATGCCTTCTTGATTTTTTGATTAAATAGCACTAACTATAGGGGATTAATACTCTAATGGCTTGTTGACAAACTCTTTTGCAGATTATTCAACGTTGGACAAATGTTACTACTCACATCAGAGTGAGGATCTTCCATGATGTCTTCAACCTATTGATCGGTGTTACCATCCAATGATCCAAAGTGCTATCAGTTAGCCAATCGCTTGGAATATTTGGTTCACCAATGATGTTACTATATTTTTATCTTGTTTTGTACTTGTTGTATCTAAATTTTTAAGGAGTTGTTGCTCTGTGATCTAGTGTCCAGCTAGATCACCAGATAAAATAAAATAAGACCAATTAAACAATAAGAAAATTCCAATCCAGAATGATCAAATATGCAGCATACAACCAACTCTATGCTATAATTAAATGAGATCACACTTGGAATTGCAAGTTGGGGAATGGTTTTGAGCTCAATGCAGTTCTTATCCCTACACAAAATCACGACTGAATAGAGACAATAGGTGATCTTCCTTGGAAGATCGTTAGATCAAAAGCAATAAAACAAACTATAATATTTGTTGAATACACATTCATATAAGGGAAGGAATATAAATTTCCATTGATCATAAAATAAATTACAATGCTTATACCTTTGCCTCAAATCTTCCTCTCCTCTAACTTGTAGGATGGTCTCCTCTCCTAATACATCAAAGCTCTCGCCCTATATTTTGGATACTTTTCTTCACACCCTTTCCTCTTTGTGAGATTATAAAGGCTCATTCTATCCTCTAGGAGAATGTATCTAGACACCTAAGGGCTTGAGAAGTCAAGAAACTTCTACAATAATGGACCACTTGCCAACTCATACACAAGTGGGTCAAGTTGATCTAATTGGGAATGTAAAACTCTGGAAACCTTTATCATAATTATGATTTTTTTCTCAATTTTCTCAATTATGAAATAATTATTATCTCATAATTGTAATAGTTTGAAAAAATAATTATAAGAAATTTCTCAATTATGTAATGTCACCCTTTTATCATGGGATAAATCTCACATAATTAAAATAAAAGGTGAAAAGGGATGAATTTTAGCTAAACAACTAAAGTAAGTTGATATTGGGTTTCTCTCACTATAATGGAGTGGAAAATAGGGTTATAACAAATTCCCCCCTAACGCATGAGGTCAGAAGAGAAACTGATGTCCAAAATGCATTACAACAATACTCAAAGCTCAAAATGGGAGGAAGGAGCCAAGACTACGAACCTGGATTAGAGGAACTCAAGTGATGAAGTTTCAACTATGTTGATAACATCCTCAAGGCAAGCATACACATGCTCAGTCATACAGAGATACTGAAATGGCCACCATAAAATACACTATGGATCCATAACATGAAATGCTAAAACATGGCCACAAACACATAAATAGTGGATCCATGTGACTCAACAGAAAGAGCATAGCAACTAGTAAGTACATTGTGGATCTATGTCATAGTATACATCAGTAGGACTATGGATACATGACATATAAAGAAGTGTCTCAAGATATTCCTCCAAGTACATAAATGATACATAACTCCAATACAGCCTAGGAAGGATTCAATATAAGAGTGAGATGTCCCTAACCCAGGGTCTTCGACATAACTCCAATGGTATGAATCTACATCTTGCAAATAAATGAGCTAAGGTTGAACATGGTAGAAACCGCCTTATTACTTTCCAATGAGGAAACCAGTAACAAACACAAGGGAATCCACCAATGAGGAAAATGGAACCCAAGATACCTAGTACAATCCACTAAGTGTGAATAAATGAGTTGACGTCTTACACCAGTGAACTCGACCAATCAAGAGCCAATGATGTAAACCCACTGTCGATTGCGAGGAAGGCTGCCATTGAGGTCTGCAAGCTCCAAGGTACTACTGGTTCCTAGATCAAGCTCCTGGATAATAAGCTAAAGTCGACATGAGAAGATCCATCGAAGGAGGGCATTAATGTATTCCCCATCAATGAAACGGAACAAACCAGGATGATGCAATGTATGGATGAAGTCATGAAGTGATGAAGTACAACTGACAAAGGGATGGGTGACTCAAAAAGGTCAACAGGCTACCACAGATGGCCGACACAGGCTGAGACTTCCCTTGAACACATAACGACGCGACACAAGTGACTTGGAAGCATGAATAATGAGCACCATGTGATATCATGCAATGATGCAAGAGGAATTGAGGCATCCTCCATATAATTGGAAGAGTAACTAGTCGGAGGAGTAAAGAGACTCATATGGACGGTACAACTCCTAGGAAATCTAAAACCCAACTGTAATATAATTAATCAGACAAGTGTCATGTTAAAGGGTGATGTGAATAACGATGTCTTGTTGATGGCTTGTGGAAATAAATGTTCCCTCCCTTATCTTTTTATAAGTTAATTTTTCATAAAGTTGTTCCCCAAGCTTGAAAAAGAGATTAAAGTATACAAGGGGGAACCTCCTAGACACAATAGACTAGGGTATTCCTTTTTTGTAACAAGTCTATCCCTATCTAGAAAAGTGTTAAAATTATGTTGGGTAGATGACACTTCAAGTACTATAATGAGTGTGAAGTAGACAAGTTCACTCAACAATATTTTCTAATTTAAGGAGTTTGAAAAGAGCTTCAAGGAAACTCCTCCTGGAGGAATGAGTGGTATAGAGGGTAGCAATTGGTTCTGGTAATGATGGAACTACTCATGACGTAATGAGGACAAGGGGTTGGCTAATAGGACCACTAACTGCAGTGGTTCCTCCAAGACAAGATAAGACACCAAGTGAAAGAGGATAATAGGCTAAGCAGATAATGAGTATGGAATGAACAAACCAAGACTCAACCTGCAAAATTAGGTTGATAAAAAGTGGAAATCACAAGGGATAAAGTGTGGAATCCTCTTGGGGTATGGCCAAAAATATGACAAAGAAAAGGACATGACACTCAAATTCTAAGTCATGAAGGGTCAGAAGGAGGGATTCCAAAAAAAGGATAAAATAACGACATGGACACCAAAATAGCAGAAAGGTGCTAAACTAGGGCATCCATGTATAGGTAAGCTCTACCACCAAGCTATGAAAGCCATAAAAGAAGTGGAGAAATTCGCAACTTGAAGGGGTCAGACATAAGGCATAAAAATAGTGTCGAGGTCAAAATGGAATGAGGATAGCGAAAATGACCTACCCCTATATGCCAATTCAAGATAAACGCACCTAAGGTCCAATGGATGTCGCAATACAAATGCCACCCTATCCTATAAAAACCATATAGAAAGCCTAGACCCATGGTCAAATCACATAATGAAAGAGATAACACATGGATGAGGTAAAAACAAGACCATGTCTTTCTTTTTTGGATTTTTGGCATAAATAAGGCATGATAAATACTCACATCACACACCAAACCAAAAAGAGACAAAACATCACACTCATATGTAGAGTATTTACAAGCGCAACATAGTCTAGGAGGTCACACTAAAGTGTGCCCACAACCAGGCACAAACCAAGGATTTCCATACGTGAAATTATGGAGGGTGGAGGTACCATATGGCTCAACAATGTGTGGCCATGCCAAAAGAAGTCAAACTGCCCAATCCGAAAAGCTTGACCATGCCATGGAAATTATAACATAGTCGCACTCTCGAAAGTAAACCAGGGACATAATGGAGTATCAATACAGAAAGGATTTACAATATGCTAGTCAAAAATTGGTAAGGATTTGAACAATCAGTTGGCAAGTTCAGTAGTAGAATCCCAAGATTTGACTCAGTCCATGGGTGGCACTTCCAAGGAATACTAAGGAGATTCCCCCTAGGTCAGTTAAAGATTTAAGTTTCCAAGCTCTGATTGCTCCAAATCGGGGTGAATAGAGGCATAAAGACACATACTCTCCCTAGGATTAACAATATATGGATCCATGACCTCCAAGTTGACTAGCTAAGTGTTACAGGACAAATGACCTCTTCATCAGCTCAGAGGAGAAGGAAACATGGAAGGAAGAAAATGACCTAGACAGAGACCTATTTTTCCAAGGTAATGCACCTTAGAGACAATGAGGTCGAGTTATAATGCATCCCAACCTTTCAGAGGGAGCGTTAGTTCCTAGGTTAACACACTATATTTCCTAAGGGGCAACGTTACTCGTGTTTCATGAAGAAAAAGCGACAAATATTGCAGTAACTGACTGACATTTCCAGCTTTTTCTCAAAAGAGTCAGTCCAAAAAGTAGCAACCTCCAGTGCAGGCCTCTGATTGGACATTACTAAACCCAACTAAGCGTCCAAAGAGGGAAAAATCAAGTAAAATAAAGTAAACATCATGATTTTTCCCTATTCGAACTGATGGAGAAGATTGGCAAGATTAGTCCTCCCAAATTCCTATAAATTGGAGGCTAGGGCTCATTGTCAAAGGTCGAAAGGTTGATCATGTGTAGATTGTAACTTTGTTTTTCAGTGTGAGGATTAATGATTGGAAATGTTCATTGAGAAGCCTAAGTATCATTACACTCAAATACTGAGGAGAGAGAGAGAGGAGTCGGACGACTGAGGGAATCTTGGTCAAACCAACTTGTAATATTCCTTCTCTTATTAATAGAACCGTATCTGTTTTGTCCACTTGATGTTTTATTAATGCATCTATTGCTTATTTTTTTATGAAACATGATATAAGTGGCTTAGATATACATAGTTAAATGTTGATTAAATACTTTTTTAGCTGCTTCTAGTGATAAAACTATGAAGATTACACATGTGCTTTGGTTGTTTGCAAGATCCATACTTGGAGCCAGTGAGGAGGACTTCCGCCACACTGTCTAGCGCTCTCCAACGAATCTTCCATCTACAAAGAGGTAATCCTTCAATATCTCTCTTAGTCAATTAAGAATTAGTATGAACATGTATGTAGTTTCTTTGTGAACAATAAAACTAATATGATTGTTTGCCTTGGGTCCCGGGAAGGCCTGAGAGGGATTTACTCCAGCTACCACCTGTGCATTTTACCCCTAAGTAGAATTGGCGACCATATTTGGGACTAATCCTTAGTTCCCAGATTGTTTGTTTATGAGCCTTTGGTTCTTTCCCTCTGTCACTTCCCTTTCTGCTCACATCCCTTTCTGATCATTTCATATTCTCTGTGACCATCTCAGTAGCTCACATTATTCATAACAAGCCTTTCCTAGCCATTTTCTGCAAATTTTCCCTCAGTAACGCACCCCCTGTGTGTGTTCCAAAGTGTTATAATGTTGTTGATGCTTGGGAAAAATGCATTAGTCCTGCTATTAACACTTTGTAGCCCTTGCTAGCCCGCGTTACCCAGCCAAAAACTTTTTATTACACCCCTGCTGTGATTTCCCTGGCTGTTGAGTTGTTGGTTGTCAGTTTGGCTTCTGTCTTTTCGATCTCTGTGCTTGGTTTCCTGCTAGCATTTTAGTTTTTCTTATTCAAAAATTTAGTGATAGTTGCATTTACTTTTTGAAAAGGAAATTTTTTTTTTTTCATTTTTCTTAACACAACAGATTTGATTCTAAATTTTTTGGGTTAAATAGTTGTTAGTGAGGATAGATAGATGTATGAATATTTTTAGGCTGAACTGCATTATTTGGATGTTTGCTGCTGCATGGATGTGTGAAATATTTCTCCCTATAGAATAAGCTCTTTCATCGAATTGAATATTAAAAGCATTTGTTGCATGGTTTGAGTCTGACTTTCATCAAATTTAATACGTACAATCCCCCTTCGGATATTTATAAGCAAGTACACTAAAATTTAGCGCTAATAAAATCAATAAAATAGCTATTTTTATGAGCTTACACCAACATTATTTCAAGCTAGGATCTTGGGATAGGCAGAGTGAGAAAACTGCCCAAGATTGTAAAAATTGTGACTAGTGTCATTAAAGAGTGAAAATCATGTTGCACTCATACTATTGGGACTGCTCCACTACTACTAGATTTAAGCACGAGATAACACTGGGGTATGTGAGAAGGTAGCTCACCTTCGACCGAATAATAGTGGGCATTCCATATATTGGGGTTCCCCTCAGGGATGTCGAAATGAGATCGGGGATCTAGGTGTTCTGCCCATACAGTGTATTGTCTATGACCGTGACCCCCCTGATAGTGTCTGTGATTTGAGGTATTTTTAGTTTCCATACTTCTAGGGACATACACAAGGTGACTGGGGTGGGTTGCCCTGGTATGTGACACAGATGAACCTACTCTGTCTTTGGTCTTATTGGGAGGGTACTCGTCTCCATAATAGTGCCTGCACCCATTATCTGAGGTTCGGCTGAAGCTCAAGAGTAAACGTAACTATACATTTGACCAGCTCTCTCTATACGCTATTGTGATATTGGGTTTCATCTCCAGTAAAAAATAGTATTTAGATAGATTCTTACCCCTCTAGCTGCTTGATTGATTGACTTTAGAAGTTTTTTTTTAAAGGTGTGTGGTTCTACTATCACTGAGACTTAATAATACATCACAATAAAATTTTGATAAAATCAAATGGCCATCATCGCGTCATTCGACCATCTTCGTCTTTATAGGTGACATCAAGGTCTCCCTCTATTGACACTCGGGGAGGAGTCGAGTCTCGGTGACCCAATGCCTTCTTCAGAAGAGCAGTCTCTAGTGTTGACCCCTGATTTTCACATTGCTCCTTACAGGACAAAGTTTCCTGAGGATCCTTTCACTGAAGCAGTTGTACCTCCTTATAATCCTCCTCTAACTAACCCGTTGGGGCCATTGTTGATTCAGGTAGCACCAGTACCAGCCATGCCTTTGGCTGCACCCACATCCACTTAACAACCGATGACCATTGGGTTAGTGCCATTGGTGGCCAACTCGGTTCCACTACAATCTTCCCCGCTAATTGTCATTTATACACAAATTATTGGCAACCCTAGTAGCCAGCATATGCCTAGTCCTAGCAACTTGATCACAACTACTGCGAGTGGAATTCTGAACCCTTCGATATTTTCTCCTATCGTGTCTGCACCTCGACCCCCGGCTTCCACTCCCGCTAGCGGGGCTACTTCGGTTCCCTTCAGCAACCTTTTTGGTTAGAATCCATTGTTGAGTTCGAACCCCTTGGCTACTATGTCAGGGGGAAGTGTCACCAACACTTACATGCCAGGGGCCACTTCGGTACCCCTACTATCTGTGGGACAAGCAGGTCCATGGATTGTTAATTCCATTCCTCTTAGTGGTCAACATTATGGTGTAGGGTCTATGCCAATGGTCAATTATGCAAATAGTAGTATGCCACAAGCTAACTCTATGGCTTCTATATGGGCTACCCTTCCCCAAAACCAATTGGGGAAAGGGGGAAACTATTACCCTGGGAGCAACCAGTCGTTTGTCCCCCAGTACAACATCCCCTATGGACACCAACCTTACATCCCTACACCTCCACTAGCTGGAAATTATTATCAAAGTCCTACTTATCTCCTTGGAAAAACTTTGATGGGAGGACCCTATGTTCCAAATGGTCAGCCAACACCTCCTTGGTTAGACTCGGGGGCAACCATGCAATTTCCATTCTACCAATTGGGGCAAGGGGGAAACTATTACCCTGGGAGCAACCAGTCGTTTGTCCCCCAGTACAACATCCCCTATGGACACCAACCTTACATCCCTACACCTCCACTAGCTGGAAATTATTATCAAAGTCCTACTTATCTCCTTGGAAAAACTTTGATGGGAGGACCCTATGTTCCAAATGGTCAGCCAACACCTCCTTGGTTAGACTCGGGGGCAACCATGCAATTTCCATTCTTGGTAGCTTTAGACATCCTTGATATATATAAATTGACCAATGATACTATCAATCATAACCTTCTTTGGACTCCAGTATTTCATAAGATTCCATCTGACATCCCTAAGTTCTAAGGGAAACAAGGGGAGGATACGGCTACACACATCACCACCTTTCATCTATGGTCTATTTCTAACTCCATGGTGAACAATAGTATCCGGCTCAGACTTTTCCCCCGCACTATCATAGGCAATGATGCCAAATGGTACATTGAGTTACCACGAGCTGCAGTCAATACTTTCGGTGCCTTAGCAACATAATTTATTAAGAAATTTCAACTGCCTATCCAATAAGAAACCGGAACGGAACTCTTAACCTCACTGTGCCAAGAAAATGCCACCCATATCTCCGATCACATTCATGAATGGAGATGTAGACAGAGGTTTGTGTAGGTTCCAATCTAGAATCATCTATTATTGAATTGGTTTTGTAAGTCACTCTTGCCACCCCTTGCTAAAGATGTTTTCTTGTCTATTGAAGTCACAAAAGACCAATCCATCCATCGTGCATAGCATCTAGATCTCATGTATTCACAATCTGTGCTGACTGAGTTACTCCCCCATGCCCCTAGAAGCCCAAATCCTCCCGCTACTCAGTTACCCAGAGCGCATGCTAACTGCCTAGTTGGCACAACTTCCAGTGTAGCTGTAAAACAGCTCAGTGGGCAATCTTCCCAGCCATCTTCAGCTGCCACCACCCCTACCCAATCGGCTTCTCTTCCTACCACTGAGGTACACTCTATGAAGTATACACAAAAACCTAGCGGCAAGAACAAGAAGGATAAGAAAAGGTTCACTCCTTTTGAAGAGAAGCCTATCACTCAGAATAATCCCCATCAGAGAAACACTGCTAAAAATGACAAAGGAAAGGAGAAACCTATGAGATTCCCTTGAAAAATTTGTGCGAAGGACCACTTGACATATAAATGTCCTCGGCTAGAGGAATGCACAGATTTTATCATGCAAAAGGACTCTGGAAGGACATTTTCCATCCTTCATAATCCCTTTCCTAATCTGCAGTAGCAGCAACACATGGTTGCAAACCCGCCACAACCCCCCAAAAGGGGAAATGGTCGTACTCATCCTTCCGGTGAAGGATCATCTTACATTTATGGCATGGAGACTGTTGAACTCCAAACCCGAACTAAAATTTATAGAAATCCAGTCATCGAGGCTCACAAACCTGGTTCAAGTTTGAATCCACCGCTGCCTAACGATCTTCGTATCGAAAGGGCTGCTATTGACCCTGTCATTCATCCCCCAAAGGGACACTTTGGTGCACGACTCATAACACCTCTGCACGTGCTGCCCGGAACTACAACATTGTAGAAGAATTGGTGCAAGCACCATCAACAATTTCTGCACTTGAAGTGTTGCAAACCTGCCCAGTGCAAAGGAAAGCCCTTCTTTTGGCCATTGGTGGAAATGACCGCCAGGATTTATGCTAGCCATATTTGACATGGAAAAATGGAAATCTCACCTTTCACATCAGCTTGCTTTCTAGGTTCAAGTTGTGTCAAAAGGGAGACCAATCCATCATACTGTCATAGATGAAGGTGCTTTGACCTACGTAATGTCAACTATGTGTTGGCTCACTTTAGGTTCTCCTATTTTGTCACCGTTGTCGAATTCCCTCAAAGATTTCGATGGCCACACCTTCCTCCCAAAATTCTACCTTGCTAGCTACCCCATTACACTTAGTGGAAAAATTATAACTATGTACATAGAAGTCGTAGATCGTCATCTTGACTATAATCTTTTTTTGGGTGCAACTGGTCTTACACGATGACTGCCATTATCTTGTCGGTTTTCCAACTCATCCTGTTACAGTGGACAAACTATCCTTTTGCACCCTCAATTATTCTGCATTACCTAGCAGCATTGTGTCCTTAGTAGGAGGATTTCTTGACTCTGATGTCAATGTTGGTATCGGTATTTTGAAGCATCTTCTCTGATGGGTGGCTTTCCTCTCCCGCTGCTTGAGGTTCCACATATGATTTAAATGATATCCACCTTCTCTAATGGCTCTATCGATCCCTGGATCCTACTAACACCTTCAGAAATTGATTCCTACGGAGATCAGATGCCACTATCATTGGATAAGCTGGTTTATCAAGCCATCCAATCAGCATCTGAAGCCTCCACTACTTTGGTTTCGACCAATGGTACCACCCTCTCGCCCACCACAGTTCCTTTTAAGGATATCCTTGATGAAGTCCTACCTACAGATGGACCTATCCAAGAGATCATGTCTCTAGAGGAACAACCTTGGGGAGAGTTTCACAATCGCGCTTCGATGTCTAATTCAGATGCGACCATTGTTCAAATCCCGTCTTTCGAACCAGCTGAGATTGTTCCATCTGCTTACACGACTATTCAAACTATCAATGTGGAAGATAAAATGGGAAATATTTCTAAGACCATGCTCAGATATATCTAGGTCAAAAAGGGTATTGTGGAAAATATATAGATTGGAGTGGATTGTAGTCTGGAGGAAATCGCATGCTTCACATCCCTTTTCAAGGAGTTATGCGATTTTTTTTCTTGGTCTTACAATGAAATGTCTGGCATAGATCCTTCTATATTCAAGCACGAAATCAAAATTTATGACAATGCCAAGCCTATTCAACAAAGGCTCTGACCTGTCAACCCTCGCAAAGAAGCAGCTATCAAGACAGAAGTCGAAAAACTCTTACACATTGGTTTCATCTATCCCATTCCTCTGATGGAATGGGTATCCAATCTGGTTCCCATAGATAAGAAACACATTACCATCCGAGTCTGTGTTGACTATTTTCATCTGAACGCCGCTTTTCCAAAATACAATTATCCTACTCCGTTTATAAATCAGATTATCGACGATTGCGCCGGATTCGAATATTTCTCCTTCATGGATGAATTTTTAGGATATAACCAGATAGTGGTTAAAAAATATGACCAACATAAAAGTGCCTTCATTTTTCCTTGGGGCACATTTGCATATCGTAAACTCCCATTCGGTCTGAAGAATGCTGGAGCCAATTTTCAAAGGGCCATGGACTATGCATTTCACGATATCAGACACATTGTACAAGCTTACTTGGATGACCTTCAGGATCATTCCAAGAAACGAGCCTTCTTTTTAGGGACTTTTTCTAGCTCGTAAAACTAAAAAAACCCTAATTTTCCTTCGTCGGGCTCATTAAAATACCACGATGAATAACTATGAGAAATTATTTTCATCTTTTTCTAGCTTGTTAAAAAACCAAAAAAGACACTGAGTTTTTCTCCGTCGAACTCATTAAAATTTCATGGAGAGGATCGAGTTTTTCTTCGTCTGACTCGTTAAAATTTTACAAATAATATTGAGTTTACTCTGTCTACTCGTACTCATAAAAAAATGAGGTAGGTGTCTGTTGAACATAGGTTTATTACTTATCTAGTTCAATGGACTAACTTACGGAAAAGGAACTACGTCGGACATACTATTCTCCCTTTGTCGCACTTGGTTATCAACCATGATAAAGGTACCCCCCTGGAGTTGTCTTTTACGATGTTTTTCAGACTCACTAAATATGAAAATATCACTGAGTTTATCCTTCTAGACACGTTAAACTTAATCAGATGGGGAACAATTTCGACAAAGTGGAGACTTATTTTGTTATGCTTTGAAAGTCAATTTGGAAACAAAACCTTGAACATGGCACTTCCCAGAAAATTCTCTCACAATTAGCTGAACCCTACTATTTAATGAGTTTAGCCTTCATATGTCGATTTCCCTGCATTGGTGAATCTTGAAACTCTTTGGTGTTCATAAGCCTAAGCTGCCTGGTACCCTGTTATTGTGCCTTCTATTGTTCAAGAAGATCTCACTATATACTGCTTCTTGTATCAACCAAGCCATCACATGCCAAAAATCATTTGTCATCATCAGTTAGTATCATTTTCTCTTAACAATCATCAAAACAAAATCATATTTTCCCATTTCATGTCAACTAATGTAGGATGCCTCATTGCCTGCCTTTTGACAAATCTCTTCCTATCAACTTCAACATCTTATCTAGGAAGTTGATCCAGAAACATATCAGTACCCTGGAACTTGCAGATCTCAGTGGTAGGTTACCTTGTGTTTGAATGGGGGTTTTCATCACTAGCTCCCAGTCGAATGATTCTATGAATGTTCAACATCAACACCATTTATTCACGCTCGATGTATTGTACAGTGCATATTGGAGACCATCATCCTTATCAGTGGCCATCCTCGCATCTATTAACATTTTTCATCATTGAATGGTAATCCGATGATTTCTCGCATGTTCGACTATAACTCCTTTATTGACATGTGCGGAAATATGTAGTTTAATGAAGCGGCGACCAAGACCTTGTGTTGAGGCTTACCTCATTCAACTTTGTTTCCTCTCCCAAGCTACGATATTTTTTCAGAGACAGCTTATCAAATTGATCCTATCATGACAAAAGCTTCCACATTGTGCTTATCGGTGGACATATTGGTCATATCTCTTCCTGGAGAAATCCTTTTGATACAACTACTAAGCATGGGAATGCCTGACTTAGGACAGATACTTATATTTCTGACATATGTTGTTTGTTTCAGGTTTTCCTCAGTCCTCCAACTCCTCTCGCTCTACTACACATGTTATAAATTATTTCTGCCATTGTCTTCACCTTTGACCTCACACTTTAGGGGGCATTTGTTTTAGGAAAAATTTCCTTCTCATCAGCTCAGAGGAGAAGGTAACATGGAAGGAATAAAATGACCTAGACAAAGACCTATTTTTCCAAGGTAACACACCCTAGAGATAGTGAGGTCGAGTTATAACGCATCCCAGCCTTTCAGAGGGAGTGTTAGTGCCTAAGTTAAAGCATTGTCTTGCCTAAGGGGCAGTGTTACCCGTGTTTCATGAAGAAAAAGGGACAAATCCCACAGTAACTATCCAAAAAGCAGCAACCTGCAGTGCACGCCTCTGATTGGACATTACTAAACCAAAATGAGCATCCAAAGAGGGAAAAAGTAAGGAAAATCAAGGAAACATCATGATTTTTTTATATTTTAACTAATGGAGAATATTGGCAAGATTATCCCTCCCAAATTATTATAAATTTGAGGCTAGGGCTCATTGTCAAAGGTCGAAAGGGTTATTGTGTGCATAGCATAACTTTGTTGTTGAGAGTGGCTTAATGATTGGCAAGGTTCATTGAGAAATCTTGGCCTAATTATCATTACACTCGAATATTGAGGAGAGAGAGAGAGGATTCAGAAGACTAAGGGAAGCTTGGTCAAACCAAAAATTGTAATATTGCTTCTCTTATTAATATAACTGTATCTTTTTTTTCCACTTGATGTTTTATTAATGCATCTATTGCTTATTTTTTTATGAAACATGATATAAGTGGCTTAGATATACATAGTTAAATTTTGATTATATACTTTTTTAGTTTCTTGTAGTGATACAACTATGAAGATTACATGTGTGCTTTGTTTGTTTGTAGGATCCAAACTTGGATCTGGTGAGGAGGACTTCTGCCACACTGCCTAGCGCTATCCAAAGGATCTTCCATATACAATGAGGTAATCATTCAATATCTTGCTTATTCAATTAAGAATTAGTATGAACATGGATGTAGTTTATTTTTGAACAATAAAGCTAATCTGATTGTCTGCCTTAGGTCCCAGGAAGGCCTGAGAGGGATTTACTCCAGATACCACCTGTGCATTTTACCCCTAAGCACCAATGGGGTTTTTCATCAAGGGAGTCATGTGTAATAGGTGGAGGGACAAACCATTTGGGAAAAATAACCTGGTCAAATTCCATATTATGATGGAGTTTCTTACCAACATTAGGAGGTACTGACGGGACTACCAAGGAGGCAATTTATTCCAAAATAGGTGGAAGAGGGTGTGCACTAGGCTTATCATCTTCTATAATAACAGGTGATGCCACCCAAAAATCAAGAGGTATATGCAGTCCACAAGTGCTAGAAAAGATCATATGCATAATACTATTAGACGAAGGGATAAAGGGAGTGGTAGGCAGGGGTAGCTGAGGGAAAAATCCCATAAGAGTTGAACTTTTGAAGAGTCTCACTCCAACACAATGAAAATGACCTGAGCTATCTCCCACAAGGGGGTTTGAATTCCCCATAGAAAATATTTGAGCTGATGGCATGTAGTAGTAAATATGGTCAATGGTGATAATCTTTCCTTCATGAGGAAAGAAAAGGACAGGAAATATGTACGAGACAAATGGCAGTCATGGAATAAAACTAGCTATGACCAAGGAGCAGGTTGTAATCTAATGAGGCATCGACAAATTCGACGTCAACATATATGGTTTTTCCTCCTAACTCAATGTCATTTTTTGGAAGAACCCATTTGG
Source organism: Pinus albicaulis (assembly GCA_034641835.2). NCBI lineage: Eukaryota > Viridiplantae > Streptophyta > Pinopsida > Pinales > Pinaceae > Pinus > Pinus albicaulis. Next base: position 331,043,533 of record CM076582.1, read on the forward strand.
GTACGAAGTTGTGTCCTTCAAAGGCTTGGAGAGTGGTGTTGGACTTGGCAAGTGTCGGAAAGCCAAGAGACTTCCAACACGATATTGACATAACACATGTGGAAGAGACTTCATCCACCAAAGTGCGATGAATATTCTTCTGAAATATACACACAATAATCTATAAATAAATCTAATGGGAGAGACGAGGAGAAGCTTTCTTGACATTGAAAGAGATGAGACTAAAGTCATATAAATAAACTCAACCAATGGTAGACAACAAGGCTTTGCGTTGCTAAGAAAAAATTTGCAAGACCTCCAAGGGAGACATGGCACAAGGATCCTCGGAAATATCTTCAATAATATTGTATTGTTGATCAGCCTTGGTAGAAGGGTTGTGTGTGGTCTTATGGATAACACCCTTGGGGAGGCAATAGACAGGTTCCAGAGGCTTATCCAAAGTGGGAGGTCTAGTGGAACAGGGTGGAGTTGGTGAGTTCTTTGAAGGAGCACTCGACTCAAGAAAATCATAGGATTTGGCTCACGTACTCACATTTACATCTTCCTTGCACATGAAGACAGATGAATTGTGAGGGGGGTGGGAAGAGGACCCCTCATTTCCCCCTTGCAGAGGTAGAAAAGGTTGAGAAACCATCTGTTGTTGAGGTTGTGCAAGGAATGGATGAGTTAAAACAACATGTTGTTGAGTAGACAGTGGTGAAAGAAGCCTATGGACTTCATCCATTTGAGCACACTCATGAGGAAGGTGATCCCCTTGACAAATTTTATTGGGAAACTTGAATTTTTTTCAATGCTCACTGGTGCCCCCTTCCTGACTCTGAGGATTGGTTTGAGACTCTTGAGCATTTTTATTTTGTTGTTTATTTCTCGTATTTTTTTTCTTACCACAGGATTGAGGGTTTTTCTTTGGTTGAGTGGAATTCAATGTGAGAACATCGATGGATTGCTCAGGAGGGGGTGCTTTAGCAGAGCCAGATGCACTTTTTGGGGCTTGAGATGTAAGAATCAATTTCCCAAGGTGGGAAGAAAGTTGGCTCATGGAATAAAAAACTGACCCAATGAAACCATTGACATGTGGGTCATGAACAAGTTTAGGAGGGTCAATAGAAGGCCTTGGGGCATTTGGAAACACTTCATACAACGTACCCGAATGTGAATAGGTGAGATCCAACTGTTGGGTAGCTAAAATGGCTTGATCCTCGGTAACTAATCAAAACTGTTAGCCACCTATAAAATTCTGACATATCAAGTGGTGGCTAAATAATTTTTGGATAGCCTTCAAGAAACAACTTTATTGATAAAATTGTTGGTGCTTAAAGTCTTTTGATAACATCTTATCCTTTGGATAATCGTCATTGATGTTCCCCTTTGAACTCAGAAATTCTGTTGTCATTCCATGAAGAAAAACTGCTGCAAAATCCCATTTTTTCCCCTCCTTCATTCAAAACTAACCTTCATTTTTACCCCTTTATTCCCCATGAAATTCCTCTATTTTTCATGATTTCCCTTCTTCCCTTCATGAAAATCCCTTTTACAAAGTCTAAAACTCATTTTTAGACTTTACCGAAACCCCCAAATCCATCAAAAACCTTGAAAAAATTCATAAAAAAATAAGTTTGTTTAACTATGGACTTAAGTTCCTTGGGCTAAGTACTAAACCACTTCTCCACATATGCCCAGGCACAAGAACCAAGCGCTAATCCCTTTCGACGCTTATCGCATCAGAGGAAACACAACACGCAAGTCTTTTCCCTTTATTGAAATCTCCGATTGTGATTGGCCCTTTATTGTATAAACCCCGATTTTATTATCGCTTCATGTAACCCTTGTGCCCACAATCGGGCCTAAGTCATTATGAAAATTCATCTTCGAACCATTATTTTCCTTTGTATATCAGAAAACCCACTTACCCAAAGTTTTGGTCTAAATGCGTCGGAGTTATGTTTTTTAAAGTCCAATGGGTAGATTGAAAGACCGAGCCCAACCTCTGATTGCGATTGGCCCTCTTATATAGGCCCCGGGCATATTACATTTCATAAAGACCAAGGCCCCGCAGACGGGCGCCAATCCATATTATAAATATATATCCCGCCCCGATGCATATAAAATTTGACTATATTAAATTTTTTGGGTTTTTCGTATGGTTTGAAGAGTTTTCCGCCAGTGCATATCTCAAACCATCTCTGCCATTGATCATTGGGCCGATAAAACGTCCCGCACAATATCGCATCACAAATTTTTGTTAGGCGCGTCTCCATTTCATGCCACCTTCGATCAGCGGTCCCCGATCCATCCAACACCGTCAATCTGATCTGCAGATCAACGGCCCCAAAATCATCGCATCGGAGTTTTTCTGTTAGCTCGTTTAAAATTTTTTATTCAAAACCGCCGATTGCGATCTCCCGATGCATCTCCCATCGTCGATCTGATCTGCAGATTGGCGGTCTACATTTGATCGCATTGAATCTTCTCATCGGGTGTGTTTTTAACATTTTTTTTTCCCCCGCCGATTGCAATCCTCCGATTGGATCTGGACCATCCACGTGTCCAGATCGGACGATCCCAAATATTTCCCTCATGGTTTCATCGCCCTCTGCCTTCCACCAAGAGGATTTTAACGCGTAATCCCCACCGTTGATCTCTGCGCGATCAGCGGTTCTGACTTATTTCTCCCTCTACCCTTCTTTTAACCTCCGCGAACAGATCTACACCGTTAGATAATTCCATCCAACGACCACGCTCCTCCCCATAGCCTTCTAAGCAGTTTAACCCAATAATCGCAGGTTTTCTTAAATAGTTTATGTTTTTGCAGGTAATTAATGTTTTTCCATTATATTGAAGAAAAATATGAAGGCTGGGAATGATGATTCTCACGCCTTCGATTCATTAAAGGAAAGCCATCCATGGGTTCGATTCCTCAGGAGCCCAGTGCAGCCCTGCACATCAATAGGCCACAAAGAATTAAATCAAATTAAAGAGTATCAGTGTTGAAGACCTAAACACATCAGAAAAGAAGGATTAAGCATGGATTATACAGTTTAATGGATTACGACTAAAGTCAATTATCAAAGGACTAATCCAGTGAATTAAACACAGTTAAAGATAAATCAAGGATATTTATCAAACAGAGGATGCCTCCACTGCCTCGTCAGAGGCCAATTGAATCCTCTCAGCTACCTCTAAGCCACTTGTGCCTCAAAGCATTCAAACAGAGGCCAAAGTTATTGATCAAATCAGATATTTTCCTCAACACAGCTGAGCAATCAATTCTGCCAAAAGAATTTAATGCTAAAATATCTGCAGAGTTACTATAACATAACACAGAGCCTCAAAATTCAACAAAATCTCCCACCGAGATTAATCTTAAATGCAAAACAATTAATACAGACAGAACATCTGTATACTTCTCCATTAAGCCCCTCAAAGGCCGAGAAGCCATTAAGACTGTATTAATTATCTTGGGAGATCTTTTATCAGATCTCACCTCCTCATTCTTCTATAAATACTTCTGTAAAAGATGAGAAGTTGTTGGTTGGTTGATCACTTGCTGTAATATTGAAACTCTCTGAAATAATACATAGTTTTTTGAAGTTGAAGAAGAAACTGAAGTCTTGGAAGCCTTGAGGATGTTGTTGCATGCTTGTTCTTGAGAAGGCTCTATCATTGGATCCATGAGCTTGGCTGTTGGTGAAGTATTCTGAACTGTTAATGATTTCTCCTATTTTCATTTTGTTCCATAATTTCTTACTATAGTAGGTTGAAATTTTTAGGCTAAGAAATGACTCCTGGAAGCACCTTAGACCTGTTCATCCTTCACTGTTTCATGTTTTCTTCTACTGAGGTATTTTAGAGTCTTTAATCTCTCTCTTTAGTCCTCATGCTTGTTTATTTCCTTAATAGTTCGAACAGTTGGTTTCAGCATGATTTATGGTTCTCCTTGCTTGTCTGCTGCCACTTAAAGACTGTTATTGAAGTCTCCCTTTGAATTTTATTTGTTTACAGTAAGTCAAGGAGGTTTGTTCTAATCTTGCCCCTTGTCCTTGCTTGAACAGTTGGCTTAAAGGTCTTTATAGTTGTGATCATGGATGTATTTAGGTGTTCCCTCTTCTATGATCATAATTATCAGTGAATATTTTATGTTTTCTAAGTCATTTGAAATAAAATATTTGAGGAAATAGGGTGTTCCCTGAATCTTAGATTTCGTTTTAAAAGTTGTTTTGAAGTCATTATTTGCTTGAAGTGTGATTTGTATAATTCATGGTTAGCCCTATCTATCAAATAGCTCTTTATTGTTCAAGTAGTGTTTTCAATCTCCCTTTGTTGAGAATTAAACTTCTCTTTCCAAATCATTGATGTCCATCTCATTCCAAAACCAAAGGATCCTGTGGCCAAGTTAGATTTTCCCTCTGATATCCCATATCCATTGATAAGTTTGTCACTACTTCTTCTTGACTCCATTACCCAATGAATATGACATTTCCCCTTTCTATCTATCATTCCTAAACCTTTCATATTCTGCTGTATCAATTCAACCAAACAAACAAACAAACACCTGCACTTAATAACTAGTCTAAAACCAATATTCAAAGCACACAAGATAAACCTTTGCAATAAACAAACAATTTGAGAGATCCCTCTCTTAGAGCAAGAGGACTAGATCCTGTAACTCTAAAGATTGGTTCTGATGTTGCCTTGTCTTTTGATTTTCCAAACTATCAAAACATGGGACACCAACAAAAACATAGAAACATCCTTGGAAATTTGAGGTCAGAGAGATCAAATGAATTGTTTATGTAAAATTTCATTGAGTAACTTGGTTCTCACTAACCTCTTGTGATGACGCCACTCATGAATGTGATTATAAATTAATGTGGAATCATCTTGTTTAAAGTTGGACAAGAGGTTTGAGTCGAGATCATACTGAGTAGGCAAATAGAAATGTGTCAAAACAAATTGAGCTAGGGAGGCAAAGTCACCGTAGGTTGCAATGTCTAACTTTGTGGCATCCCTACTTAACGTTCATTAGAACACGAAAAGTTTAAAAAAATCATCCACCAAAGAATTATATGAGAACCATAAATGATAGGTGGTAATGTGAGTGGATGTATTCTCCTCAAGCTTCCCTTCAAACTTGGGAATATTTGATGGTAACATGGTGGGCATGGGTGGCCACCATGGATCATGATGGATGGGGTCATTAGTTAATTTGGCTAAATCCAGTAAATCAAGAGAAGATAAAAATGGATTATGGATTTGACTAAATGGGTCATAGGTGGGAGAATCCCCTGAAAAACCTTGTGATCCCCCCATATATGGATTAGATGGATGCACTTGCTGGTTTAGAAAATGCTTCACCCTGAAAAAAGGTTGTTGCGGGCTAGGATGACTGGTAAATGGATGTTTCCCCCTAGGGTAGGAACCTTCAGAGAGTAATGGACCCCCAAGGGCACGAATTCTTATGGGGTTGTACCCAAGGTTAAAATACGGACCACTCTGCATAGTAGGACCAACATAAGGAGGATAAGACATATGGGAGATGGTACTGGCAGCAGGGTTACCCCTAGATAAACTAAATCTTATAGTAAAAGTACTGGTAGGCGAAGCCCATCCAAAAACTGAACCATACCAATGTTGTGACATGTTAGATGCTACATAGCCCCTAGGCTGACTAGGGATATCTAACGATCCACCCCACATATTTCCAGAAGTGACTTTTCCTAACTGAGGAATAGGAACAGTTGGTTGGGTAAAGTTCAGTGAAAAAATTCTTGGACCTATCAGCTAACCATGTTTAGGCACCATAATAGTCATAGAATATGGTGTGGGCATGAAAAAATTCAGGAAATTAGTAGGAGCCATGGACGAGACTGGTGGAATTCCCCAGGAAGAAGTGAGAGGCGTGTACAGAGGAGTAGGAATGGCCACACAGAGAGGTGGAAACACTAACATGGCAGCCAATACTACTGATGCAGAAGGTAATGAGGTCTTAGAATCCAACATAGGGTAAAAACTGGACAAAGGAACTTGAGTATAGGCTGGTGTGGAACTGTCACGGTTCAACCACAACAAATTAGTTCCTAATGGATCAGTAAATGGTGGATTGGAATGAGCGTCAGAGTCATCTGTCAAAGTCTCAATAGAGACCAGATCACTATTTGTGGGACCAGGTACATATTCCAATACTATGTGATGGTCTAAGACTTGAGCGTTGATAAGAAATCTCCATTTAGGAAGTAAACCTTGAATACGATGTGACCGTCGACAAAAAAATTCAGCCATGGTGATAGTAATTAAAGTACAATTATTTTAGTACAAACACCCTAAGGCCAAAAATATGGACTCGGACCAAAAAACACACACTAGAAATGTCCAAAAAGATAACACACACTGGCGGTTGAACCGTTATACTAGCGACCTGCTTCCCAGCCCTTTTATCTACAAACTCGGTATAAGTTCCCTCACTAGATGTGGAACACCCCCCAAGCGGACTGAGAGAGTATGAATAATATTTTTCCCAGGTACAGAGAACACAACCCCAACCTTGAAATTTTGTATGAGCCTTCAAAAGAAAGACCACTATGGTCACTAGATACAATAACACGACCCGGGGGGATAGTCACATGAAAAATATACATGCAAGGGTAGGGAGATTAACTCCAAAAAGGATACAAGACTGAAACCCCCTTTAGAGTTGCCTCCAAATTGGTCCCCAAGTGATATTGACATTGTTTGTATGCGTGCAAATTATGCTATCTCACGGCACTCGAAACTAAGAGAAATGGGTCATGTCACCTCGCCTCGCCTAAGTGTGACCTCGTTCTTGACCCTCTTGTGAGAAGGGCTTCCCAGACCAGACTACTGCAAATGGATTTTACTCCATATCGAAAGCTACTAAGTTTATTTTGTGGTCTTGGAGCAGTTAACTCACACTCCTATATCGAAGACCCTAGCCTAAGCTAGTGTTAGTGTACTACCAGCGAAAGTAAAAGATGAATCTAGTTAATTTTATTATCGCATTGATTTTAATGGTTATTGTTTACACAATAAGGATGCAACGTGAAAATGAGATGGTGTTTAAGACTCTTCGTTATTAACCTTAATGAAACTATATGCAATTTCGTTTTCACTTCGATGAATGCTAGCTACGAGAGGGTAAGAGTTTTGAAACACACCAATTCCTATTATGATGCACTTCTCACAAGATCTCCCTGAATTCAAAATATCTCAATAATTTGTGAATTAATGACCCAAAAATAAACCGAAAAGAAGACCAAAGAAATTTTCCCAAGAAAGAACGCAAAGCAATCCAAAAGAAAAAAAAATAGGAAAACAAAGCCCAATGAAAAAATACTCAAAGAAATCAATTTGAAAGCCAAAGTGAAAATAAAAGAAGGCAATTTCAATCAAGATAGGGTTGCAGTACAATGGCTCAACCAGGGCCAATGTTCTACAAAGGAATAAACTGAACCCTAGAGGAAATAAGGCCTAAACAATATCTAATGAAGGTGATAAAATATGACAAAACACACTCAAAATAACTTGTTTAAATTACAATTGCACAACCGGTCACAACACCATCGTTTGTGACACAAATGACCAAAAGATCAAAGAGATTTCTCAACAAGAAGGAACGAAAATGAGAAAAATCCACAAAATTTGAGGGAAAAATGAAAATCAGGTCTAAATAGATGTTGAAGAAATCCAACCAAATATGATAATGAAATCTAGAGGCACAAATCAAACCTCAATCCAAGGCACACAATTAAGACTCGAGGAGAAATTTGAACAATAATGAGCAATGGAAGACCTTGAAAAAACTGATCGAAATGGATCAGAACAAAGACACACAACGACTGATTAGCTACAAGAAATGATAAACCAAACCGTTTCCAATAGATCAGAAAGCAACAAAAAAATGAATTCATAATGATATACAAGAACTCCTCCAAAGAGGCAACTGAACAATCCAAAGAAAAACCAGTGAAAAAAGTAGATCTCGACCAGATCCAGCAAGCAAACAGGAGCCCAGGCTGGATAAAGGAAGATACACAAGTTTAAGACTGAGAGAAAGGCTCTTTCAAGCACTAAGAGCCCTAGCTGTAGGCACATAACTGTACGGGAGGGTTTGGCCATAGGCATAGGCTTTCCAGCAAGTGGCTAAGGATCTTTGGCCATAGGCACATGCTTTCCATTAGGGGAATTTTGAGGTCTAAAATGAGCCTTCTAAGGAAAATGTACAATCAAAATTCACTTTATAAGAACCAATCACATTTTTAGGGGATGACATCATCCCTAATGGTTGAGGTGGCATTTTTTGAGTTAAAGGTACTTACTTTTCACATTCTCAATGGTGGATAAAAACTCATGGTTAACCATGGTAGTGCTCTAAGTACTTTTAAAGTCAAAGTAAAGTACTCATAATAAATGTCATTTCACACTTTTTGAATAAAATTCATACATAAAATAATATATTACATTTATTATATTATTTTTATATAGTACATTAATTACATGTTATGATAAAATTTAAATAATATAAATTTTAATTAATAACATATTATATAATTAAGAATTTAAGAATTTATATTTATATTTAATTTTAAGTTATTTAAGTACAAAGGACAAATGCATTAGTTGTTCAATGACAATGACTTTTTCTTGAAAAACTCATTCTTATTTATAGTCACATCAATACAATTTTTTTATTAATTTTATTTTGGTACAACTTTTGAATTGAATTTAACCATGGTTACAAGGATTGTAGTGCAAAAACTAAATTTCAAATTCATAAATATTATTTTATTGATTTAGCTATTATTTTATTATTTCCTTAGGAGGCCCATTTTAGACCTCAAAAGTCCCCTAATGAAGGTAGCGACTAGGGGAAATACTCAGCTAGAGAAATTCAATCGGCCATAAAAATACTCATACGATGTCCATTCTCCATGATTTTTTTATTTTTCAAAGAAATTCCTAGAGGAATTCAGATCTATGATCAGTTCAATCAAATTATGTACAAAAAAATCTAGAATTTGATTTTAAATGCATGATCTATTATTTTATCGTATAAAATGAAAAGAGTCCAGAGCTAAGATCAATTTAGATCTGAAGAAAATAAAATGAACGGAGATCAAAATGAATCCAAAAAAATACAAATAACTCAATGCGAGACCAAGCGAGAGATAAATCGATCAAAATCGGAGGCAAAGAGGACACAAATCAAGTATGCTTTCATTGAAAGAACCAATTATGATGCATCTAAATTTGCAAGGAGTTTTTGCTTTGTGATATAGTGTTCAATTAGCTCACCAAACAAAATAAAATAAGACCAATAAAACAACAAGAAAATTATGATCCCAAATTATCAACCATGCAGCATACAACCAACTTTATTCTATAAATAAATGAGTTCACACCTAGCCTCCTCACAAGTTGGGGAAGGGTTTTCATCTCTATTATGTGGAATTATAATATACGGATAAACAAGATCTCCCTTAGTGTGGTGTTCCTTCACTCAGAACAACAAAAGAAAGACAAATATTCTTTTCTCTGTTAGTCATCAATATTTTTCACCTGTTGATGATGACTAGTTTCCTAAGCTGAGTTTTCTAGAAACTGATCTCCAAATTGTCTAATCTGTCATCTAGAAAACACCACAGATTTTTTTTTGTCCTCCTACCCCTTCCGGTCAGCCTATGATGATAAAAAACCCATTTATCAAGTCCTATCTAGTTTCAACAAAATAACCCTGTCCATAGTTTCCATAGCTGAAGATTATCTGTTGTCATTCACCCTTATTCCTCAAGCCATTCATTATCCAACTGTTGACAAAATGTCTGCAACCCTATCTCTGGTATTATGTCATTTGGAAATCTAATCATACCCAGGAAACACTCAGAATATGTCAAGATCGCCCCTAAAGTTAGATAGTGGTGTTTTAGGGAATCCTTTCCTTGGAAAAAACATCTTGAGCCAAAAGCCTCTGTTCAGTACCAGCCAGCCCTGAATTAGTGCCTAATATACAAAAAAAAATCTTGATCCATCCATAGGTCGCGCACCACTAAGAGGTCATTCTGTCTCAGTCCAGAAGAAGTTCAACAAAGATCCAAAACAGAAGAAGATAAGTATGTTCACTATCTAAAAGAACATGCTTAGGTCAGGAAAAATCTCCATAAGACACCAAGGAAGCTCTCCAAAGTTCAAAGTCATATGTTTTTACATCTCTGTAGGGGCGTGATTGCAATAATGATTAATGTGCAAAAGAGAAAAGGGACAAAGTCAAAAAGGGTCCTACATGCTGAATTAGCTTTCCCTTAGTAAAATAAGTGAAATACAGAAAGTAAAGGGCTACCAATAAGTGTGGTTTGAAAGCTAAAGTTGCCTAAATATTAGAGAGCAGCCTCCAAGTTATATGAATGCAAAAGGCTGGTGTCATGCTGATCAGCAGTGTTCTCAGCATCTCCTCCAAAGGAAAATCCAACCTACCTCTGCAAACACAGTCAAGGGAAAGTCACTCAACTATGTCTAGAAAGAAAATATTCTACATATACAAGTTAGATGGTTTATGTTCTAGAAATTCACAGGGATAGTTTACACAGAATACCTATCTCAGAACATATATCATAAAGCAAATTGTTGCCTATTTGACATAACACCAAGCAGAGACACATGGTCTGCAGAAAGGTGATAGAGTTTTGAAATAGATGAAATGACATATTTACAGTAAGAACCTCCTCCTTTAAAAGAGCAGATGGTTGAAAACACATAAATGACCTCCTTCATTAAAAATTAGATGGTTAGAAGACATCATGGTAAAGCCTCCTCCAATCAAGAGCAGATGGTTGGGAACATGATAAGAACCTCCTTCATTTAAAAGCAGAGGGTTAAAGTGTCAAGCGATTTCAGAAACTGTCAGTCACATCCTTATAAGAGATGAAACAATACATGCATAGCAAAGATCCAAAAATGGGTTTGAAAAGGTTTTGTTGGTAAGAACAGTTGAGAAGCAATGGTTAAAACAAATGAAAGGTCAGTAGGTTGAAAACCTTTTTTCACCTAAAATACCACATAGTGACATAAGGGTGCTAAAGGTCCATGTTTCTTATATTTACAAAGGCATTTTTTCTTCAAAGGGAAAAACATAAGTTATAATGTTTAGCTAGGAGTAGCTTCATTGAAATAACCAAGGAAGTGAACTTGGTAAACTAAAATTGTCTTTGACCTCTGCAAAAGACAAACAAAGACTGCCCACCTAGATGACTTATGATGAAGGGTTTTCTTGTTTTTGGGCAGACTCATTATGTTACCAAGGCTACAGTGATTGATATTGTTATAAAAAAACCTTTTCAAAAAGGCAGAAAAACCACTCTAAAGGGCTGCAAAAGCACAAATTTTTTTTCGTTTTTAACAAGGAGGAAAAGGCCTTTTGAAAAAGCCCTCACCAAGTTTAAAATACTCGAAGCCAAGTTCATTAGCCTCCTCACCGTAGAAAGAACAAATCTTGGGTGATTTTGAAGAATTTGGCTTAAAGGTTCTGCACGGCACGCCTGTGAAATTGCGCGGTGTGCCTGTACGTGCTTGACCAAAGGGTTAACACGGAGACGCGACGCGCCTGTAGCCTGGTGCGGCATGCCTGTGCCGGCGGTCACTGGGTGCCCGAGGCCGACTCAACACGTTTTCTGCGTGGTGCTTTCTCCTCTCAACGCCCGCCCATCCGTATGTTTTGAACGAGCTACCTTGTACGCTGCTCCGACGTTAAAAAGACCTCAAAAACTCTTTCTTCAAGGTATTTTTTTGTCTCTCATCCAAGTTGTGAGTTCAAGAAGGGTTTTATGCTGTGATTTCAAAGATGAACAGCGGTTAAATAAGGGACAATGTTACCCGTTTGAAAGAAGTTGTGTCAACCTATTAAAAACAGTGTTTTGAGGGGGAAGAAACTCTGTGACAAACATCAAAAGAAACCTGCCTTCAAATCCACTAACAGACCTTGTAAAAAACCTCATTCCTCAAACACAAATGCTGAAGGGGTGAAATGGTTTTCATTCAACTCATACTTATTTGATAAACTACAGAAGACAATGATCATTTAAGGGGAGACAAAGTTTTTTATAAGGTTTATTATTCAGTAACAAGGGGGCTGTATTTTTTTTTGGAGAAACAATAATCATCACAGAAGGGAAGTTTTATTCAAAAGCATAACACAATGTTTTTCTAAGGGATATAGTCTTTGTTTTAAATCACTCCCTTAAAAAACAATGAAATTCACAGGAGACATTGAATTAAGAGAAAAGAGTTCATATTGTCAAGGTCAAAGAGAGCTGGTCTTGTCTAAACAAGCTTGTGGGTTAACTAAGGATAGACTTAGTTTTTCAAAGAGTAAAAGTGTTTGATTAAGAGCCTGTTTCAAAAACACTTGAAACAAGTTTGCTTGAGTAAGTCAACCAAAGATCTCAGAAGCAAAATGCCTCCTAAGCCAAATAACAGGAGTGGTCCTCACAAAAAGTATGAGCCTTTTTCAACTCAGGAAGTGAATGCATCTCCTTCAATGCTCTTTAACTTTCATGAAGTAGGATGTTTGGAATTTTATCAAAAGGTTCAAGAGGTGAAAAGTCATCTTCCTTTGACACATTTATTTTCTTTAAGGTTGCAAGGGAAGCATGTTCATGTAATAGGTTTAGACTTCAAGCTCTCTCCTAGAGCTATCTCCAGAGCTACCAAAATTCCATATATCAAAGAAAAATGGTTTAAGCAAACCTACCTAGATTCAAATCAATACAAACCCTTCTTGAAACCAGAACATCGAGATGCATGCCCAGCTATTTTTCCTTTTTCCTATTTGTTGACTGTTGGGAAGTGAAAGAAGTATAAAATTACTATGTATTTACTCATTCTTTTACCATAGATATACTCCTGTTTTCCTTGGAAAGGTAATTTATCATAAGAATTACAATATAATTGGAAAGGTTTATGTTTAGTACAAAAAGATGACTAAAGGTTACCTTTTGATTGACAAACAGGAATTCGAAGAGGTGAAAAACTGTACCAAAGGCAGAGTTGAGAATAATATAACTGCTGCTCCATCAGCGTTGAACCATACCCAGCCAAAGGCAAGGAGATCTGAACGAATAGCCCAGAAAAGGCAGGGGATAGCTCGGCCTCGGTCAGAGTAAACAGGATGATGACTAAACGAATAGGATCGAATCCCTCATGATCTTTCGATCCTGAGGGATCATTTTTCAAACTCATCTTATTTCTTGATTGGTCCATCGAGATTTGATATATAAAGCCATGTCCTTTAGTGACAAAGGGACGACTGTTGTTGAAGTCACTGAGTTAGTCGAAAGACTTTACATTTAAACATTTCCTCTGTAATATAATGTTTTATTGACTCTCGGCCTTGAGAGAAACTTCTCTGTAATGCTTTATGTTGGTTTAATATAATACATGTGTTTCATCTACCTTCTACAGTTCTGAATTAGCCCAGCAGTATTTCACTGGCGCTAAGGGCCTGACTCTGGTGGAATCACTTCGCTGTTTATATTTTAATCCTTGTTTACTGTTGTGTGAAGTGTGTTTAATGTTTGTTTCGATTACAGAACTAGTTTATTGTCGTTAAATCAAATACAGAGTCATTTCTATTTCATCCTTTACAAGAAGCACGTTCATTGTTCGATTACCTTGTTAATATCATTGCTGTTCTGTATCTGATTTGAGTTGTTGTTCCATTAGTTTATGATTTTTTACAATCGATTATTGCATGGTAAGTAACTGTCAACAGGATTGAAGCATAGAAATATAGTTTTCTTGATTATGTTAGAATCGTAATTGTTGTTCATTTCACGTTGCTGTTCCATTTCTGTTCATTGCTTATTCATAGTCTTTGATTAGCAAACAGATGAGTTATAGTTACATGTTGTTGTTACTTTCCAGATTGCATTTCTTTTAAGTTGCTTTCATTGAATCTGCTTTCATTTTAATTTCTTTAAGATCTCCAACTGTAGAGGATAGAGGCTATTGCTTCCAAGTCCCCAGATTGGTCATCTTGCATCGATTTCTAAGGGAAAGAGTTATTGCTACTACATCCCTGATCGATGTTTTGCAAGGTTGATGTAGTTTAATCTTTCCATTAATGTCACTGTAATTAGGTTTCTTTACAAGCATTTGTTACTTTTTCATTTGCTATTCTGTACTACATCTTCACAACATTTCTCTTAGATCATTGCAGCCTCAAACATAGTACACTCTTGAAATAAAAGTCGCTCCCGGATTGATGATTAATGTAGGCTAATTAGGTGTTCAAAAGATACCTTTTTATGACTCAACATTTTGGTGTCGTTGCTGGGGAGAGTGTATTCCATTTTAAAGGAGTAATGCACAGCTGATTTTCTTCTGCTTGCGGAGAATTGGGTATTAAATACGGAAGGTAAGAACCTGCGCACTGGGAAAGAAACACACTTGCTCGCAGCCCGCTTCACAGCAGAAGTAGGTAAGCTTCTTTCTTTAGGTAGGAATGAAGGTTTGTTTCTTTGAATGAATAAACCAACTAAGCGAAAAAAAATTCCTCCTAAAACTGAAAAACCTAAGGGACCGGTGACCCTTGGGCGTACAACCTTTATTGACGAAATCCTTAAAAGAACTGAATCTCATCCATCAGTAGGATTTAAAAGAACTACTTCTAGACAGCCTACTAGTTCCCTTCAGGCTACAGAGTCACCATCTGAAGCCTTTGCTGAGATACACAGTCAAACAGAGGGAATTGAGCAAGATTCCCAAGAAATTTAGAATCCTTGCATAAGTTTCCTTCAAGAAGGGAACTCTAGAAATCTCCGAGAAGGAGAAGGGGAAACGGGAGAAACCAGAGACTCAAAATATCCTATTGAAACTGCCCAAACAATAAGAAGCCTAGATAAGGGAAGTGTTGTTCAACTTATTCAGAACCAAGGTCCTGAATCACCTCAAACAGTAGGTCAACAGGAAATACTTATTATCCCAAACAAAGGGAGTGCTGTCAAAGCTATTCCTGCCCCTGCTCGTCAACCTAGAAATTCCTTGGAAATCCCAGAAGGATATTGGCATATCTTCGATCAAATGGCTCAGAACCAAAATCAGAATCAGCAGGCACCCCTGCAAACCTCTACGCTGCAATATCCTATAGTAGATATTGCAATCAATGCACCCATGAAAGCTATCCCCCTTCAACAAATTCCCACAGTTCATGGCTTAACATCAGAGGACCCAGATGCGTTTTTGTTTGAATTTGATGTGTTGTGCAGAGGATACGATTACACCACCGACGCCCAGAAACTAAAACTATTCCCTTCTAGATTAAAAGGGGCAGCCTTACGATGGTTTATGGGATTAGGTGGGGATGTCATAACTGATTGGGATCATATGAAGGCTGCATTTTTAAAGAAGTATCAAGATTATTGCAGGTCTCGGGAATTAAAAGATGAAATATTCCAAATGACAACAAAACCAAATGAAACCGTGGAAGAGTATGTGGAACGATTCCAATACAATCTTCAGAGATCCCCTTATGCATCTTTACCCTTACCTGACAATGTTTTGAAAACCACATTAATTAGGGGAATGAAAGATCAATGGGTTGAAACATTGAATATTATGGGAAAAGGTGATATATATCAGGAAAGTTATCCTAACATCATTGATTTGTGTATCAGGTGTTCGAGGGGCAATACAAGGTTGAAATCAGCAGAACGTGATATAATTATAAGAGAAAATAAGACCTCTGATGAAGGTGTGACTCATGTAGAGATTGTAAATATCCTAGAAGACTTTAAGACAAACATACTTGGGACTCTAACAACACAGTTTGATATTATGCAAGCCAAACAGAAACAGGCAGAAGTAGAGAAAAACTTGGCAATATTCTATCCCAGATGTAGAAAGAAACACAGCCACAAAATGCCCGTTGTATTTGATTAAAGTCTACGCCATTTTCACGAAAGATCACCCTAT
This sequence comes from Pinus albicaulis, assembly GCA_034641835.2. Taxonomy (NCBI): domain Eukaryota; kingdom Viridiplantae; phylum Streptophyta; class Pinopsida; order Pinales; family Pinaceae; genus Pinus; species Pinus albicaulis. Next base: position 331,059,511 of record CM076582.1, read on the forward strand.
AGATGGATGCCCTTCGCTTCCTGGCATAAAAGAAGTTTATAAGGAGGCAAAAGAAGAATCAGAAGTGGTATGTCTGCTTAATCAGCGCCGACAATGGTAGCCACAACCATCAGGTATGCCAAATGATCCATTTTATTTTCAGCCTCCTCAGTCTAATGCTCAACAATATAGTGGGATGTGGCAGAATCAACCACCTTTCCCTAATTGGTCACAACAACCATTTCCTCCCACATATTGGCCAAATCAAACAAACCAAAATAATTGGCCTAGCTTTCCTTTCTACCCACCATTCTGGCCTACACAATGGTCCCCCTCTACTTCCCAGAGTCAGGCCTGGCAGTCAAACTGCTTAATCAGCCAGCCGGATCAATTCCTCTCTCTCAACCTACACTGCCAGCTCCTTATACAAACCCTTAGACCAATTTAAGACCACAACTCCCAGCCCAACCCAACCCAAACCCAAACAATAGGCCAGTTCAGTCTGTCCAAATAATGGAACCCCCAGAAGTAGAAACTGAACTGAGGGAGTGCAATGATCTTCAATTAAGGTCTGGGCGCATAGTGGAAACAGAGAGAAACAATGATGTCCACACTGAAGATCTGTTACCTGGTGAACAAACATTACAAAATGAGAAGGAAGTTCAACAAAAAAATCAACAACGAAGTCAACAACAAGTAACAACTTCCTCTACACCATTCCCATAACGATTAACTATACCTTGTCCATTAGAACAACCTAATTTTGATCTTCTGGGAGAATTAAAAAAATTATGTATAAAAATCCCTCTCCTCCAAGCTATTCAAGAAATTCCTATATATGCAAAAACCATTAAGGAATTATGCATAAAGAAGCCAAAGAGGAGAACAACAACCAATCCTACTGTCCAAATAGTCGGTACCTTATCTGAATTATTATTAGGAATGGAAACACCCATCAAATATGAAGACCCAGGAAATCCTATAGTGATAGTACAGATCAATGGGCAATCATTTCCAAATGCCTTAGTTTATTTGGGAGCAGCAATCAATATTTTGACGACCACCACCTGTCAAAAACTTGGCATTACATCACTAGAACCAACAACAACCTTGTTGGAATTGGTTGACCGATCAGTAGTCAAACCAGAGGGTATACTACAAGATGTAATGGTATCTATAGATTCCTGGGAATACCCTGCTTACTTCCTGGTTATCAATCCAAAGAATCGACTAGATGGACACTCGTTAATCTTAGGTAGACCTTGGTTGGTAACTGCCGATGCTTATATTGGATTCCGACAAGGCAACATGACAATTACAAGGGGAAATTATGTCAAGAATTTAGCCCTATATCCCCCAGCCCAGCCAAGTCTATCAATAATCAAAACAATAAAACCACTTGCATCATATCTTATGGAAAATATGAGATCACATCTAACTATAGAAAACGCTCTTGATTTTAAAGATCAAATAGAGGATGATATCATTGACAATTTTATCAATAAATCACAAACCAGATCTCATTTGCAATGTCACATGATCAAGGAAGCATTCGATAATAAAGAAGAAGAAGATCCTTTCAAAGATATTCCTGATCAAGCAATACCTACTACTTCTGTGTACAATAGCAAGGTTGTAGAAATTGAGCCTGGAAAAACTCTAAACATTAATAAAAATCTCACTGTTAAACAAGAAGAGAAATTGGTCCAATTATTACGAAAATACAAAGCAACCTTTGCATGGGATTACCCCGACATGAAAGGAATTGATCCTCAATTGTGTACTCACCACATTTATATTGAAAAAGATGCAAGACCCATTCGCCAACCTCAAAGAAGACTAAATCCTCACCTTAAAGATATTGTGAAAGCTGAATTACAAAAACTATTGGATGTTAATTTCATCTACCCAATATTTGATAGCAAGTGGGTCTCTCCATTAGTGGTGGTACCAAAAAATAATGGGAAGTGGAGGATATGTGTAGATTACCGTGAACTTAATAAGGAAACACAGAAAGACCACTTTCCCCTTCTTTTCATTGACCAGGTATTAGACACATTAGCAGGGAAGAAATTCTTTTCTTTCCTCGATGGCTTCAGTGGGTACAATCAAATACAAATTTCCCCTGAAGACCAGGACAAAACTACTTTTACTTGTCCATGGGGGACATTTTCCTACCGAGTCCTACCTTTTGGCCTATGCAATGCCCCTGCTACATTCCAAAGGGCAATTCTCAGCATTTTTGCAGACTTAATAAATGAAGGTCTCGAAGTATATATGGATGATTTCACACCCTATGGGGATGACTTTGAGCCTGCATTGGAAAACCTAGAAAAGGTATTGCAAAGATGTATTGACACTAGGCTTTGTTTAAGCCACGAAAAGTGTCTTATGATGATGACCGAAGGAGTTATCTTAGGGCATTATATTTCAGCAGCTGGAATTCAAGTAGACCCAGCTAAAATTCAAATAATCTTGTTAATTCCCACACCCACCACACAAACAGAGGTACGTAGCTTTCTTGGATTTTCTGGTTACTATAGAAGATTTATAGAAAATTATTCTTGAATAGTTGCACCTTTATATGCACTGACTGGAAATGTTGATTTCATTTGGACAGATAAATGTGACAATGCCTTTAATGATCTGAAAAATCTTGTTTCAACAGCCCCAGTGATGAGGGGCCCAAATTGGAATTTTCCGTTCCAAATTTTATCCGATGCCTCAGACACAACAATTGGAGCAGTACTTGGGCAGGAGGAAGACAAGAAGCCATATGCAATTTACTATATTAGCAAAAATCTATCCCCTGCTGAATTAAATTATACTGTGACTGAGAAAGAATTTTTAGCTGTAGTTCATGCTATAAACAAATTTAGACATTATATAACTGGGTATCCTGTATTACTATATACTGATCACTCTGCCATTAAATTTTTAGCAAATAAACCTGTTACAAACGAAAGAGTGGCAAGATTTTTGATTTTACTGCAGGAATTCGATATCACAATCAGAGATCGATCTGGGAAAGAGAACCTTGTAGCTGACTTTCTGTCAAGAATTCCAAAGCCAACAGATACAGAAGCAGTTGAAGACCACTTTCCGGATGAACATCTCTTCGTTGTTACTATCAGAACACCGTCGTATGCTGATATAGCAAACTATTTGGCAATAGGTAAATTACCTAAACATCTATCACTTAATGAACGTAAGCAAATAATACACCGTAGTAAACGCTTCTCCTGGATTGGAGGCTACCTATTTCATATAGGTGCAAATACGCAAATAAGGAGATGCGTTAGGGAGGATGAGGTATTTGACATCTTGAAAGCATGCCATGATGGACAGTGTGGTGGACATTTTGCAGATCATAGAACTGCCCATAAAGTTTTACGAACAGGTTATTATTGGCTTACTATCTTTAAAGATGCTAAAAAATTCGTTCAGGCCTGTGATAACTGCCAAAGGGCAGGTCGCCCTGGGCAGTCTGATGAAATGCCTTTGAACCCTCAACTAGTGATTGAACCATTTGAACGTTGGGCCCTTGACTTTGTTGGTCCTATTAGACCCCCATCAAACCAAAAAGCATACATCCTAGTTGCAACTGAGTATGTCACCAAATGGGTTGAAGCAGAGGCTCTTTCAAAAGCTACAGAGGAATCTGTAATACAGTTTCTTTTCCAAATCTTTGTGCGCTATGGCCTCCCAAGGGACATAGTCACAGATGGAGTACCACAATTTGTAGGTAATAAACTAGCTGAAACATTGCAAAACTACCACATTCAGCACAAGATTACAACTCCATATCACCCACACGCCAATGGCCAAGTAGAGAGCACGAACAAAGTAATCAAATCTATATTAACAAAAATCGTTGCCTCACATAGACGAGATTGGGCCTACAGATTGCCAGAAGCATTGTGGGCATATCGAACAACGTGGAGACCTACTACAGGATATTCACCATACCAATTGGTATTTGGAAAAGAACCCATCTTTCCTATAGAATTCGAAATTCAAACATTAAGAACAACTCAAAAGGTGGGTCTAAATTTGAATGAAGCCCAGGCTAAAAGACTACAGCAAATCAATGAGTTAGATGAAATTAGGCTCTCTGCTCTTCAGCACACAGCATTAATTCAGCAACAGAGAGCCAAATGGCATGACGCCCATATCAAAGAAAAGATCTTCCACGAAGGATACTGGGCACTCCTATATGATTCTAGGTTTCAGGATTTCCCAGGAAAACTCTAGACACGATGGCTTGGACCCTATGAAATACAAAAAGTGCATGATAATGGCACTATTACTAGTTACCATTGACGGATCTGGACATTCCTTTAAGGTAAACGGTCATCAAGTATGATTGTATCATAAACCTCTTACCCGGGAATCCTTTTACCAATAGTTACGGGAAGATTCTACCATGGAAATTATCGCTGAAGGGGAGAAATCCTCCTCGGCACCAGTTTGATAAATCGTTTTTTATTTTTATTTTGTACATAAAGCATTTTTTTCCGTTTCTTGATTGTTGTTTTATGGAATTTTTTTTTTAAACATTCTGTTAATATTACTTCTTTATTTCTTCATCGTTTGTTTCATGAAATTCAGTTTCTTTAAAAGAGAATAAAAGAGAAAAAAAATTCTGTTTATTTCATTTATTTTTCTGTTCCTTTCTAAACAGCACTTCTACTGTTCCTTTCGAAAGGAACAACAGTTCCGCAGAGTGCCTTTGTTGTTCCTTTCCAAAGGAACAACACTTTTGCAGAGTTTTTTTTTTTTTTTTTTTGCTGTTCCTTTCGAAAGGAACAACAGTTCCGCAGATTGTTTTGCTGTTCTTTTTAAAGGAACAACACTTTTTTGAGTGGATTGTTTTTTGTTTTAAGCCAGCATTTCAAATTTTTGATCGCTTTTATAAAGGAAAATATATCATTTATATACAATCATACAAATTAAAGCTTACTGCAATCAGCAAATAAAATAAATCGTCATTTTTTTAAGAAAATTGTCTAGTAATGATAAGAAAAAAGGAAAAAGGGACATGATCAATAACATAACTTTTCTATTTTATTACCATTGAATAAATCTGATCGATTATTTTTATCATGATTGGTTCTTTCCCACATGTTATAACTTTCTTTGATGTTTATCTATGGAATAGGAATAAGGGCATTTTTTTTCTATTGAGATGTTCAGACTTCTTCCACCATCCCTACTCTTAAGGAGTGTTGAGCCATCCCTTATGAATAACTGAGGAAAAGTGTTGTATAAAAAAAAAGGAATAATATTTACATATTTTATTAATAATGATTTTGCAGATGGAGGATAGGGGGTCTCATCAAGATCCAGCCTACAGTGATCATAGGGAAGGAAATGAAGTGGCATTCCCATCATGGCCACCAAACTAAGGAAATGGTCCAATAGACAATTGAAAAAATCAAGAAGTCCTTGGAACAAGAGGTCTCATCATGAGCCGACCAGCCCACCTTTCACTTCTTCCCGGTGAATGGAATTTTGGTTTATCTGGTCACCAAGCCAGCACAATGGCCTCCGTCATGATATTCAACAAAAAACACTTCCTCGGTATAAATAAAGGACAATGGTTCCGTGGGTAAGAAAGCAACTCTGTCAAGGTTATGGACACCTGTGGGCAACAGAGCTCTGCCGATGGTATTGAAGTCACATTCATACACATCAATAGTTATATTTAACCCTTTTCCTATATCTCTATTTAAATGTCAAAAGAAAATATGAACTCCTCACCTTTACCTCCGAACCTATTATACATAAAATCATTACAAATCGATCATATTAGTTCGAAATGGTAAATAATGCTATTGTACTTATGTTTATCTTATGCTGTCCCTTCTCCTCGTATTTGAATCATTACAAAACGATTTTCTATTTATTACCGATTCATCACATGCATTGATTTCAGTAATTGCTATAATTTGATTGAATGTATCATAAGTATGCATGCTTTTTACTGTTGTACTGCTGTTGTGCCACACTTGCCTCTCTCAATTGATGGTCGAGGATGACCTCTCATTCATTCGGGGGGCACGGATGTTTGCATGCAAATCAAACCCCGAGATTTCTTTACTTGTATATGAACTAAATCCCTGCATTTTAGGAAATAACAAATTTTCAACGTACTGTGCTGTGTTGTTCCATTGTGATTAATGTGTGTTGAGAAAAATTAACAGAACGCAGAGATGGGAGGACAACCAATTTGCAGTGAACAACAGGTGCTGAGCGTCTCTGATGCTGCACGAGAAATTTTAGAAAGACTGGGGTGGATTACATATTTCATGAGGATGCAGCAACCCCATGAAGCAGTGGCCACCAAATTTTTATTGAACCTGCAGGAAGGATCCTCCATGGTAAGAGGAAGGTAGATAGTTGTTTCCGACGAGATAATTGTAGAAGTGTCTGGAATTCCCACGCAAGGGACTATTTGGACTCAGAAGAAGATTAGGATTCGAGAAGCCATGAAGATTTTTCAAGATGATGGACAGACGTTAGTTATCAAAGGTAAAGGAGTCCAGCCAGCGTCATCAGGAGAACCATGGACAGAGTTGGCCAAGATTGTGCAGGCTTACATAACGTGCGACGGAAGAAAGGATGTGGTAAGACCTCGCCACCTTAAGCTACTAGCTGTATTAAAACATAAATGCACCATTAATTTTCCTGCATTTTTAAATTCTTTGTTGCATGATACTGCTCGTGGTATAAGAAAATCCCAGCATGCAGATATGGTGGTTAGCCACCATTGTCTAATACGATTAATAGTGAGTCTGTTGTGTAACCAACTCCAAAAATAGAAGAAAAGAGATATCAACGCCTTAGAAATAAGCCACTTCGAGGGGGAAACCTCCAATACATTACATAAATGAACAATTCTTGGATGATACAATTTACAAAACCTCCTTTCTATATATAGGAGTCCATGTGGCCATAATGCAATCCTAGTGGGCCACAATGTAATCCTAGCCGACCTAACAATAATAATTTAAGGGCACAATAATAACAAAATGGGGGTTACAAGGGTACAATAATAACAATAAGGGGGGTTACACTAACAACAATAAGGGGCTATACTAGTAATATAGGGACCTAACATGCCCCTCTCCTTCACAAAAGTGTTGTCCTCAATGCTTGAGTAGCTCTAGGTGCTTCTGTATAAAATTCTCATCCTCCCATGTAGAATCTTCAGTGGGTAAGTTCTTCCACTTGATGAGATACTCTGAAATTGATCGATTCCGTAGCTGTCGAGTTCTTGTTTCCATGACCACTTCAGGTTCCAATATGAATTTTCCTTCCTCATCAAGTTCTCGCAATATTGTTTGAACTGGAAGATTTTCACCTATAACCTTCTTTAAGCATGAAACATGGAAAACTGGATGTACTCGCGAAGAAGCAGGAAGCTCCAATTTGTGTGCCATAGTACCAATCTTTTGCAACACCTTGTAAGGACCATAGTACTTTGGCGATAATTTATTATCCTTCTTTGCTTGCTTGAGGGACATTTGTTTGTATGGTTGTAGCCGTAAAAATACCCAATCTCCTACATCAAAACTTCTCTCGCCGCGATGTTGATCTGCCTGTTGTTTCATTCGATTTTGTGCCAAATTCAGGTTATCCTTTAAGAGTTGGAGAACTTCTTGCTGATGCTCGATGTGATCTTCCACCGCTTGAACCTTAGAATTTTCTCTTAAAGATGATGTGATGGATGGTGGATGATATCCATAAAGTGCCATAAATGGGGTCATTTTTGCTGCAGTATGGAAGGAAGTGTTATACCACCATTCAATGAGAGGTAACCACTTGACCCATTGTGTTTGTTTATCAGATACAAAAAAGGAAGATATCCTTCCAAAAATTTATTCACTATCTCAGCTTGACCATCGCATTGAGGATGATAAGATGAGCTATGAGCTAATTGAGTACCCAAACAAGAAAATAACTCCGTCCAAAAATTTCCAGTAAAAATGGGATCTCTGTCGCTCACAATAACCCTTGGGCTTCCATGTAGCTTTTGAATTCTGTCCATAAATGTAGTAGCAACCGTACTTGCTTTAAATGGATGAGATAATGCACAAAAGTGTGCATACTTGGTAAGTCTATCAACTACCACCATGATGACACTCTTTCCTTCGGACTTAGGTAAACCTGTGATAAAATCCATTGAAATCTCCTCCCAACGTTGACTTGGAATGGATAAAGGTTGTAAAAGTCCCGGGGTCTTAATTGTTTCCACTTTATTCTGCTGGAAAACCAAACATTCCGCCACAAACTTTTGAATATCAGATTTAAGGCCATCCCAAAAAAATTCTTTCTTCAAAACTTCCATTTAATTTTTCATCTTCATGATCCATAGTAGAGCTTTCCAAAGGCTTAATGGGTGTTGGATTATTTTTAGGAGGCATTTCAGAACGAAATACTGAAATATATGCTCAATAGGCCCTTGGAATCACTTCAAACTGATTCTTCAAACAAGACTTATGCAATTTGGAAAAAAATACACACCTTTTACTTGCTTTGAGGAGCTCGATATTGAAATTGAATTATCTCTGTAATTGAAAATCTCAGGGTGCTTTGAGGAGCAGGCATAATTATGATACATTCAATCAAATTATAGCGAGCCAAGAAGCTTCACAGGGAACGAATAAAGCTTCATAAACTAGTAGAACATCTCAGGAAAACCATTAGGGTTATGAGAATGAAACAAATGCCTAAGCGAGCCCCTAAGAGAAGAAGCATTGCTATCAAAAGAAGTTCAAAAAAATGAAGGGTGACCGCTAATAGGAACCCCCAAGTTATAGAAGAAACCATACCTGAGCCTAATTATGAGGATGCGGAGCAACAAACGGATGTTCCAACACAATCTTTTCAAGAGGAACCTGTTCTAAGTGAAAATATGCAATCTAGAAGTTAGCACACTTTTAGTGATCCGAAACTGGTCATACTTCAAGAAGAATTGACACAGGCCCGAATAGAAAGGCAGATATTAGATGAAGATATTGTCCCAAGAAAGAGATATCAGGAATTGCAGCAACAAATGAGAACTATTCATGAAGCAGAAGCTGAAGCTCATGAAAAACGTCGGAAAGCAGAGGTAAAGGCTGATAAGGTAATGAACCAACTAAAACTAGCCTACAATCAAATGGACACTCTCTGCTCCTTGTATACTGATGTCTTAGCCTGTAGATGTCCCGCCAAAAACTATGCTTTGTTTTTACTAGAAAGATATTTACAATTAAAGATCAAGGAAGTTAGGGCAGGGAAATCCATAGAGCTAAAAACCATAGATGACTTTATATCATGCTGCAAACTTTATGGGATCAAAGTACAACGCCTTTTGTGTGAATTTTACTTGCATAATCTAATACTTTAAAATGACTGTGAATCAAACCCTAACCCTTTTATTGGAGATGTTCAGTTTCAGGCATTCATTTCCTTTGTTGTAAATCAATTAAAATGGCTAAAAGCCTATAACGCCTTTCAAAGGTAGGAAAATGAATTGGATCTATGGGTCAGAAGTGAACCTCAGGACCCACTTCAATTTTGGGCTAGACAGAAAAGTTTGATGACAAAGGAAGGCGTTACCCAAACCCTGGGGCCTGTCCATAAATCAATTATTTTGAATGGAACAGACTATTTTTCATCCATTAGGAACCAAGCTTATATAGCAGCCAAGGTCCGGTGGAGAACCTTGAATCAGAATGTGCAAAATAGGGAACCATTTAATTATAGAAACTTTGGGCTAGCTGCAGACCGCTTCATTTCCTATAGCCATCTCGTTTTAAAAGAAGGATCATACTGGTTAGGATGTAGGTTCCGCAGCCCTATTGCATGGTACCTTGCTCCAGACTACAAAGCTGTTTATGAACTTCCTAAAGGACAGACATAAATTTTTTTTGAGGAATTAGCTACACTACGTGGTTTTAGGCCTATTGATGACAAACCTTATCTGGCTTATTCTTTGACTTCTCTCCATGTGAACTATAGTTTTCATGAGGGCATGAAAAAGATTAAGCAGGTGGGTATGTTGGGCAATGAAAGAGGTATGAAATTACTATGTATTTACTCATTCTTTTACCATAGATATACTCCTATTTGCCTTGGAAAGGTAATTTATCATAAGAATTACAATAGAATTGGAAAGGTTTATGTTTAGTACAAAAAGATGACTAAAGGTTAATTTTTTATTGAAAAACAGGAATTCGAAGAGGTGAACAGTTGTACCAAAGGCGGAGTTGAGAATAATCTAACTTCTGCTCCATCAGCGTTGAACCATATCCAGCCAAAGGCAAGGAGATCTGAACGAATAGCCCAGAAAAGGCAAGGGACAGCTCGGCCTCGGTCAGAGTAAACAGGATGATGACTAAACGAATAGGAGCGAATCCCTCAGGATCTTTCGATCCTGAGGGATCGTTGTTCAAACTCATCTTATTTCTTGATTGGTCCGTCGATATTTGATATATAAATCCATGTCCTTTAGTGACAAAGGGACGACTGTTGTTGAAGTCACTGAGTTAGTCGAAAGACTTTACATTTAAACATTTCCTCTGTAATATAATGTTTTATTGACTCTCGGCCTTGAGAGAAACTTCTCTGTAATGCTTTATGTCGGTTTAATATAAGACACGTGTTTCATCTACCTTCTACAGTTCTGAATTAGCCCAGCAGTATTTCACTGGCGCTAAGGGCCCGACTCTAGTGGAATCACTTCGCTGTTTGTATTTTAATCCTTGTTTACTGTCGTGTGAAGTGTGTTTAATGTTTGTTTCGATCACAGAACTAGTTTATTGTCGTTAAATCAAATATAGAGTCATTGTTATTTCATCCTTTACAAGAAGCACGTTCGCTATTCAATTACCTTGTTAATATCATTGCTGTTCTGTATCTGATTTGAGTTGCTGTTCCATTAGTTTATGATTTATTACAATCGATTGTTGCGTGGTAAGTGACTGTCGACAGGATTGAAGCATAGAAATCTAGTTTGCTTGATTATGTTAGAATCATAATTGTTGTTCATTTCACGTTGTTGTTCCATTTTTGTTCATTGCTTATTCATAGTCTTTGATTAGAAAATAGATGAGTTATAGCTACATTTTGTTGTTCCTTTCCAGATTGCGTTTCTTTTAAGTTGCTTTCATTGAATCTACTTTCGTTTCAATTGCTTTAAGATCTCCAACTGTAGAGGATAGAGGCTATTGCTTCCAAGTCCCCAGATTGGTCATCTTGCATCGATTTCTAAGGGAAATAATTACTGCTACTGCATCCCTGATCGATGTTTTGCAAGGTTGATGTAGTTTAATATTTCCATTCATGTCACTATAATTAGGTTTCTTTACAAGCATTTGTTACTTTTGCATTTGTTATTCTGTACTACATCTTCATAGCATTGTTCTTAGATCATTGCAGCCTCAGACAGAGTACACTCTTGAAATAAAAATTCGCTCCCCGATTGATGATTAATGCAGGCTAATTAGGTGTTCAAAAGATACCTTTTTATGACTCAACATTGACCAGCTATGCTCCACTCATGAAAATCATCATGAAGTATTTCACATGCGAAGGGAGGTTTTCCTGGGTTTGTGCTTATCATATCAGGCTACTCATGCACTTCACAAGAACTCAATTGTTAAACCTACCCTTTTTCCTCTATATAAGCATTGACAAGATGGCTTCTACTATTCAAAATAAGCCTTCCTCTCAACAACAAGTTTGTCTTTTTCATCATTCCCTTATCAAGATCGTGGGAGTTTTTTGGGACTCTTTCATTTCACATCCCGATTTCGCCACTGCTTCTTCATCTCATGCACCTCCCTCACCATCCACTCATCATGTTTCTCCTTCTTCTAGCAAATCCACTCCTAAGAAACAAAAATCTCCTATAATTGAAAGTGAAGAAAAACAAAGTGAGAAGGAGCAAAACAGTGATGAAGAAGAGCAGAGTGAAAGGAGGCAAACAAGTGATAAGGAATGAAAAAATGAAGAATCCAAACATGATAGTGAGCATAAAGAAGGAAATGATGAAGAGATAGAACAAATTAATGAAGAACACAAGAGTCACAAAGAGGAAACTATTGGCAGCCCACACAGCAGTGAGCATGATGATGATGAGGCACAAAACAGTGAGGATACAAAGCCTAACAGTCATGAAGAAAGCAGGGACAGAAGTGAACAAGGTAGCCCTCAAGGATACATACAAGGTGACAACCAAGGCACTTATGAGGAGGGTCAAGACAGTCCTCAAAGGGACACTTTTGATGAAAAATAGGAAAGCCCTCCAGCCAGCAAAGTTGATGACAAACAAACCCCAAGTAGTGAGCATTCTAAAGAAGGCAGCATAGAACAAAAGGGCCAAATCAGTGACCATGAGCATATCAGTGATAAATACCAAAAAAGCAGTCTTCAAAAGGAGGAAAATCGTGACAAAGATGATGATGGGAGAAGTAAGGTTAAAGACCAAATAGAGCATGTGCTAGCTGCCTCTCCTAGGAAAGGGACCTTGCTTTCTTCTCCAAAGGTAACAAAGCACGGAACTTCAAGAAAGAAAGTGGCTCAAGTTGTAACTCCCAATGTTACTAGAGAAATCCGAAGCAAAGGCAAGTTGCCCAAGCAATCCATTGTTTAATTACCAAAGAAGAGGAGAACCAATAAACCTATCAAAGGCAAAGGGAAGGAAAAAAAGGAAAGTAGCCATGAGAAGGAAAGAGATTTTGACATCATCCAAATAGACAGTGATGATGGGGAAAATGAAGCTAAAATTGTCAAAACTCTTTTACTGAACAAAGAGGCACAAATTCATGACCTAAGAGCTGATCTAGAGAGGTCTAACGACCTCATATATGTTCTACAGACACAAAACAAACAAATGAATGTCCACATGGCAGTTTATGAGGCCTGGGCTTTCAAGTACCAAAAGAAAGCCTCCAAAGTGCAAATCAAGCTGGAAGAACTTATGGGCGAATTAAATGACACTGAAGAAGAAGAGCGGCCAAAGAGAAAGAGGCCTAGGACTATGGGTCTCAAAATAGCTTTGGAGAAATAGAAATAAGAAGAGGTAGCCCTTTTCCGATCTTTTCCTCTTACTTATTTGCTCACCAAAGAAATAGAAAATAATAGAGAAGCATGGATTGAAAGGGAAAATAAACAATTGGAGGATAAGTTGGAAAGAGCTAATAGAGACTTAAGCCTTCAAATGAAAATGATCGAGCACTACAAAAAGCTAAATCAATTTTCCCGAAGGAAATTGAAGGTTACACAAGAAAAGCTCAAGATGGCCCGAAAGAGGCACCCGGTAGAAAAAGTGGGAAAAGGCACATCAAAGCTCGAAATTTTTACCTCCGCTTCTCTACATGCTTTTGAAAACCCATGAGTGTTATCCTCGCCAAAATTGGGCATAATTCAACAAGTTTTTGTTTTTTGACATTTTTGGGCTTATTTGTAGAAAATCATGGGCATCTCCATTTTAGTTTGAAGCATCCTCAGAGGTTGAAAGTGGTATCATTAGATGCATTAAATTCAGGGGCATCTACTCAGAAAATTTCAGATCAATTGAAGATGTTTTGGTCCCCCAAAGAGGCGAAAAACAGTCACTTTTTCGACATTCTGCCTCGCATATCAGCAAGGGCTAATTTCTAGATTTTACCACACAGCTCAGATGTTCACAGGCTTCCAGTGATCAGTTTAGGGAAAAAAAATATTTTCAGAAACTAGACATCTAAGGCTTTCCAACGAGCCATCACGGGCCTCGTTTCGACATCGAGAGGTCCTTCAAAAGTTGCCCACAAGACAGGGAATTTTCTGCTGCTATATTTCTTAAGCATTTTTGTGAAAAATGCAGTTTTCTGAAGTGGCTTTTCCAAATGTGCGTTTAGCATTTTTTGGCCATTTTCAGTTGGGAAAAGTCAATTTAATTTCTTTTTTTAGCATTTTTAAGATATTTTTATAGATATTTTTTGCCTTGGGCTTTGCAAAGCCTCAAGGACAAAATTAGATATTTGTGATGGGCCAATGAGCTTGCTAGTTGCACTAGGAGGTTCTCCTTCACTATGGCCTATATATTCCAAGAGATTTCATTGTAAAAAAGGTTGAACTTGATGATATAGAGCAATACATGATATTACAAGCTTTGAAGAAACACTTTGTCTCATGATGTGGATGATTTCTTGGTTGTCTTGGATGGTGGAAGAGGACTGTTTGTTGGATTCTTTGGCTTGGTAAATGGTATAGTGTTCCTATCTGTATGTTTTCCTTAGTTTATGATACATGTTTCCATGTTTCTTTCTTGTTGTAGGTCAGTAAAGAATAGATTTGAGACATGCCCATGGAGGCACCTCAAGTTTCCTGATTTTATTACAGCTTCTATGTTTTTCTTCCCTCTTAGTCATATCAAATAATTCTTAGCTACTCTTTTATCACTGAAGAACTTGTTGCTTGTTTCATTTATGGTTGTTATGCATACTAAGTATGATTCATGGTACGCCCTGCTTACTCATGGCTGGTCAAAGCTCCATCTCTGAAAACTCTCTTTGAATTATTGATTTTCTTAATTTGAACCAAGGAGGTCTTGTTTCGATCTTGCCCTTTGCCTAAAAACTTTGCATTATGTTTTCAAAGTTCCCAATAGCTCAAAATATGATGTTTAGGATTTTCCTCTTCGTAAATTGAGTTTTTTGTCCATCTTATTTGTTTTCCCAAAAATCTGAAGGTGATTTCCCAAAGTTGGAGGGTCTTATACTTCGATGCATCACTGGAATGTTCATTTTATGCATTTATTAGTTTAAGTTTCATTCATAGAGACCAATGGTTAGCCCTAAATTATGAATGCTTGCTGATTAACTATTTATGTTTAAAATCTCTTTGTATTTGACAAACTTAGTGTCTATCCCATTTCATTTCACCTAAAAGAATCCATTTTACCTCGACCAAATCGGCCCTGCAATATACCTTCTCCACCATTTGAGGCAGTCTCGACCTTATCGACCCCATAGCCCAGTTGACCTGACATCTTTTTATCTATTTATCTTTTGATCAGCTCTTCCCTCAAAAACCTAAAACAAACCAAAATACACTTAACAACTAGCCTAAAATCAGAAACATAGAAATCAAACAAGTTTACATCCTTTGCACAAATAGAGAGAGCCCTCTTTGAGTCTAGGAAGGCTAGGTCCTTAGGCTCCAAAGTTGGTTTGATGTTACCGTGTCACTTGGCTTGCCAATCTGCCAAATCACGGGACCCTAATATTCTCTATGACAAATAGATAAACAGAAAGGAAAGAAACCTACTTTCAATCCTTTTTATTTAGTTCTCCTTCTTTAATTATTGTCGTCGCTCTCAATCCAACTAAAGCTGCTAGATCGATACCTGCAATCCAAGACAAAAGACAAAAAACAACATACAAATATAAATATATATCTACCTTAACCAAAGCGAACCGATTAGATCTGAGAATACATACACATTTGATAATACAATCCACAAGATATAAGCATATGTACGAGAGAAAGAACATATATATTTATTAAGAAAGTATGAGGAGAATATTACAACCAATAGTTCGATTCATCGTCAACTTGCTCCAACTTCATTCCATCCGCATCACACCAAGCATCATATAAGCATCATAACAATGCTCCAACTCTCATCAATTGAGAATCCAACAAGATAACACTACACAAATTTATTCCTCCCTAGCACTTAGATGAGTGCTCAATTTATAGGGAAATTTTAGGTAGTTTCTCAATAAATGGAATTGAATGGATTTCTAATAATAGGTGAGACATTTTTCCATGTTTTATGGCAATGGATGAACACATGTATTCGAAGAATGACACCTATGAGTTCTTCTAGAAGGCACTAGACATGTGGAGATTCTCGGAACAATGATGATTTCGCTCTCAGGAGACCAACACACCCTTAAGTGTCAGGAAGTTCTTTGCAGAGCACTCTTGCATGGAGATAAGTGCTTTGAAACACACTTAAGCCCATTCATAGGAGCGTTGATGAGTCAATGGGTCATTTAATCTATACTTAAAACATTGGAAATCTCATGAATCAAAGCCGTCAATGGAATGAACTCTCTTAGGGCATATAGCAACTGAATTAGGGAATGATAGACCCTGTTTATATTGAATTAGGGGATGATAGACCATATTCATACTGGTCTTGGGGGATGATGCCCAAATTGACCTGTAACAGCTACCCCCTAAAGCATGAAGTCAAAATAATGATAATATTTAGATGAGATGTTTTACGATGTGATTTGTAGGATCTGAAGTAGACAGTGACATGCATCAATTTGCAATACATTACATTAGGATATCTTACATCTTGGACATGAATTTTTGAGGGAGGCATGCCCATGCTCAGCACATAAACTATCATAACACGTACATAAATCAAAAAATCGTCTACAAATATAGACATGCCTACATATATAGGTCCATGATGGGATGACCATCTGTATGTAAATCCATCGTACGGATGATGTAGTACAATTCCTAAGATCACAACCCATATGGATGAAACTAGATCCAGGGTATTCGTATCTCATTCACTCGATCGTTCAGGTACAAGTCAGACCATGTAAATATGTGATCTGAAGTCAAACATGGAAATATATCGTTTGATTACCAGTCATTGATGTAAGTTGTTAACAAACGCGAGAGAAACCAACGTTGATGTTAATGGCTCTTAAGGTACTATAGTACAATTTTCAAGGTGTGAGTATATGATTTCATGTCGAACGCCAATAAAAATCTCTCGGTCAAAGGTATCATGATGTCAACCAGTTTCCAGAAGCAAGAAACTTGTCGATGATGTAGCAAGGAGCAAGGCACTAGAAATATGTTTCTAAGTTAACCTCCTGGATGATGAGTTGATGTTGACAGGAAGAAAATTTATCGTGAAATAGGAGTAAGGATTTTTGAGACAAAATGTTACTTGATGAATCAATGTTCAGGGATGGCTGTCATGAAAATTAAGGTTTATGAATATTGCAAAAGATGAGGAATTACTAGATGACTTCTCTTGAACATATCGGCGACACTGAAATGAGTTGGCAGCATTGACCCAAAACCAAAGTGATGGTATCATGGACCATAGGTATGATAGAACATCAAGAATATTATCCAACCCAAAGAGACAGTGATGAAGTGAAAGTGTCATGTTCAAGAGCGACCTGCTACCACAAAGTGTTCTGTTCTTTTTCCCAAATTTTCCCCAGTCATTGCTAACCAGTAACTCTCTATTTTTTAACAAGTTTGAGGAGGGTAACATATGCTTGATCTATAATTAGACCCTTTGAGTGAATCCATCACTATTTACTGATTTAACGAGTCTAGTGATAATGAAACTCAATCTTTCCATGATCGAAAATTCCGTCGCTATTTTATGTTTTAACGAGTACAACGATATTGAAAACCTGTTCCTTTTTCATATATAAAGAGTTTGAAAAAGGGATGAAAAGAAAACTCCATAAGTCCTTTTTCGTAAATTTGTCACTCATGCCCGAAAAAGTGTAAAATGATACCTGAGAAAACCTCTTAGCCATGTTTGAATAAGGTGTTCCTTTTTCGTAAATATTTTATCTCAGTTCGGAAAAGGGTTAGACTTATACTGAGTAGATATCATTTCATTTACTTTTACGAGCTCAAAAAGACAAGTGCTCGACAATATTTTCACATTATCGGAGTCAGAAAAGAGCTAAAAGAATACTCTAGGGGGTTTCATTTTTCGCATTTATCAAAGCTCGAAAAAGAGATAAAAGTGCACTTTAATTTCCTTTTTCATGTTTATCAAAGCTCGAAAAAGAGATAAAAGTGCACTTTAATTTCCTTTTTCATGTTTATCAAAGCTCGAAAAAGAGGATAAAAGTGTACTTTATGGTCAAATCATTTTTGAATAAATGTACACTTCAAACTAACTATATCAGTTGTAAAACATGTTCATAGAATCATCAAACGAATTAAAAATACTTGTTTCATAGTAAAAATGAATAAAAACCATAGTCACATCATTAAATATGAATAAAATAACCAAAATTACTATTAAAAGGAAGTTTTTACTATTTCATTTTACCATTCCATAGTTACCATTTGAAATTTAGGAACTCTGAACTTGTTTTTTCCCTTGAACTTCAACAGTTGATTGCGACAGTTTCAGTGGACGATTTCTCATGTCGTTTGATCCAGGTTGGAGTTATGAACCTTCTCTTTATTTTAGTATCATTTGTGTTTCATTTCATGGTAAATGTTTAGGGTTTTGAGCCCCTTAGGGTAAATATACAATGCTATGAGGCCAATGCACCCTTGATTGTCGAAAGGTGCATTGCAGAGAACTGTAATTGAAGTACAGGTGCATTTGCAACGCTCTGTCAATTCATTAGGGGAATTTTGAGGTCTAAAATGGGCCTAAAAATAATGGTGGAAATAATAAAATAATATTTTATTACATCATCAAATTTTTGAGGGAAAAAAGGAAAAAATATTATTTCAACTCGTATTTTCAACTTATCTCCCTATGGGTTTACTCAAATTTTGAGTGGAAACACTCGTTGGATGCATAATTTGATTTCCCATCCAAGGAGTATCCATGTTGCATACTTTTGATGGACAGTGATATACGAAATATGTGAAATACATGAAAAACGTGATTGTAAACATGTTTTTTCATGTATTTCTCATTTTTCATGTAGTAGGGTCCATCGAAAGTATGAAACATGGGTACTCCTTGGATGAGGAATTAAATTTTGCATCCAACGAGTACTCCCACTCGAAATTTGAGTAAAAAATTAGAGAGATAAGTTGAAAAAGTAGTTTTATTATTCTATTATTTTTTAATATTTTTACTCCAAAAATGGTGAATCATTCCCCATGATTGACATCATCATCTTGAATCCTATTAGTTCTTATAAAATTTATTTTTGTTGTACATTTTTCTTATGAGGCCCATTCTAGACCTCAAAATTCCCCTAATGGACCTGGGGTGCATTGGGTGCATTTCTCAAATTTGTTTCTTGTTGTGTGCTCAAAATTTCCCAAATTTTTTACATGAAATGGATCCTAATGAAGCTTATGTTTGGCTTTCAGGTATTAATCTGATCAAAATGACCATTACATGGTGAGAAAGAGAGCATGGAGAAAAAGACATGATTTCCCTAAATGATCCTAGTACTGTAAGAGCTCTCAGGGATTGTGGGTTGCTTAAATACTTTAGATTATCAGGGATGAGATAGCATCTAGAACTATTGGAGTTCCTAGTTCGTTCATGGGATCCAGTATTGCAGGATTTTCACATTAGGGACAAATTTCTCCTAATATTGGTTGAGGATATTTACTTTCTCACTTGATTAGCGAGGCGTAGTTCTCCTATTTCCCTTACGGGATCTCCTCTTGGAGGAGAGACAGTGAAGGATTACATATGCCAGTATTGTCAGCTAGGTACTGAACCTAGCAAGGATGGGAAAATAAACATTCATGATGTGCGTGATTTTCCTTTCAGAACTATCCTTTTTACTATTTCAAATCTTGTTGATTCTGTGACACTACATGTTGTAAGTTGTTCATACATGCAGTATAATCTTGAGTGTCTAGAAATTACAATGTTCAACTGAGATGAAGATGTACTCTTTCAGATGAAATAAAAGACGACCAAAGCAAAGGGTGGTAGGAAGAAAAATTTCAGTTATGGCTCGATCCTGATTTCCTTTATTTTAGAGAGAGTTCCATTGATGTAGCCGCAGCATGTTACACTGAGAATTTATGGTCCTAGAGATCCTTGGATGCAGAGAAGGGTTAAATTGATGGCTAGACATGTTGGTCAATCAATGATCATATTCTTTATTGCATTCTTTTCCTAGTTCCAATGACAAATGATCACCAGAGAGGAGTATCCATACGAAGGCGTAGATTTTCGTGGAGATCCAGACTTGATTTTACCATATGGCGCTCAATGGGGTACAATGGGTAAAAATGATTTGACCATGTTTTTTTCTTTTTTAAGGTTTCTTTGTGTTTTTTTATTTTTGATGTTTTCCAAGACAAAACTAAAGTTTTTATGTACACAGATGTGGGTCGACTAGAGCAGGCAGGAGATGATCCAACAGAGAAGACTATCGAGAGAGAAGTCCTTCGAGATTTAGATTTGATCGAGACTCTTGCTGAGTTGCAGCAGCACATGGAGGGATTGACTCTTGGGATACCAGATGTCCAGATCGAGGAGCTTCCTATGAGACTGCAATGCCATAATATTGGTGTTCCTAGCCGTTGGATGAGGCTATTGCGCAGGATAGCTAGAGCAGATGCTTGTTATCATGAGCATCACTAGTTTTAATTTTGAAATTTTTGCATACATTTTGAGGCCAGGTGACCAATGTGTCTTGGGTACAAATTTTTTAAAAACCTAAACTATATATCTATTTTTTTTCAGTTCTTTCCTATGTTTATTGCACAATCCTATTCAATTGTGCGATGTGAATTGAAAATGTATCTTTACATGTATTGAAAATTTCTATTTAAAACATAATTCGTTAAGGAACATACGATGAAGTGTTGGATTTCAGATAGTATAGATGCTATTAAGTTGTAGTATGAAAATTTGTGAGTCTAACCTATTGATGATGTGGTTAATGCCAAATGAAATGGAATAAGAGAGAAGTTCAATCAACAATTTATACTCAGTGATATTGTTTGTGGATCGATCGATACAAATCCCTTGAAAACTTACTGACTTGCCACGTGGAGTGAAAATGGCCCTTGCTGCAGAGGATAGGTTCTACGTACTATGACTAGCACCATTAGCATACCCAAAAAATGGTTCCAAATATTCAGTCATCTGCGATGAAATGTAAAGTGGATTACTAACTTCAAGAAAACTCTAGAAAAACAAACTAAGATAGTAAATGCAAATCAAAGCATATAAAGCATATATCCATTTCGAGGTTGCGCCAATGGAATTCCATCATAATCAACTAACTCGTAGGCACCCTTAGCCAGAACTCTTTTAACAATGTAGGGGTCGTGCCATAGTGGCTCAAATTTTCTTGTTCCTATAAAATCAACTTCCTAATCATAAAGCAATACCAAGTCTCCCTCTGAGAAGATGCGAGGCTTGACATGTTGGTCATATTGCGCCTTGATTAGTCTCTTATGCGATTCGTTGGCCAATGCAACTTCACGATGCATTTCATCTAGATGAATGAGGTTTAAAATATGCACTTCTTCATTAGAGGTGTCAGGTAGCAGGTCAATAGTGATTTTTGATGATGGAATTTCACATTGGACTGGTAAGATAGCTTCCATACCATACACCAACTGAAAGGGAGTAAATACAGTCGCATTTCTCACCAAGGTTCGATATGCCCACAAAGTCGAGTACATGATTAAATGCCAATTTCCTTTGTGAACCCCTATCATTTGTTGAAGCATTTGCTTAAGGTTCTTGTTAATGGATTCAACTTTTCCATTAGATTGCGGATAATAAGGGATAGAACTATCATGCGACAACCCTAAATTGGCAGTCAACTCATTCATCATGTTATTGCGAAAATGCTTACCATGATTTGTAATTATAGCTTGTGGGACACCAAACCGAGAGACAACATTATTGAAAAATAATGATGTAGTTGTTTCGCCTGTGTTATTGAATGTAGGCATCACTTCGGCCCACTTGGTAAAGTAGTCGACTATAACAATAATATAACCATGCCCCCCAGCCGAACGAGGGTCACAAGTCATGAATTAAATGCTCCATTTTGCAAATGGTCCCACAACGATGACAGGATACATTGGTGCTGGTGGCATGCCGATTTTACAATCAAATATTTGGCACGCATGACAACTTATGACCGTGAGGATGTAGTCACGGAATATGGTTGGCCAGAACTAACCAACGTAGAGAATCTTCTGCGCGATAGCGTAACCAGAAAAATATCCACCACAATGAGAAGCATGACAATTATTTAAATCTTTCTCGGCCTCCTCATGAGTGAGGCACTTCCTTAAAATCATATCGACACCGCGATGATAAATTTTATCGCCGACGATCAGATAATCTTTGTCTTGAAATCGAATATGTCAATGCTGTAAGCAAGAGGTATCGGGCCGGAAAGTCTAGGTTTGGAGATAAATGATAAAATTCCCATACCAAGGGTTAGATGGCCCAATCAGAAACAGAGACTCATCTGGAATTGATGGTTCTAATGTAGTTTCAGTACTATCAGAGGGAAGGTCGCAGAGAATCTAAGCCAAAACTATAGACTTCTTTGACTTGGATTTTATGAATTCTAAATCAAATTCCTACAAAATGACGATCCATTTTGAATATCCCCCCCCCAGAAATTGACGTGACAGAATGTATGTCATAGGGTTGCAATCCGAAATGACAATGGTCTTCCGGAGTAAAATATACTGGCAAAATATTTGAATAGTTTGAATGGCTTCCAAGGCGATATTTTTGACATATGAATACTTAACTTCCATATTATTGAGATTGAAACTCAAATAATATATCACATTTTCTATCCCATCTTCTTCTTGGATGAAAACCATAGCAATGGTCGTATCTGCCACGACGATATACAAGAAATAATCACTCTAATAATTAGGGGGATACATTAATGACACTCATACCAGGGTGTCTTTAAGAGCATCAAAAGAAGCTTGCACAACCTTATCCCAATGGAATGGAATCCCCTTTTTCAAGAGATGAGTAAATCCTTTAGCCATTTCGGCATAGTTGGGTATGAACCTCCTTAGTAAGTTAGCCTTTCCTTGAATTTTTTGTAATTGAAGTAATTTTGATGGCGTGGGAAAATAAAGAATGGCCTGGACCTTTAGTGGGTCGATTCGAATTCCTTCTTTTGATATGAAAAATCCATTCAAACGGCCAGAACCAACAAAAAACACACATTTGTGTGGATTGAGGCGTATCTTGTAGTGTCGGCAGCGTAAAAATATAGCTCTCAAATGCGTCGGGTAATCAATCTTCTTTCGTGAATGTGCAGGTAAATCATATAGATAAGGTGGAACATTGTGCTTAGTGTCATGGATAGCATAATCCATTACTCTTTGAAATGTTACCCCAGTGTTCTTTAAACCAAATGGGAGTTTATGATAAGCGAATGCGCCCAAGGGACAGATTAATTCTCTCTTATATTGGCCCTGTGGGCGAATATTGATTTGATTGTAACTGGAGAATCCATCCATGAACGAAAATATTTCACAGCCGACACATTCGTCAATAATTTGGTTGATAAAGGGAGTAGGATACTTGTATTTTGGACAACCAAGATTGACATCTCGATAATCAATGCACACTCTGGTTGCCCCTTGTTTCTTCATGACAGGAACGATGTTGGAAGCCCAATCAGTAAGCGGAATAGGGGAAATGAAACCATCATGCAAAAAAAATTCAACTTCTTCTTTAATGGAAGCAACCTTCTTCAGATGAATAGGATGAAGGCATTGACGTACCGGTCTAACATCAGGGTACATTTTAATTGTGTGTTCAACAATACTAGAATATATGTCTGACATTTTCTCATAAGACCAAGAAAATACATCTCAGAAATCACGAAAAAGAGAGTGATAAGTGTCGAGTTCAGATGCAAAACAAGACATGTCGACATGAATGTTTTCTATAATGCCAGGTTTGGTCGAAATATCGATAGGAATCGTTGTTTCAATATTTGACAAGTTTCGCTCGGATTTGATGGCATTAACTGGAACATCATTCGAAAAGAAATCAAAGATCGTAGGGTGATATCGTTCAATAAGATTATCTTCGTGGTAATCTTGAAGATGGGAACGATGATGATAATCGTCCCATGGTTCTCCTTCTGGCATCATGGCTTCCACAATGTTTTCATCAGTGAAGAATGTTGATGAAAAAGGATTAGAAGGATTACCAAAATATAATGAATGATCAAACCAAAAAATCAGCGATGATGGATCAGAATGCATTGCCCCAGCCAAGAAAAATTATTTCTATACCAGCTCAATTGGGCTTGGCGGCATAAATTCACCCAGCATATCAACTTCATAATCATTGGTAATCTTTCTTAAGTCAGTTGAAGTGTAAGATATCATGCAACAGGTCCCTATTCTTGTAATTTCCACCGACGTCGCAGGAAATGGTAATGAAAAGGTGCCCATTAGGGAAGAATCTGTTAAGAGCCCTACACAAATGTTTTGAAGTGCTATCTGGGGTGCGTGAACTAACATAATGCTTCCAGATACTTGAGAACTAGAGGAAAAGAAGGAGAGTTGATTCATGACTGTGATAATGCATTTGTGAGGGAGGGCAGTCATTCGAAATTAAGTAGAAAATATTGTATTCATAGCATAAACCCATGACCTTCCGAGTAAAATATTGTAGTCAAAGGGTTTTTTAACGACCTCAACTTCAATAGTTACAGTTTTCCCCCTAGTTTGACATGCAGGTTATTGATGATACCACAAGGCTTATATGTACGACAGTAAAAAGCTTTCAACATCATAGGCGATTGAGATAAGTGAGGTGAGCCAAGTGACTTCCAGCAATTGAGAGACTAATACAAGTAGATTCTCCCTCATCAATAATAGTGCGATGAACGAGGTGATTTAGAAAATTTACTTGGATTGAAAATTCTAATTTAGCTGGTAATTGTGGCACATATCCATGTGATTAAATACTACAAGATTAGAATTTGTCGGGTCGATTCCACCAATTGCCAAAAACAAAGCCTATTTATGGGAGGGACAATTTTGAATTACCTCAAGCGTCGACATAGCTGAAGGTCACTGAGCCAAATCTTCAACTATATTATAATTTTGAGCTAGGCGGGCTCAAGGATTGAACTACGATTTGTGGATGACTCCCTTTGGTGGATTTATTGTTAACTCTAGAATAACTGTTGGCGGAATTGATTCAGTGGACAGATTCGTGGTCAAGGTAGTATGTTGATCAGTAGCCTGAATACCGTAATCTTTATTTCGTGTGGACACCAAAACATCAGTTTTTGGCTTTGTGATAGATAGCATAATCACTTGGGAACTAGAAGCGGGATCCATAGTAACCATATTTGTATCCAGACTCGGAAAAGGTTTTTTCAATACATGAGATGCAGTCGAGGTCTTAAGAAATTTTGAGACTTCGGCATGGTGAGGGCAGTCTCGA
Source organism: Pinus albicaulis (assembly GCA_034641835.2). Lineage (NCBI taxonomy): Eukaryota > Viridiplantae > Streptophyta > Pinopsida > Pinales > Pinaceae > Pinus > Pinus albicaulis. The sequence goes on from CM076582.1 coordinate 331,084,664, forward strand.
AAAAAGTGCTCCTCATTACATATCAAGCAAGGGTAATGAGTTTTTCGAGAATTTCCAAATTGTTGATCAGATGATCGTTCCTGCGGAGTTGAATTTTGATTTTTCTTTTCTTTCCCTTTTTTCTTACTTCCGGGTTGCTTGTCACTTTTGCCTTTGTTAGATGACACGACATGTATTTCGGAAGAAGGTGCAGGATCAAGTGTAGTAGAGGTGTGAGTTTTTGCAAAACAAATCATACCGTCGTCGGCATGAGAGTCCTTACTAGATGGAGGAAGGATGGTAATATTTGATCGCGATGCGTTTGGAATTTTCTCATAGAGCGCCCCAGACTGAGTATAAATCAAATCTAAGTACTGGGTGTTAGGGTCCTATAATAATAGGGTTCATAAATTTTGAATTGACTTTGATAGTCTTGTAAATATGTACATACCTTGCTTTCTCCAAGTTGTTATCCCATAGTTTGAAAAAATGAAAAAATAATAAAAATCCAAAATGATGGTAAAAAGTCCTAAAAGAAAGGTCAAAGGACTTAGAAAAATATAGACCGCAAAAGAAAAAAGAGAAATAAGACCTAAAAGTGAGCAAATCCAAATGCCACTACTTTTACTTTTACTACAAGAATAATGATTATGTGCAGAGTGTTAATAAATGCCATAATCCATGATTAGTTAAAGAGTTTAATCTTAACTTTTCATGCTTTCAAATTTCATGTTTTATATAGAGAATAAAGATTTTTCAAACAGTTTAAACTTGACAAATCAGTAGATAGGTAGAGAAATAATGAGGAGCTCAACAGTTTAATCTGAGCGCTCAGATGAAATAAGGTAGATTTAGACAGCTTTACGCTTTGAAAGAAAAATGTTTTAAGGTTGCAAGCCTAAATGCACCTACAAAATGAAGAAAAAATGTTAGAAATAAGGTTGGGTAAGTAGAAAGCAGTTGAGAAAGCATGTAATAAAGCATCATCAAGCAAAATCACTAATTTCCCCTCCCCTAAAACTATTCAGTATTCTAAACTATCAGTGAAAAAGGCTCAGAGCATTTCTCTGACTTTTGTTGGGACTGAACCCAAGGCTCGATGACTGATTAGTTAAAAATATTGAGTACTTCATTAAATCCACATTTATCAGCATTTACCCTTCGTTCATACATTAAAATCCATTTTTCCTAAGTAAAAACACATTTTTTACTTAGTAAAATTGAAGTCCTAAAATAATTAACTTCATCCCCTTCAAAATCATTCATAAACCCAAAAAATATATTTTATCCTAAGTTACAAGTGTATCATAAGTTAAATTGTGAAAAATATTATAATAAAGCAATGCTTTATTTTTTATACTTTACTTAGAGTTAGTATGAATTTTATGACCATTACACTACCTCTTTTTTTCATATTAACACCTAACTTAGTGTATTAAAACCCTAACTACACCCTCCTATAGTTATTAATTCCCTTATATTTAAATAAACACACAAAACCCATTATTTTAAGTTTAGACCAATGTTAAATATCCCCATGTGCACCAATATAAAAACCCCTCCCCACAAACCCATTGGTCTAAACATATCTTTATTTAAATATCACGCCCATATAGTTTGACAACTGTGTAAGTTGATAAAACTATATAAAATATACTACCGCACCCGCATATAAAAAATTGAAACATTTCACAAATTTTTTAAATAAAAACATTACCCCCTGCCTATTTTCATAATACCCAAACTTTAAACTTTATTAAAAGCACCTTTGTTATAATGTTTAAAGTCATATCCCACCGCATATGCAAATACCCTGGCCCCACTCCCATTCCAATACAGCTCCCAATCAATTGCGACCGTTCGCATTGATCCCCCAGATCCGACAGCTGACATCTGATATCATGTGGAAGAGTAGCACGATAACCCCCATTCCATTTCTGCGCGAAATGGGTGGTATTACAAATTCCTCTCTCATCCATGTGGATGTTTCCTATTGGATCGCATGGGTTCAAGCTAAAACCACTTTCCGCCGTAATGCCACTTGATAATCACTGGTTGTTTTGATCCATTGAATTCTAAAACTACCCTTCTTTCCAATGTGACAATCATTCAATGCCGAAGTAATATAACCAAAATGAATATTAAACCTACAAAATAAACTTCATTCATTTCTCTTTTGCATTTAACCTATGCTCGCGTATTCCTGGCTATAAAAGCATCATTTTTAAGCCTTTCTCCGCCATTTCTGCGCCCGAAACCTGCAAGATTTACCCCGTAACCTTTGAATATTGTCGAGGAGCTGCACATTGCTCCAGAAAAGCTACATAAGCCATCAACTCATTCAAAAAACTCTGAAACTCTTCCAAAGCCAAATACCTACATTGCAACAGGTATTTTTCTAAAAATTGAACCAGCAAATGATTTGAAAGATATTTTAAGAATAAAAGCATACTTAGAATTTAAAAATTGATTAAAATAAACTTCAAAAAAGCCCCAAAAACAAGCCAAACCCTGTCAAATTTTTCCCAGAAACCCTGTTTCTCTACTGTGCACAATTTTTCAAGAAATTTGTGAGTTTTTCACACTTTGATGAAAATTTTCAAGCTTGAAATCAAACCAGAAAACCTCTGCAGGTATCGTAAGCCTCTGTAACCCTTTTAAAAAGAGTTTTTAGCCCAAATTTCCATTCAAATACTTAAGAAACCCAAGATGTTTCTTGTTTTAAACCAGTTAAAAGCCTATAAAACTCTTTCACATACCTAATTGAGAAGAAAGCCCAAAGAAAAAGCTATATTTTGCAAAATTTGTCCAATAAACCCTCTGCTAAAGTAAATTACTTCTGAAAACTGTCTAAACTTGCAGAAGTAGCCCAAAATGCCTAAGAAACAGAGCATAAGCAAGCCTGAAGGTTCCAAAGTACCTAAACCTACCCCTGCAATGACTTCAAATACTGCTATTGTTGTAAATCCTCTTCAACCACCTGTTATTGATATTGAAACCATCCCACTAGCTGATACTGATTACAAGTTAACAGATCCCATTGTTGAATTTAACCTGCTAGATATCCATAAATGGTGTTATGAAAATTCATTAGATAATGAAGAAGATTTCCATATTTTGGAATCTCATTTACCCAAATATGGTGTCCCATTAACTCACCCATTTCAGGAGGTCATTAGATTGTGTCAGCAGTATTATGTTCCTGAGCAAAGAGCCATTGTAAATGCCAATAAGGAAATTATTTTTACCACTACTGCAAAATCAATTAACCAGATGTTGCAGCTTCATCCTGACCCCTAAGCAGTCCCTTTGTCTATAGAGGCCCTCACCAAGCTATATATTGGCCTAGATTTTCCCAAAAGGCTCATGGTTTTTCAGACATTTATGCCTTTGCATGTTGAAATTCCTAAGCTAAATCCCCCATATTCTACTGCTAAATTCCCTGAAGGTTCAAGAAATGTGATTTCCATGCTTTCCTTCATCCTTGGATATTTTACTAATGAACACACAGATGAGTCCATATTGGTTTTCTTATCCACTTTCTCCCAGGTCAACCCCCATCAGTAATATTTTATTATGATGGTTTCATTGCTGATAATATTCATTATGAATTGACCTATTTTCAAATTGAGGGAGTGTTCAGATATTCCTTCTTCCTGTTCCATATGTTTTTATACTTCCAATCAGATAATTTTCCAGTTACTCCCCAAAAACTTGACATAGAGGAAAATCCTCTATCTGTCATTTTTTGGACATCCTTGCTCAAGAAAGAATGTATAGATTTCAGTTATTCATAATTTTCAGAGTTATTTTTACATCCAGTGATCACAATGTTGACCAAAACAAATCAGCCAAGAATAAATGAAGAAATGAAAAATATATTGCAGTTATCAGAGCAGAGTAAGGTTGGTGACTGGTATTTTTATGAAAAATACACTGAGATCAGAGTCTTTGGGTCAAACTTGTTACCGTACAAGTTACCCAAACATCCTTCAATGAGGATCCTTGCCTTGGAGTATATCAGGAAGATCCTAAACTCTGATTCCATAAATTTCATGGCAGCTAAGAAGAGAACCCAATTCAAAATTTAAAATCAGATAGGGCCATTCATATGCAATCACATGGATGCAGAGAAATAAGCAACAAATCAGTTATTGAAATATAAATTCGAAGAGAGTTTCCCTTGGAAATATGATCCACAAGGGATCTTTAGTAAGCTAAGGGTTAAATGCAAGTTAACACCCTTCATCCGTGAAGCAAAACTAGAAATAGAAAAGTTTGCAAATCAGATTGAATGGACTGAAAACACTTTAATAGATGCAGTGAACAAAGGTAATACGAGTCATACCTTAGAGACTAAAAATCAACTAGAGAAGTGCACTAAAAGAGTAATGGAAGAAGGAGCCTATGTGGTAGAAACTACTACTGAAACCAAGTTCAAGCTCATATATAACAAAAGGCCCAAATTAGATTCAACAGGTAAAGGAAAAGCGACAATTGATGTTGAAGAAAAGGAGCCTTTAAAAACCAATACAAATTTTCCAGAGACAAATGTTGCTACTGTGATTATCAATGAGCCAAATACTAAAAATCAGAATGAAGAAACGAATAATGAAGATACACAATTGATGGAAAGACAGTAAAGCATGGAAGCCTCTTCCTCACAGGAAGTTGAGGAAAAGGATTTGCATATCAAAGAGAAATATAAACAGATTAAATTAAAGAATGAAGAGATAAAGAATAATATTTATGTAGAAATTAGCTGAATAAATCACTTATTCAATGAAGATTAACCCGATCATACATCAATTTCGAATTGCATGCATAACACATAACCTTCTTCTACAATTAATTGTCACATGCGGAAATAATAGAAGCGATAGCACATCAAATCATCACACACATTAACACAGTATGTATGGGGAAAGCTTATAGCTGAAAACCCCTCAGCTATTGTATATTATAATGGAGAGAACATGCAGCAAATACATAGTACAAACTCCTCACAAGTACACAGTACTATCTCCCAAAGCTACACAAAAACTAGGTGTGTTTTGAACCTGTGACTTGTTCAAAACACACCCCACACTTCTTCCTCTATTGCAAGACCTCATGGATCTAAATAGAGATCCAGGTTCGACCTCATCGGCTTCCAATCACGCAATTGTCATTGGTAATTTCCTCCAAGTGTGGTGCAAATCTCATGCACAACCGATCCTCCAACCGATAGCTTTACTCACCCTTTCATCTACCTCTTTCATCGGTCTCCACCGAATCATTCATGCACCGAGTTAAATCGATGTGTTCTTTAGTTGAATAATGAGTTAATAATTAGTGAATTAAATAATATTTAATTCACACAACTGTCTTAGTGTATTAGCTGGCTTAAATCAAATACAACTAGTTCAACTAGTAACCGTAACACCACCTCCATTAACTCCTCAATCAACTCCACCAAACTCTGCCACATGTGTCTAATCAAGCTAAACATAAGATGCCATCAAACCCTAGGAACCACGTGATTCCTTCTGTCACTTGCATGAGCCACCTCCATGACTCAAACTGAAGTGCTCCAAGAGAGTAAACTGTTGTTTATAGTCAAAATATTATTAAGGGTAAATAATATTTGAGTTCCATATTTTTAGGAGACACAGTCTAAAAATAGCCTGGGTCCTAAAAATAAGGGTCTCATCTATTTTTACCAACATGTCGCATACTTCAAGAATCTCCAACTGGAATCCCCGAATCATGCTCCGTATGTCTAAAAATAGACATAGTCTAAAAATAGATTTTTCGACAAAAATCACATGTGTGGTCCCCACCTAGTTTAGGTGATCACTTTCCAACTAGGATCAGGAAAGATGTTTCAGGAGGCCTCCTTCACTGTTTCTTGTTGCCATTTTCAACACTCCCTCTCAACAAGAAAGGACTGTCATTGCATGCGACATGCAACTCCATGCATTCGCCCTGCAACCTCCACAAGCACCATGCAACTCCATGCATCTGCTCTGCAACTCTTCTGAAACTGAATAGGCTCCAAACAACTCAATCAGTATTTATGCATCTAGCATCTATCATCAAAGTCTTTGACTTCTGCTGGTACCAACTGCACATTTCATCAGGAACTACTGCGCTGTTGAACTCTTGCACCCATGCACTCTTGCACTTGCTGTCAACTCTGATCCGCGCTCCAGTATCCGACACTGTCACTTTGATCTGCCTGCATCACTCCAACTGATTTTGCTACTGCTGCGCTGTGGGCACCTCGTAGCCAGGTTCAATCCATGAGATCCACACAATCTCATGAATCTGCCCAGAAATCTCCTCATGGGATTAATCATGCATGTCGCCCCACCTCATACCTGGTGGTATAGCTGCATGCACTCCCTCTGCCTGTCTGGCACGAAATTTCTCTGCATGAGTGGTTTCTTCCACTCCATGATCCTCTTGTGGCTGCTCCACACCCCGAGGTTCACTTTCACCTGCATGCAAAACCCGCTCCCTCTCAAGCTTCAATTGCATGTCTTTCTCGCCTGCATGCAACACTTGCTCCCTCTCAAGCTTCAGTTGCATGTCTTTCTCCCGCTCCCCAACAATAGGAAGCTCCGTAGACATCCCATCTACTTCAAGTCTGTAGAGATTCTTTGCTCGAATCCCAACCTTCTTGACTTGTCCCGTTGCCTTGTGCCAAAGGAAAACTTTTCCTTCTCTGAAGACAACTTCATACCCTTTATCCTCTAACATTGTGACTGAGATTAAATTATTTGTTAGACCTGGTACATGCAATACATCTTGTAAAAGAATGAGTTTACCTGACTCCCTCTGAAAGGTTATGGTACCAATGCCGGTCGCATTGTATCGTCCACCGTCGCCCAACTCAACATGCATCTGGAGACCTTTCTCCACCAAGTCAATGAAAAGATTTGCATCTCCCGTCATGTGAAAGGAAGCGCCACTATCAATATACCACCCCGATCCCAATGCACTAGACAACATGCATGCGATCAATGAGAAGTCCAACTCAAATTGCGAGGCAAGAGCCTCACCAGCTGCAGCTCCAGCAGCCTGCTTGTTCTTCTTCTTCTTTGGGCAATTCGTGGCGTAATGTCCATGATCGTGACAGTGAAAACACTTCACTTTGGACATGTCACGCTCTTTACCATCTGCACCGGATTGAGAAGCCTTCTCCTTGCCTTTCCCCTTCCTTGCTTTGGCAGCCAAAGCGCAGTCTTCTTCATCAGATACCTTTGATGAAGATCCATCTCTGGTATTTCGCCGGATCTCCTCTTGCACGAGATCAGACCACAGTCTTTCCCATCCCGGAAACTTTTCCCGACCATTGACACTATCTTGATATGCATGCCAACTCTTCGGCAAACCAAGAAGCGCAAAACTCACCAGATCCTCATCCACCACCGGCACACCAACACTTCCCAGCTCATCCCGACATTGGGTGAACCTCGTGAGGTACTTCGGCATACTTTCCCCCTTCTCACACTTGATGTTCCTGAGTCTATCTTTGAGCACCAGCTTCCTCTGATCGCTCTTGCTTTGGTACAGATCCGTCAAGGCTTTCCACATCAAATATGGAGAGGCCTTCCCGTGTAAACTGGATACAATGTGATCCTTTACACCCTCCAACAAGATCCTTCGACATTTTGCTTGTTTCTTTTGCCATGCTTCCACAACAACAGCATCATTATAAGTAGGCTTTGGAATCTCTTTCTCCACGAATTCCAACAGCCCATGATCATCTAATACAGCCTCCATGCGTTCCTTCCATGCAACATAATTCGAACTGCCTTCCAAGGCATATTCTAGTCGCAACCCGATGAAAGACATTTTCACCGCGGCACCAAGAACACAAATCTGTAAACTCGAATTTCACCACCAGCTGATAACTCAATCGCTTCCGATCTACACTTGAGAACAAATTATTTCCAAATCAGAGATTGACTGCATGGGCTTTTACCAGACCTTTCACTTTCCAAAGAAAGATGAATCCGGAGGCTATCTGGCCCGTATGCAGGCTCTGTCCGAGGAAATAAGTTTGAAATCACCGTAATAGATCTCGACAATTAATATTGCTCCGATACCATGTAGAAATTAGCTGAATAAATCACTTATTCAATGAATATTAACCCGATCATACATCAATTTCGAATTGCATGCATAACACATAACCTTCTTCTACAATTAATTGTCACATGCGGAAAGAATAGAAGCGATCGCACATCAAATCATCACACACATTAACACAGTATGTATGGGGAAAGCTTATAGCTGAAAACCCCGCAGCTATAGTATATTATAAATGGAGAGAACATGTAGCAAATACATAGTACAAACTCCTCACAAGTACTCAGTACTATCTCCCAAAGCTACACAAAAACTAGCTTGGTTTTGAACAAGTCACAGGTTCAAAACACACCCACTACTTCTCTTCCTCTATTGCGCAATCAAGGCTGGTCTAAATAGAGATCCAGGTTTGAATCTCACTGGCTCCAACTGCGCAATTTTCATTGGTAATTTCCTCCAAGTGTGGTGCAAATCTCATGCACAACTGATGTCGCAATTGATAGCTAACTCAACCCTTTCATCTACCTCTTTCACTTGTCGCCACTGAACTGTCCATGCACCGAGTTAAACTGATGTGTTCTTTAGTTGAATAATGAGTTAATAATTAGTGAATTAAATAATATTTAATTCACACAACTCATCTCTAGTGTATTAGCCAGTTAAACTAAATACAACTAGTTCAACTAGTTAACCAGAACACCACCTCCATTAACTCCTCAATCAACTCCACCAAAACTCTGCCACATGAGTCTAACTAAAGTCTAACATGCAAGATGCCATCAAACCCTAGAAACCACGTGATTCCTCTGTCAGTTGCATGAGCCACCTCCATGACTCGAACTGAAGTGCTCCAAGAGAGTAAACTGTTGTTTATAGTCTAAATATTATTAAGGGTAAATAATATTTGACTTCCATATTTTTAGGAGAGGCAGTCTAAAAATAGCCCGTGACCTAAAAATATGAGTCTCATCTATTTTTACCAACATGTCGCATACTTCAAGAATCTCCAACTGGAATCCCCGAATCATGCTCCGTATGTCTAAAAACAGACATAGTCTAAAAATAGATTTTTCGACAAAAATCACATGTGTGGTCCCCACCTAGTTTAGGTGATCACTTTCCAACTAGGATTAGGAAAGATGTTTCAGGAGGCCTCCTTCATTGTTTCTTGTTGCCATTTTCAACAATACATCAAAATTGTTGAAAGATACCATGTAGAAATTACAGTTGGAAGGCTCTGATAATATGTAGAAATTAGCTGAATAAATCACTTATTCACTGAAGATTAACCCGGTCATATATCAATTTCGAATTGCATACATAACACATAACCTTCTTCTACAATTAATTGTCACATGCGGAAATAATAGAAGCAATCTCACATCAAATCATCACACACATTAACACAGTATGTATGGGGAAAGCTTATAGCTGAAAACCCCGCAGCTATAGTATATTATAAATGGAGAGAATATGCAGCAAATACATAGTACAAACTCCTCACAAGTACTCAGTACTATCTCCCAAAGCTACACAAAAACTAGCTTGGTTTTGAACAAGTCACAGGTTCAAAACACACCCACTACTTCTCTGCCTCTATTGCGCAATCAAGGCTGGTCTAAATAGAGATCCAAGTTCAAATATCACTGGCTCCAACTGCACAATTGTCATTGGTAATTTCCTCCAAGTGTGGTGCAAATCTCATGCACAACTGATGTCGCAACTGATAGCTAACTCAACCCTTTCATCTACCTCTTTCACGTGTCGCCACTGAACTGTCCATGCACTGAGTTAAACTGATGTGTTCTTTAGTTGAATAATGAGTTAATAATTTGTGAATTAAATAATATTTAATTCACACAACTCATCTCTAGTGTATTAGCCAGCTAAACTAAATACAACTAGTTCAACTAGTTAACCAGAACACCACCTCCATTAACTCCTCAATCAACTCCACCAAAACTCTGCCACATGAGTCTAACTGAAGTCTAACATGCAAGATGCCATCAAACCCTAGGAACCACGTGATTCCTCTGTCATTTGCATGAGCCACTTCCATGACTTGAACTGAAGTGCTCCAAGAGAGTAAACTGCTGTTTATAGTCTAAATATTATTAAGGGTAAATAATATTTGACTTCCATATTTTTAGGAGAGGCAATCTAAAAATAGCCTGTGACCTAAAAATATGAGTCTCATCTATTTTTACCAACATGTCACATACTTCAAGAATCTCCAACTGGAATCCCCGAATCATGCTCCGTATGTCTAAAAATAGACATAGTCTAAAAATAGATTTTTCGACAAAAATCACATGTGTGGTCCCCACCTAGTTTAGGTGATCACTTTCCAACTAGGATCAGGAAAGATGTTTCAGGAGGCCTCCTTCACTGTTTCTTGTTGCCATTTTCAAAACTCCCTCTCAACAAGAAAGGAATGTTATTGCATGCGACATGCAACTCCATGCATTCGCCCTGCAACCTCCACAAGCGCCATGCAACTCTTCTGAAACTGAATAGGCTCCAAACAACTCAATCAGTCTTGATGCATCTAGCATCTATCATCAAAGTCTTTGACTTCTGCTGGTACCAACTGCACATGTCATCAGGAACTACTGCGCTGTTGAACTCTTGCACCCATGCACTCTTGCACTTGCTGTCAACTCTGATCCGCGCTCCAGTATCCAACACTGTCACTTTGATCTGCCTGCATCACTCCAAATGATCTTGCTACTGCTGCGGTGTGGGCACCTCGTAGCCAGGTTCAACTCATGAGATCCACACCATCTCATGAATCTGCCCAGAAATCTCCTCATGGGATAACTCATGCATGTCGCTCCACCTCATACCTGGTGGTATAGCTGCATGCACTCCCTCTGCCCGTCTGGCACGAAATTTCTCTGCATGAGTGGTCTCTTCCACTCCATGATCCTGTTGTGGCTGCTCCACACTCTGAGGTTCATTATCACCTGCATGCAAAACTTGCTCCCTCTCAAGCTTCAGTTGCATGTCTTTCTCGCCTGCATGCAACACTTGCTCCCTCTCAAGCTTCAGTTGCATGTCTTTCTCCTGCTTCCCAACAATAGGAAGCTCCGTAGACATCCCATCTACTTCAAGTCTGTAGAGATTCTTGGCTCGAATCCCAACCTTCTTGACTTGTCCCGTTGCCTTGTGCCGAAGGAACACCTTTCCTTCTCTGAAGACAACTTCATACCATTTATCCTCTAACATTGCGACTGAGATCAGATTCTTTGTCAGACCTGGTACATGCAATACATCTTGTAAAAGAATGAGTTTACCTGACTCCCTCTGAAAGGTTATGGTACCAATGCCAGTTGCATTGTATCGTCCACCGTCACCCAACTCAACATGCATCTGGAGACCTTTCTCCACCAAGTCACTGAAAAGATTTGCATCTCCCGTCATGTGAAAGGAAGCGCCACTATCAATATAACACCCCGATCCCAATGCACTAGACAACATGCATGCAATCAATGAGAAGTCCAGCTCAAAATGCGAGGCAAGAGCCTCACCAGCTGCAGTTCCCGCAGCCTGCTTGTTCTTCTTCTTCCTTGGGCAATTCGTGGCGTAATGTCCATGATCGTGACAGTGAAAACACTTCACTTTGGACAGATTGAGAAGCCTTCACTTCACTTTACCATCCGCTCCGGATTGAGAAGCCTTCTCCTTGCCTTTCCCCTTCCTTACTTTGGCAGCCAAAGCGCAGTCTTCTTCATCAGCTCCCTTTGACGAAGAACCATCTCTGGTATTTCGCCGGATCTCCTCTTGCACGAGATCAGACCACAGTCTTTCCCATCCCGGCAACTTTTCCCGACCATTGACACTATCTTGATATGCATGCCAACTCTTCGGCAAACCAAGAAGCGCCAAACTCACCAGATCCTCATCCTACACAAGCACTTCATTTTGACTCATCCAGACATTTTAACTCATATACTGATTTTGAACTTGTGACTTGTTCAAAACCAAGCTAGTTTTTGTGTAGCTTTGGGAGATAGTACTGAGTACTTGTGAGGAGTTTGTACTATGTATTTGCTGCATGTTCTCTCCATTTATAATATACTATAGCTGCGGGGTTTTCAACTATAGGCTTTCCCCATACATACTGTGTTAATGTGTGTGATGATTTGATGTGCTATCGCTTCTATTATTTCCGCATGTGACAATTAATTGTAGAAGAAGGTTATGTGTTATGCATGCAATTCGAAATTGATGTATGATCAGGTTAATCTTCATTGAATAAGTGATTTATTCAGCTAATTTCCATTTTCAACAATATGGTAAGAGATAAAGAATAATATTTATTCTCAATATCTAACACAAACTCCAAGTGTACAAAACAGGCTCTTTTCTGGATTTGATTATTCTAATCAAAATCTAATCATGTCAGTGTTGCAACCCACGGTCAAATCTCCAAAGGAAGTGGTTGATTATAAGAAAGTTGATTTGGAAGTCCAGACAGACAAAATCCATGCTCTTGATCAAATTGAGTTCCACAGACAAACATCAGAAATGTTATATTCTACTGTCACAAATAAATCCATGAGTGCTCAAAAGCTCCAAAACACCATCTCCAACATGAAAGATCGGATGAAGTTGGACAAAGCCTCATTGTATGCCAAGGATCTAAGGATAAAATCCTTAGAAGAACTAGTGTTGCAGGTGGGATATGACCCTGCTAATATCAAAGCAACATAATTATTGGTGAAGAAGAAAAATGAAGATTTAGTAGCCTTGAGGAATCAGCTCAAACTTCCTCAAAGTGAGCATCCTCAAACAAAAAAATTCATATAGGAATAGAGTGAAAAAAATGACATGATGAATTTAATTCTTCAGTTGACAGCCCAAGTTAAGGAGATGGAAATACAGATGGACAAACTTGTCTAGGAGAAGGAAACAGTGAAAGAACCACAAATTCCTACAGTTATTCCAGTTATCACTGCAGCAGTGCCTTCAACTTTAGCTGAAAAGTTGGCACCCAAATAACCACTGGCTATTGTAGTGTCGGTGACTTCTTCCACAACATCACCTACTCAATCATCTACAACAGTAGTACAGCCTACAGATGAGGCCAGCAAAATAGTGAAAGAAATGGAAGAAATGTCTTTAAAGACAAATTAGATTAACATATTGACAAAGATGGTAGAAAATATTGAGAAGTCAAATAAATTAGGTCAGATAAACGCAAAGACACAAGAACAAAATGCCATTAGACTGAGTGAAGAGTTGAAGAAATTGCAGAAGGAATTGACATTAAAGGATCAAATATCATACATCAAAAATCACCTTTGGAACAATGTCATTGAAGCCATCCATGATGTATGGCCTTCAATTCAGGTAATTTTTTAGCAAAGAGAGTTATTATTGAAAGCTCAAGCATAAATTCAAAAGACTCAAACTAAACTGGTTGATAAACCGGAGCAAGCTTTAAGGCTAATCACCTTCCTGAACAACAAACACGGACAGGAGTTGGAAGAACTCAAGATTACAGACAAGGTTGAAACTATCCTACAACTTAGGAAAGTTACGACAAAGAAGAATCTGATGAGGCAACTTGAAGAAAAGTGTGAAAGTATGAATACTACCATAACCAAATTTATGGTTTAGTTTACCAATTTGAGGAAAAAAGGATTGCCTGATATTATGGTTATTAATGATAAATTGATGCCTCAAAATGACTATGATAAGAATATTAGAGAGTTTTCAAAAGAACATGTAAGTAAACCAACAGGTCAAGGCATCCCAACTGGAAAATTATTACTCAAGAGTTTTGAAGACTTATTCTACTTACAACATGAGATAAAACACTTATTGGTCATCAAGCCAACCTTTGCTAGATATACCGAAGCTGATGAAAACTTTAGGAAATTAAAGAAAATACAAATTCATAAAGATGAGGATTGGAAAGCACTCACAGATTTAATATGAAGGATAAAAGACAGGCAGATGAAAAGAGGACTAAATTTTTTTCTAAATTACAGTCAAAATAGATTTTACAGCAGTAAACAGTTTTTTACTAAGGGTTAAAGAGTATTAGTTTAGAGAGTATCAGTGAATAAAGAGAGTCAGATAAAGAGTATCAGACAAGGCAGATCAGATTCCCAAAATATCTAAGACCCAACAAGAAGGACATCTAGGCAGCCAGCTACATCTTATCCTTGAAATAGTTTCAATTTCTTTTGGATGAATAGGACAACTTGTTGATTTGTTAAGCAACTGTCTCTATTATTGTTGTAAAGATATTTTATTTTCCTAAGATAATTCCTAGAATTTTTCTAGGATATTTTGTAAAACATTATGTATAAATACTTCATCTTTAGAAGTATTTTGGGTGGAATAAAATTGTTGGGATTGTTATAGTCATTTCCTCTTGGACTTCAAAGTTTTTGTGTGTCAAATTTCGAGTTAGCAGGCTGGATCAAAACAATTGGCATCATACTTCAGGATTCTTGTGATGAGCTATTTGGAGTGAAGTATTTCCTCACTTGTCATTGTTTTCTTTATTTGTTACATGCATCCATCTATGTTTATGCTAAATCTTAATGTATAACTAGGAGTAATACTACAGGATTTGTTAAAAGTTCCCTATTTTTAACTAGTTATCATTTATATGTTTTCCTCTGATTTCCAGTGTAGGGAACCCTTAATTTCTCCCTCTCTCGTTTGACCTCTTCCTACTACTTCCTTTTCTGGATCTAAGGATTTTTAAGTGCCCTTTATCCTAATCATACCACCTCATAAAAACAACTTTCCAAGATCTTCAAGGGTTATCTATCTTGCCCTGAAAACGTTTGAACTTTTGTCCTTGATCCCAGTCCTGTTTGCTTGATTTTGACTCCTTAGCCCAACGGAAAAATAGATTTCCCACTATCCTTCCTTTCAAGTGATTTTTTCCACAAAATATACCAAAAAAAAACCAAAGTTGCAGATTCATAACTAGCCTAATATTTACAAATTGAAACAAAGTTAAATTTTAAAGAGAGAGCCCTCTCTGAACACTAGGAAGGCTAGATCCTAGAGTTTGAAGTTGGTTTGTGGTTGCCTATAATATTCTTTGACTAAAAACCAAAATCTCACAACTTTAGAATTACTAGAGTGATAACATTACTGGCGACCATACTGGGGACCTAACCAATCCTCAGTCATAAAACTAGTCTTAAAGAAAATCATTTTATTCATCCTTTACTTTAAGATTTCTTTTATAAGTTGTAGGTATTGAAAAAAGTAATTCTAGCTTCTAGGAAAGTTTATTATAACAGGTCTAACCCAGATCCTAAGCCTAATGTTATAGTAGACAACCCAGACCCGAATTGGTAAAAAGAAAAAACAGTCAGAAAATTTAGAACCTGAAGTATCATTAAAAAAATTCAATTCATTACCACAAGAGTTAGTAAGTCTGCAAGAAATTGATTTTGATCTGAAATCTGAGCATTATTTATTTAGAAGTAAATCTGAAAGTGATTTGAAAACTGTTGTTTTAGACCCTATTTTTATTTCATTCTTGAATACAAAACATAAAAATATTACAGTAAATTCTAAATCAAAGAAATTTCAAGATCAGACTAAAATTGAAGAAATTAATGTTACTATTCTCAAAGATATTGATGAAGCCATTGAATTAGCTCAATTATTGACCTACGCAAATAAACCTCCAGTTTCTCAGTTACATACCACAATAATACCAGCTAAAGATTCATCTTTGTATGTTGTTACGTCATATATAACTTCCACTACCCACTCATCTACAGATCCATTTATCCCTAAATTACCTTTACAGCCTAGAGTATTATTACCACCACTCACTTCATCCACTATATCCATTTTCTCACCTTTTGATTTTTTAAACACATCATCCTCATTCCCTAGTATTTCCATATAAATTATAGTTTCATTTCCCAACACTTCAACTACAGCTTTTAGTTCATCAACTATCATTTCCAACACAACCCCAAGCACTTCTACTTTACCCGCTATCCAAGCTAAACTTCAAGCTATGGCTGCTAGATATGCTCCCCTAGTCTTACCACAACAGCTTCATGACATGCCTCAAGACTATTAGAGCAAGATACCACAATTTGATGCCACTGCCCATTATACAGCTCAACAACACATAAAAAAATGACAGAATTCTTTGAACTCCATGAGATTGATGATTCTGATGTTCAAATAAGGTTATTTGCACAAACATTAACAGGAGAAGTTAGGAAGTGGTTTAGAGGTATTGCTGATGGTAGTGTAACTGATTTAGTTGTATTTCTTAGATTGTTTCTAAATAAATGGGAAAATAAAAAGAATCCACTCCAGATATTGTCTGAATTTTATGCCATGAGAAGAGCTCCAAATGAGTCAGCCCAAGACTACTACACTAGATATAACAGTGTTTACAATTCCATCCCTGAAAATATTAAACCCACCCCTAATAATGTCTTACTCAAATTCCCTGATGGATTTGATATGGACATGGCTTATCAATTGAGGGAAAGAAATGCAGAAACCTTAGAAAGAATGTAACCAGATGTTATTAGTGTAGAAGTAAGCATTTTAGCCAGAAAAACTAGACTAAGAAATGAGAGACGATTGACCATTAAAGAAGAAACTTCTAGTTCATACTCAAAAATAGACATGTTAGCTAGAACTTTAGATAGGATGATGGATAGATTAGACAACATATAGAGGATACCTCAATGGGATAACCAACAACAACTCAGAAATCCCAATTTTAGAAAAAACACAAATTCAGGAAAAGCAAAAGAAACAACCCCAGACCAAACAATAAGGCCCCCATTCCAAGAGAACTATGCTGAAAGTTCTCAGAATAATGATGATGATGAGGATGCAATAAATATAATGGGAATAGATGATAATAATTCTATCTTTCTCACTCAGGAAGATCAGGAATTATTTGACCTCCAACAACTTAAATTAGATTCATGTGAATCCTTTGATTATAAACAAGGTTATCATGATGCTATAAATGAAATACACAGTAAATATAACCTTAGAAATAAGAAAAACAATGAGTCTTCTACCAAGAAAAATTCCCAAACTCAGAATAAGAAAACAATAGAAGCTCCCAAAACAAAAGTTTTGCAAATTCTCCCAAGGGAAAATAAGCAAAACCCTAGTTCTTCCCAAAAGATTTCTAGTCCTAAAAATGCATCAAGCCCTAAAATTATTGATATTACTGATAAAGTTGCTCAAGCTACAAAATATTCACATAAATATATTGTTGCTAAAGCTTCTAATGTTGTTAAAACAATAAATTTAGATCCTCAAATACCCTTTGCTGATCCTAAATCAGTAGATCCAAAAATTACTACTTCAAAAACATCTGCTGATAATTCTAAGTCTGAAAGAACATCTACTGCTTCACAAATAATCCATGAAAAGAAAATTAGGAGCAATAAAACACAAGAAACTCAAACAGAGAATGTTAAACCAATTGAAAATGAAAACATAACTGTAGAAAAACAAGACAAACCAACACAAACTACAGTTACCAAAGAAGAATTGATTGAAATCAGTAAATCTCAGGCTACATTCAACATACAATCTGAAATTGCAAAGCTAAAAATACCAATTCCTTTGACAGAATTGGTAAAACATGACTTGTATAAATAAACCATAACTGAAACATTAAACATGAATGACGGAGAAGATTCCATAAATCTAAATGATGATCAACCAAAGTTGATTTTTGGCCCAGATATGAATGGAAAACATGCAGATGGAGCAGTTCCTCCATTTTATATTAGTCATACTATTCATGATCAAATTTTACATAATTCCATGCTATATTCAAGAGCTTCCCATAATCTAATGCCTAAAGCCATAATGGAAACTCTGAATTTAGAAATCATAAGGCCCTACACATATTTGTTTTCATTTGACGCAAGTAAAGTTAAATTCCTAGGTTTAATCAAAGATTTGTGTATAACACTACTTCAATATCTTGGTAAGAATATATTAATGGAACTTTTAGTAGCTTATATCCCACCTAAATATGGAATGTTACTTTCTCGCTCATGGGGAGAAAATTTACAGGGATCTCTACAATTGGACATATCTTATGCTACTATATCAGTTTTTGGCCAGCCCAAGAAGTTATATAGGGAAACATTGATGAAGTACATGGTCAGTAGTGCAGAAAGATCTATAAATTACCCAATTTACCCTACACCATTGACCATGATTATTTTATCTTAAGTAACTCTAACACTAATTAAATCCAAACTGAACTAATAGAGAAAAATAAAGCACCAAACAATGATAATATTTTTCATGAATCTCTATGGCATTTAGACTTTGATGGTTCATTAAATAAGTTAGGAGCAGGAGCAGGAGTTTGGATAACCAATATGGAGACTAATCACTTAGAAGGCCATGCTTTCAGGCTCAATTTCAAATGTACCAATAATATGGCTAAGTATGAAGCCCTTATTCTAGGACTCCAAATCATTAGGAACTCAGGTGGAAAAAGAATATTAATCATGGGAGATTCAGAGTTGATCATAAAAAATGTAAATGGAGTACATTCTGTTTACAATCCTAGACTAAGCAGTTACAGAGACACTATGATAGATTTAACTCATGATTTATTGGAATGTAAATTTGCTGCTATACCTAGAAAACAAAATATACACGCTCACTTTCTAGCAACCTTTGCTAGTACATGAAATTTACCATTCCAAACTAATCACAAATATATTGTTGAAGTCAAACATAGGCCAATAATTCCAGACAGCTTTAAGTATTGGCAAATTTTTTCTCAAGATGAACAAATTTACAAGTTTATGAACAATGAAGGTGAATTTCTGAACTGTAAGATAGACACAGATTGTACTATAGATCAATATTTAGATTTTCAAATAGATTTGAATAACTTAGATGTAAATAGAATAAATTTTGATAAACCAACTAGATTTAGTCAAACTAATATAGATAGCTTAGAGAAAGTAGATATTGAAGAAATTATTAATAATGAATCTGACATATTGAATCTTAAGGATAATTTCTTACCCAAATATTTAATTCCCTTAGAAAATCTTTTTGACTCAAATGATGTAGCTAGAAAACCCAAAATGGAGCTAATTAGATCTGATATAGAAGAATGCAATATTGGTACAGAGTTAAAACCCAAAATAATCAAACTTTCCAAAAATTTACCTCAACAAGAAAAAGAAAAATATATTACTCTTTTAAAGGAATAGCAAGATGTTTTTTCCTGGAGTTATGAGGATCTCAAATCCTATGGTACCAGCATAATCCAACATAAAATTCCAATAAAAGAAGACCAACATCCATTTAAACAAAATTTGAGAATAATTAACCCTGTTTTATTACCTTTAATAGAAAAAGAAGTAAAAAGAATGTATGATGCACAGATAATTGCACCAATCAGATATTCTGATTGGGTTTCCAACCTAGTTCCAACAAGAAAGAAAACATGAGAGATTAGATTATGTGTCGACTTTAGGAATCTAAACAAAGTGTCCTTGAAAGATAATTACCCTTTACCTAAAATGGATCATATATTACAAAGGGTAGTTGGCTCTTCAAGAATGTCACTTTTAGATGGTTTTTTGGGATACAACCAGATTTTAGTCCAAAAAGAAGATCAAGCCAAAAGAGCATTTACTACTCCTTGGGGCACTTTTATGTATGTAAAAATGTCTTCTCGTCTATTGAATGCAGAAGAAACCTTTCAAAGGGCTATGGATCTAGATTTTGCAAAGGAAATACATGATTTCTTAGTAATTTACTTAGATGACATTACTATGTTTTCCAAAACTAATAATGAACACTTGGATCATCTGAGACAAGTTTTTATTAAGTGTAGGAAATTTTGCATCTCTTTAAACCCTAAGAAAATTTTATTTGGATTATAATAAGGCAAGTTACTTGGACACATAATTTCTAAAGAAGGAATCAGAATAGATCATGCTAGGATAGAGGCAATTCTTAACATTATTCCACCAAGAAACATCAAAGAGTTAGAAGCCTTTTTAGGTAAAATTGATTTTCTAAGAAGATTCATATCCAATTTAGCTGATATAATTAGAGAACTAAATAACATGCTTAAAAAAATATTCAATTCATAAATGGACTATTGAGGCAAAATAGTCATTTGACTCCATCAAACAAACCTTAACCAATACTCCAGTCCTAATAAGTCCTGACTTTAAGAAAGATTTCATAATTTTTTCATTTTCTTCAGAACACACCATTGCTGCAGTTTTACTGCAGAAAAATTACCATGGATTTGAACAACCCATAGCTTTCTTCATTAATACCTTTAGAGATGCCCCTTTGAAGTACAACATTATGGAGAAACTAGCCCTAGCTTTGGTTAAGGCCATTAAAGACTTCATAGTTTATATTATCTACTCTCATATCATTGCCTATGTCCCAAATTCTGTAGTAAAAGACATTCTTACTCAGGATGGTCTTGATGGAAGAAGAGGTAAGTGGATTTCCACTATCTTATAATATGACATAGAGATAAAACCCACAAAACTCATCAAAGGTAAGGATTAGCCAGACTTATGGTTGAATCTAATTGTAATTCCCTAGACATAAATTTTATTTCCCAAGAAGATGATCAGGAAGAGATGGCGACTCCAACGATCAGTGAAGCCTTCTTAGACTCACCTTGGTATACAGAGATCATATTTGTACTCCTAAAATTACAAGATCCTCCTGGATTTTCAAGAACCAAAGCAATATTATTAAAACTAAAGGCAGTAAGATTTTGTATTTTAGACAGTGTATTTTTTTGGAGAGATCATAGTGGGATTTTATTAAATTTTTTATTAAAGGAAGAAGCTGACAAAATACTTGAAGAATTTCATGTAGGTGATTATGGAGCACATCTGTATTGGAAAACTACAGCAGACAAGTTCCTGAGAGCTGGTTTTTACTTGCCTAATTTGTTTGATGATGTCAAAAAGTATGTAACTTCTTGTCATAAGTGCCAAACTTTTTAGGGTAAGAAGAAATTATTACCTCTCCCCTTAAAGCCTATTTCAACTGAAATTGCATTTCAACAATGGGGTTTGGACTTCATTGGTTAAATTCACCCTCCTTCTTCATGCCAACATAAGTGCATTTTGACAGCCACTGATTATTTTACCAAGTGGATTGAAGCCATACCCTCCAGACAAGCCATAGATACTATCATTATCTCTTTCCTAGAAAACAACATTCTTTCAAGATTTGGATGTCCCCAAAAGATAATTACTGACAATGCAACACCATTCAAATCCAAGAAAATGATTTACTTTTGCCACAAATACCATATTACCTTACATCATTCTACTGCATATTATCCCCAAGGTAATGGCCTAGCTGAATCCTCAAACAAGAGCCTTGTAAACATCATCAAAAAGTTGCTTGAAAACAATAAAAAGACTTGGAATACGAAGTTATTCAATGCCTTATGGACAGATAGACTTACTACTAAAAAATCCATTGGTACTTCCCCTTATTAACTTGTTTATGGAATGGATGTTGTTTTTCCATCCTCCCTAGGTGTACCAGTGATGAAAATTATCCAAGAGTTACAAGTTGAAACAAATGAAATTCAAAGAAGGATCAATCAAACTATTCACTTGCAACAAACAAGGGAAGAACTTTATATCAAATCTCAAGTCATTCAGGATAAAATCAAGAAAATATTTGATATAAAGACTAAAGAGGATGATTTCTACATTGGAGATAAAGTGTTAAAGTGGGATTCTAGAAGAGAAGACAAAGGTAAACATGGAAATTTTTATTTTCCGTGAAAGGACCTTCTGTGATTTATGGACATAGAGGAAATAATGCTTTCTTTTTTAAAGAAATGGATGGAACAGATCTGCAAGAAGGACCAGTAAATGGTAGAATGTTGAAGCAATACTACTCTCCTGAGTTAAAAAATAGTTATTTTTTATTCACTTTGATCATTGTACACATACATTGCAGAGTTTAGATTGGATTTCATGTTTCCCTAACAAATTTTAAGCCCAGAGAGAAGGCCCTAAGATTTGAGAGATAAATATCATAAGTATGAATAAATTGCAGATATCAGAAAACATTTTCAAAGTCATCACGGTCAAATTCCAAAGGCTACTAGTCTTAAAGTTCTTGATATTTCACTAGGAAATGTCATCCCCATGTGAGCACTATTAGGGTCCTATAATAATAGGGTTCATAAATTTTGAATTTACTTTGATAGTCTTGTAAATATGTACATACCTTGCTTTCTGCAAGTTGTTTTCCCATATTTTGAAAAAATGAAAAAAATAATAAAAATCCAAAAAGAGGGTAAAAAGTCCTAAAAGAAAGATCAAAGGACTTAGAAAAATATAGACCCCAAAAGAAAAAAGAGAAATAATACCCGAAAGTGAGCAAATCCAATTGCCACTACTTTTACTTTTACTGCAAGAATAATGATTATGTGCAAAGTGTCAATAAATGCCATAATCCATGATCAGTTAAACAGTTTAATCTTAACTTTTCATGCTTTCAAATTTCATGTTTTAGATAGAGAATAAATATTTGTCAAACAGTTTAAACTTGACAAATCAGTAGATAGGTAAAGAAATAATGAGGAGCTCAACAGTTTAATCTGAGCCCTCAAATGAAATAAGGTAGATTTAGACAGTTTTATGCTTTGAAAGAAAAATATTTTAAGGTTGCAAGCCTAAATGCACCTACAAAATGAAGAAAAAATGTTAGAAATAAAGTTGGGTAGGTAGAAAGAAGTTGAGAAAGCATGTAATAAAGCATCATCGGGTAAAATCACTAATTACCCCTCCCCTACAAGTATTCAGCATTCTAAACTATCAGTGAAAAAAGGCTCAGAGTATATCTATGACTTTTTTTGGGACTGAACCCAAGGCTCGATGACTGATTAGTTAAAAATATTGAGTTCTACATTAAACCCACATTTATCAGCATTTACCCTTCATTCATACATTATAATCCCTTTTTCCTAAGTAAAAAAACATTTTTTACTTAGTAAAATTGAAGTCCTAAAATAATTAACTTCATCCCCTTCAAAATCATTCATAAACCCTCAAAATTCATTTTATCCTAAGTGAAAAGTGTATCATAAGTTGAATTGTGAAAATTAATATAATAAATCAATGCTTTATTTTTGACACTTTACTTAGAGTTAGTATGTATTTTATGACATTAAACTACCCTTTTTTTCATATTAACACATAACTTAGTGTATTAAAACCCTAACTACACCCTCCAGTAGTTATTAATTCCCTTATATTTAAATAAACCCACAAAGACCATTATTTTAATTTTAGACCAATGTTAAATATCCCCATGTGCACCAATATAAAAACCCCTCCCCACAAACCTATTGTTCTAAACATATCTTTATTTAAATATCCTGCCCATATAGTTTGACAACTGTGTAAGTTGATAAAACTATATAAAATATGCTACCGCGCCCGCATATAAAAAATTGAAACATTTCACAAATATTTTAAATAAAAACATTACCCCTCGCCTATTTTCATAATACCCAAAATTTAAACTTTATTAAAAGCACCTTTGTTATAATGTTTAAAGTCATATCCCACCACATATGAAAATGCACTGGCCCACTCCCATTCCAATACAGCTCCCAATCAATCGCGACCGTTCACATTGATCCCCCAGATCTGACAACTGACATCTGATATCACGTGGAAGAGTAGCGCAATCGCCCCCGTTCCATTTTTGCGTGAAATGGGCAGTATTACAAATTCCTCTCTCCTCCATGTGGACGTATCCTATTGGATCGCGTGGGTTCAAGGTAAAACCGCTTACCACCATAATGCCGCGTGATAACCACTGGTTGATTTGATCCGTTGAATTCTGAAACCACCCTTCTTTTCGATGTGACAATCATTCAATGCCAAATTAATATAACCGAAATGCATATTAAACCTGCGAAATAAAATTCATTCATTTCTCTTCTGCACTTAACCTATGCTCGCGCCTTCCTGACTGTAAAATCATCCTTTTTAAGCCTTTTTTTGCCATTTCTGCCCCCGAAATCTGCAAGATTTACCCTATAACCTTTGAATATGGTCGAGGAGTTGCACATTGCTCTAGAAAAGCTACAGAAGTCATCAACTCATTCTAAAAACTCTAAAACTCTTCCAAATCCAAATACCTGCATTACAACAGGTATTTTTCTAAAAATTGAACCAACAAATGATTTGAAAGATATTTTAAGAAAAAAAGCATACTTAGAATTTTAAAATCGATTAAAAGAAACTGCCAAAAAGCCCCAAAAACATGCTAGACCCTGTCAAATTTTTCCCAGAAACCCTATTTCTCTGCTATGCACAATTTTTCAAGAAATTTGTGAGTTTTTCACACTTTGATGAACTTTTTCAAGCATGAAATCAAACCAGAAAACCTCTGCAGGTATCCTAAGCCTCTGTAACCCTTTTCAAAAGATTTTTTAGCCCAAATTTTCATTAAAAAACTCAATAAACCCTTGTTTCTTGTTTTAAACCAATTAAAAGCCTATAAAACTCTTTCACAGACCTAATTGAGAAGAAAGCCCAAAGAAAAAGCTATAGTTTGCCAAATTTGTCCAATAAACCATCTGCTAAAGTAAATTACTTCTGAAAACTGTCTAAACTTGCAGAAGTAGCCCAAAATGAATAAGAAACAGATCATAAGCAAGCATGAAGGTTCCAAAGTACCTAAACCTAACCCTGCCATGACTTCAAATACTGTTATTGTTGTAAATCTTCTTCAACCACCTGTTATTGATATTGAACACATCCCACTAGCTGATACTGATTACAAGATAGCAAATCCTATTGTTGAATTCAACTTGCTATATATCCATAACTGGTGTTATGAAAAGTCATTAGATAATGAAGAAGAGGTCCATATTTGGGAATCTCATTTGCCCAAATATGTTGTCCCATTAACTCACCCATGTCAAGAGGTCCTTAGATTGTGTCAGTAGTATTATGTTCCTGAGCAAAGAGCCATTGTAAATGCCAATAAGGAAATGTTTTTTTACCATTAATGCAGAACCAATTAACCAGATGTTTCAGCTTCAGCCTGACCCCCAAGCAGTTTCTTTGTCTATAGAGGGCCTCACCAAGCTATATATTGGCCTAGATTTTCCCAAAAGTTTCATGATTTTTCAGACATTTATGCCTCTGAATGTAGAAATTCCTAAGCTAAATCCCCCATATTCTACTGATAAATTCCCT
The DNA here is from genome assembly GCA_034641835.2 of Pinus albicaulis. Taxonomy (NCBI): domain Eukaryota; kingdom Viridiplantae; phylum Streptophyta; class Pinopsida; order Pinales; family Pinaceae; genus Pinus; species Pinus albicaulis. The sequence goes on from CM076582.1 coordinate 331,109,965, forward strand.
GAAGGTTCAAGGCATGTGATTTCCATGCTTTCCTTCATCCTTGGATATTTTACTAATGAACACATAGATGAGTCCATCTTGGGTTTCTTATCCACTTTCTCCCCAGATCAACCCGCATCAGTAATATTTGATTATGCTGGTTTCATTGCTGATAATATTCACTATCAATTGACCAATTTTCAAATTGAGGGAGTGTTCATATATTCCTCCTTCCTGTTCCATATGTTTTTATACTTCCAATCAAATAATTTTCTAGTTACTCTCCAAAAACTTGACATAGAGGGAAATCCTCTATCTGTCATTTTTTGGACATCCTTGCTTAGGAAAGAATGTACAGATTTCAGTTATTCATAATTTTAGAGTTATTTTTACATCCAGTGATCACAATGTTGACCAAAACAGAGCAACCAAGAATAAGTGAAGAAATGAAATATATATTGCAGTTATCAGAGCAGAGTAAGGTTGGTGACTGGTATTTGTATGAAAAATACACTGAGATCATAGTCTTTGGGTCAAACTTGTTACCTTAAAAGTTACCCAAACATCCTTCAATGAGGATCTTTGCCTTGGAGTATATCAGGCAGATCCTAAACTCTGATTCCATAAATTTCATGGTAGCTAAGAAGAAAACCCAATTCAAACTTAAAAATAAAATAGGGCCATTCATATGCAATCACAAGGATGCAGAGAAAGAAGCAGCAAATCAGTTATTGGAATATAAATTTGAAGAGAGTTTCCCTTGGAACTATGATCCACAAGGGATCGTGAGTAAGCTAAGGGTTAAATGCAAGTTAACACCATTCATCCATGAATCAAAACTAGAAATAGAAAATTTTCCAAATCAGATTGAATGGACTGAAAACACTTTAATAGATGCGGTGAACAAAGGTAATACTAGTCATACCTTAGACTGCACATCAACCAGAGAAGTCCACCAAAAGAGTAAGGGAAGAAGGAGCCTATGTGGTAGAAACTACAACTGAAACCAAGTTCAAGATCATATATAACAAAAGGTCCAAATTAGATTCAACAGGTAAAGGAAAAGTGACAATTGATGTTGAAGAAACAGGGCCTTTAAAAACTAATACAGAATTTCCAGTGACAAATGTTGCTACTATGGCTATCAATGAGCCAAGTCATAAAAATTAGAATGAAGAAATCAATAATGAAGATACACAGTTGATGGAAAGACAGCAAAGCATGGAAGCCTCTTCCTCATAGGAAGCTAAGGAAAAGGATTTGGATATCAAAGAGAAATATAAACAGATTAAATTGAAGAATGAAGAGATAAAGAATAATATTTATTCTCAATATCTCAAACAGACTCCAAGTGTACAAAACAAGCTCTTTTATGCATTTGATTATTCTAATCAAAATCTAATCATGTCATTGTTGCAGCCCACAATCAAATCTCCAAAGACAGTGGCTGATTATAAGAAAGTTGATTTGGAAGTCCAGACAGATAAAATCCATGCTCTTGATCATATTGATTTCCATAGACAAAGCTCAGAAATGTTATATTCTACTGTCACAAATAAATCCATGAGTGCTCAAAAGCTTCAAAACACCATCTCCAACACGCAAGATCAGATAAAGTTGGACAAAGCCTCATTGTATGGCAAGGATCTAAGGATAAAAGCCTTAGAAGAACTGGTGTTGCAGGTGGGATATGACCCTGCTAATATCAAAGCAACAGAAATATTGGTGAAGAAGAAAAATGAAGATATAGCAGCCTTGAGGAAACAGCTCAAACTTCCTCAAAGTGAGCATCCTCAAACAAAATAATTCATACAGGAACAGAGTGAAAAATATGACATGATGAATTTAATTCTTCAGTTGACAACCCAAGTTAAGAAGATGGAAATGCAGATGGACAAACTTGTCCAGGAGAAGGAAACAGTGAAAGAACCAGAGATTCCTACAGTTATTCCATTTATCACTGCAGCAGTGCCTTCAACTTTAGCTGAAAAGTTGGCACCCAAAGAACCACTGGCTACTGCAGTGCCAGTGACTTCTTCCACAACATCACCTACTGAATCATCTACAACACTAATATAGCCTACAAATGAGGCCAACAAAATAGTGAAAGCAATGGAAGAAATGTCTTTAAAGACAAATGAGATTAACATATTCACCAAGATGGTAGAAAATCTTTAGAAGTCAAATAAATTACGCCAGATAAATGCAAAGACATAAGAAAAAAATGCCATTAGACTGAATGAAGAGTTGAAGAAATTGCAGAAGGAATTGACATTAAAGGAAAAAATATCATACATCGAAAATCACCTTTGGAACAATGTCATTGAAGCCATCCATGATGTATGGCCTTCAATTCAGATAATTTTTTAGCAAAGAGAGTTATTATTGAAAGCTCAAGCAGAAATTCAAAAGACTCAAACTAAATTGGTTGACAAACTAGAGAAAGATTTTTAGCTAATCACCTTCCTGAACAGCAAACACGGGCAGGAGTTGGAAGAACTCAAGGTTACAGACAGGACTGAAACTATCCTAGAAATCAGGAAAGTTACCACAAAGAAGAATTTGATGAGGCAACTTGAAGAAAAGTGTGAAAGTATGAATACTACCATAACCAGATTTATGGTTAAGTTTACCAATTTGAGGCAAAAAGGACTGCCTGATATTATGGTCACTAATGATAAATTGATGCCTCAAAATGACTATGATAAGAAGATTAGATAGTTTGCAAAAGAACAGGTAAATAAACCAACATGTCAAGGCATCCCAACTGGAAAAGTATTACTCAAGAGTTTTGAAGACTTATTCTACTTACAAAATGAGATAAAACACTTATTTGTCATCCAGCCAACCTTTGCTAGATATACTGAAGCTGATGAAAACTTTATGAAATTAAAGAAAATACAAATTCCTAAAGATGAGGATTGGAAAGCACTCACAGATTTTCTATGAAGGATAAAAGACATGTAGATGAAAAGAGGACTAAACTATTTTCTGAATTACAGTCAAAACATATTTTACAGCAGTAAACAGTTTTTGACTAAGGGTTAAAGAGTACCAGTTTAGAGAGTATCTGTGAATAAAGAGAGTCAGATAAAGAGTATCAGACAAGGCAGATCAAATTCAAAAAATATCTAAAAGCCAGCAAGGAGGACACCTAGGCAGCCAGCTGCTTCTTATCCTCAAAAAAATTTCTATTTCTTTTGGATAAATAGGACAGCTTGCTGATTTGTTAAGCAGATGTCTCTATCATTGTTGTAAAGATATTTTATTTTCCTAAGATAATTCCCAGAATTTTTCTAGGATATTTTGTAAAACATTATGTATAAATACTTCATCTTTAGAAGTATTTTGGGTGGAATAAAATTGTTGGGATTGTTATAGTCATTTCCTCTAGGATTTCAAAGCTTTTGTGTGTCAAATTTCGAGTTAGCAGGTTGGATCAAAACAATTGGCATCATACTTCAGGATTCCTTTGATGAGCTATTTGGAGTGAATTATTTCCTCACTTGTCATTGTTTTCTTTCTTTGTTACATGCATCCATCTATGTTTATGCTAAATCTGAATGTATAACTAGGAGTATTACTAAAGGATTTCTTAAAAGCACCATGTTTTTAACTAGTTATCATTTATATGTTTTCCTCTGATTTCCAGTGTAGGGAACCCTTAATTTCTCCCTCTCTTGTTTGACCTCTTCCTACTACTTCGTTTTCCGGATTTAAGGATTCTTAAGTGCCCTTTATCCCGATCATACCACCTCATAAAAACAACTTTCCAAGATCTTCAAGGGTTATCTATCTTGCCCTAAAAACATTTGACCTTTTGTCCTTGATCCTAGTCCTATTTTCTTGATTTTGACTCCTTATCCCAATGGAAAAATATATTTCCCACTACCCTTCCTTTCAAGTGATTTTTCCCACCAAATCTACCAAAACAAAACCAAAGTTGCACATTCATAACTGGCCTAACATTTACAAATTGAAATAAAGTTAAATTTTAAAGACAAAACCCTCTCTGAACCTTAGGAAGGCTAGATCCTAGAGTTTGAATTTGGTTTGTGGTTACCTTTAGCATTCTTTGACTAAAAACCAAAATCTCACAACTTTAGAATTACTAGAGTGATAACATTACTGGCGACCATACCGGGGACCTAACCAATCCTTAGTCATAAAACTAGTCTTAAAGAAAATCATTTTATTCATCCTTTTACTTTAAGATTGCTTTTATAAGTTGTGGGTATTGAAAACAGTAATTCTGGCTTCTAGGAAAGTTTACTATACCACGTATAACCTAGATCCTAAGCTTGTTGTTATAGTAGACAACCCAGACTGAATTGGTAAAAAGAAAAAACAGTCGAAAGATTTAGAAACTGAAGTATCATTAGAAAGAGTCAATTCATTACCACAAGAGCTAGTCAGTCTGCAAGATATTGATTTTGATCTGAAATCTGAGCATTATTTATTTAGAAGTAAATCTGAAAGTGATTTGAAAACTGTTGTTTTAAACCCTGCTTTTATTTCATTCTTGAATACAAAACAAAAAAATATTACAGTAAATTATAAATCAAATAAATTTCAAGATCAGACTAAAATTGAAGAAATTAATGTTACTATTCTCAAAGATATTGATGAAGCTATTGAATTAGCTTAATTACTGACCTACGCAAAAAAAACCTCCATTTTCTCAGTTACAGACCACAATAATACTAGCTAAATACTCATCTCTGTATTTTGTTACATCATATATAACTTCCACTACCAACTCATCTACAGATCCATTTATCCCTAAATTACCTTTACAGCATAGAGTATTATTTCCACCACTCACTTCATCCACTATATCCATTACCTCACCATTTTATTTTTTAAACACATAATCCTCATTCCCAAGTAGTTCCATATACATTCCAGTTTCATTCCCCAGCACTTCAACTACAACTTTTACTTCATCAGCTATCATTTCCAGCACAACCACAAGCACTTCTACTTTACCCCCTAGCCAAGCTAAACTTCAAGCTATGGCTACTAGATATGCTCCCCGAGTCTTACCATAATAGCTTCATGACCTGCCTCAAGACTATCAGAGTAATATACCGCAGTTTGATGCCACTACCCATTATACAACTCAACAACACATAAATAAAATGACAGATTTCTTTGAACTCCACGAGATTGATGATTCTGATGTTCAAATGAGGTTATTTGCACAAACATTAACAAGAGAAGTTAAGAAGTGGTTTAGAGGTCTTGCTGCTGGTAGTGTAACTGAATTAGTTGTATTTATTATATTGTTTCTAAATAAATGGGAAAATAAAAATAATCCACTCTAGATATTATTTGAATTTGATGCCATGAGAAGAGCTCCAAATGAATCAGTCCAGGACTACTGCACTAGATATAACAGTGTTTACAATTCCATCCCTGCAAATATTAAACCCACCCCTGATAATGTCTTACTCAAATTCCCTGATGGATTTGATATGGACATGGCTTATCTATTGAGGGAAAGAAATGCAGAAACCTTAGAAATAATGCAAACAGATGTTGTTAGTGTAGAAGTAAACATGTTAGCCAGAAAAGCTAGACTAATAAATTAGAGAAGAGTGACCATTAAAGAATAAAATTCCAGTTCAGACTCAAAAATAGACATGTTAGCTAAAACTTTAGACAGGATGATGGATAGATTATACAACATAGAGAGGAGACCTCAGTGGGATAACCAACAACAAATCAGAAATCCCAATTTTAGAAAAAACACAAATTCAAGAAAAGCAAAAGAAACAACCCCAGACCAAACAATAAGGCCCCCATTCCAAGAGAACTATGTTGAAAGTTCTCAAAATACTGATGATGATGAGGATGCAATAAATCTAATGGGAATAGATGATAATAATACTATCTTTCTCACTCAGGAAGATGAGGAATTATTTGAACTCCAATCACTTAAATTAGATTTAAGTGAATCCTTTGATTCTAAAAAAGGTTATGATTATGCTATGAATAAAATACACAGTCAATATAACCTTATAAATAAGAAAAACAATGAGTCTTCTACCAAGAGAACTTCCCAAACTCAGAATAAGAAAACAGTAGAAGCTCCCAAAACAAAATTTCTACAAATTCTCCCAAGGGAAAATAAGCATAACTCTAGTTCGTCCCAAAACATTTCTAGTCCTAAAAATGCATCAAGCCCTAAAATTGTTGATATTACTGATGAAGTTTCTCAAGCTACAAAATATTCACATAAATCTACTGCTTATAAAGATTCTAATTATGTTAAAACATCAAATTTAGATCCTAAAATACCCTCTGTTGATCCTAAATCAGTAGATCCAAAAACTACTACTTCAAAAACATCTGCTGATAATTCTATGTCTGAAAGAACATCTATTGCTTCACAAACAATCCCTGAAAATAAAATTAGGAGTTGTTAAATACAAGAAACTCAAACAGAGAATGTTAAACGAATTGAAAATGAAAACATAACTGTAGAAAAACAATACAAACACAAACTACAGTTACCAAAGAAGAATTGAATCAAATCAGTAAATATCAGCCTACATTCAACATACAATCTGGAATTGCAAAGCTAAAAATACCAATTCCTCTGACAGAATTGGTAAAACATGACTTGTATAAATCAACCATAACTGAAACATTAAACATGAATGATGGAGAAGATTCCATAAATCTAAATGATGATCAACCAGAGTTTATTTTTGGCCCAGATGTGAATGAAAAACATGCATATGGAGCAGTTCCTCCATTTTATATCATTCTTACCATTCATGATCAAATTTTACATAATGGCATGCTAGATTGAGGAGCTTCCCATAATCTAATGCTCAAAGCCATAATGGAAACTCTGAATTTAGAAATCACAAGGCCCTACAAAGATTTGTTTTCATTTGACTCAAGTAAAGTTAAATGCCTAGGTTTAATCAAAGATTTGAGTGTAACACTAGTTCAATATCTTAGTAAGAATATATTAATGGACATTTTAGTAGCTGATATCCCACCTAAATATGGAATATTACTTTCTCACTCATGGGGAGAAAAGTTACAGGGATATCTACAATTGGACATGTCTTATTCTACTATATCATTTTTTGGCCAGCCCAAGAAGTTATATAGGGAAACATTGATGAAGTACATGGTCAGTAGTGCAGAAAGATCTATAAATTACCCAATTTACTCTATACCAACTGACCTTGATTCTATTATCTTATGTAACTCTGAAAATAATGAAATCCAAACTGAACTAATAGAGAAAAAGAAAGCACCAAACAATGATAATATTTTTCATGAATCTTTATGGCATTTAGACTTTGATGGTTTAGTAAATAAGTTAGGAGAAGGAGTAGGAGTTTGGGTAACCAATATGGAGACTAATCACTCAGAAGGCCATGCTTTCAGGCTCAATTTCAAATGTACCAATAATATGGATTAGTATGAAGCCCTCATTCTAGGACTCCAAATCATTAGGAACTCGAGTGGCAAAAGAATATTAATCATGGGAGATTCAGAGTTGATCATAAAACAATTAAATGGAGTATATTCTGTTTACAATCCCATACTAAGCAGATACATAGACACTGTGATAAATTTAATTCATGATTTATTGGAATGTAAATTTTCTACTATACCTAGAAAACAAAATATACAGGCTCACTGTCTAGCAACCTTTGCTAGTACATGCAATTTACCATTCCAACCTAATCACAGATATATTGCTGAAGTCAAACATAGGCCAATAATTCCATAAAACCTTAAGTATTGGCAATTTTTTTCTCAAGATCAACAGATTTACAAGTTTATGAACAATGAAGGTGAATTTCATAGCTGTAATATAGACACAGATTGTACTATAGATCAAGATTTATATTGTCAAATAGATTTGCATAAATTAGATGTAAATAGAATAAAGTTTGATAAACCAACTAGATTTAGTCAATCTGATATAAATAGCTTAGAGAAAGTAGAGATTGAAGAAATTATTGATAATGAATCTGACATATTGAATCTTAAGGATAATTTATTACCCAAAGGTTTAACTCCCTTAGAAGATATTTTTGACTCAAATGATGTAGCTAGAAAACCCAAAATGCAGCCAGTTAGATCTGATATAGAAGAATGCAATATTGGTATAGACTTAAAACCCAAAATAATCAAACTTTTCAAAAACTTACCTCGGCAAGAAAAATAAAAATATATTACTCTTTTAAAGGAATATCAAGATAGTTTTGCCTTGAGTTATGAGGATCTCAAATCCTATGATACCAGCATAATCCAACATAAAATTCCAATAAAAGAAGACCAAAATCCATTTAAACAAAAGTTGAGAAGAATTAACCCTATTTTATTAGGTATTTGATAGAAAAAGAAGTAAAGAGAACGTATGATGCATAGATAATTGCACCAATCAGATATTCTGATTGGGTTTCCAACCTAGTTCCAACAAGAAATAAAATAGGAGAGATTAGATTATGTGTCGACTTTAGGAATCTAAACAAAGTGTCCTTGAAATATAATTACCCTTTACCTAAAATGGATCATATATTACAAAGGGTAGTTGGCTCTTCAAGAATATCACTTTTAGATTATTTTCGGGATACAACCAGATTTTAGTCCAAAAAGAAGATCAAGCCAAAAGAGCATTTACTACTCCTTGGGGTACTTTTATGTATGTCAAAATGCCTTTTGGTCTAATGAATGCATAAGCAACCTTTCAAAGGGCTATGGATATAGCTTTTTTAAGGGATATACATGATTTCTTAGTAATTTACTTAGATGACATTATTATGTTTTCCAAAACTGATAATGAACACTTGGATCATCTGAGACAAGTTTTTATTAAGTGTAGGAAATTTGGCATCTCTTTAAACCCTAAGAAAAGTTTATTTGGATTAGAAGAAGGCAAGTTACTTGGACACATAATTTCTAAAGAAAGAATCAGAATAGATCATGCTAGGATAGAAGAAATTCTTAACATCAGTCCACCAAGAAACAACAAAGAGTTACAAGCCTTTTTAGGTAAGATTAATTTTCTAAGAAGATTCATATCCAATTTAGCTGATATAATTAGAGTCTAGAGAACTAAATAACATGCTTAAAAAAGATTCAGTTATTAAATGGACTATTGAGGCCAAACAGTCATTTGACTCCATCAAACAAATCTTAACCAAAACTCTAGTCCTAATAAGTCCTGACTTTAAGAAAGATTTCATAATTTTTTCATTTGCTTCAGAACACACCATTGTTGCAGTTTTACTGCAGAAAAATGACCATGGATTTAAACAACCCATAGCTTTCTTCAGTAATACCCTTAGAGATTCCCCTTTGAAGTACAACATTATGGATAAACAAGCCCTAGCTTTGGTTAAGGCCATTAAATAGTTCATAGTTTATACTCTCTACTCTCATATCATTGCCTATGTCCCAAATTCTGTAGTAAAAGACATTCTTACTCAGGATGGTCCTGATGGAAGAAGAGGTAATTGGATTGCCACTATCTTAGAATATGACATAGAGATAAAACCGACAAAACTCATCAAATGTCAAGGATTAGCCAAACTTATGGCTAAATCTAACCGTAATGCCCTAGAGATAAATTTTATTGCCCAAGAAGATGATCAGGAAGAGATGGTGACTCCAACAATCAGTGAAGCCTTCTCAGACTCACCTTGGTATACAGTTATCATATTTGTACTCCTAAACTTACAAGCTCCTCCTAGATTGTTAAGAACCAAAGCCAGATCCTTAAAACTAAAGGTAGTAAGATTTTGTATTTTAGACAATGTACTTTTTTGGAGAGAACATAGTGGGATTTTATTAAATTGTTTATTAAAGGAAAAAGCTGACAAAATACTTGAATAATTTCATGCAGGTGACTGTGGAGGACATCTATATTGGAAAACTACAACATATAAGATCCTGAGAGCTAGTTTTTACTGGCCTACTTTATTTGCTAATGTCAAAAAGTATGTAACTTCCTGTCATAAGTACCAAATTTTTTAGGGTAAGAATAAATTATTACCTCTCCCCTTAAAGCCTATTTCAACTGAAATGCCATTTCAACAATGGGTTTTAGACTTCATTGGTGAAATTCACCCTCCATCTTCAAGCCAACATAAGTGGATTTTGATAGCCACTAATTATTTTACAAAGTGGATTGAAGCCATACCCTCCAGACAAGCCACAGACACGGCCATTAACTCTTTCCTAGAAAACAACATTCTTTCAAGATTTGGATGTCCCCAAAAGATATTTACTAACAATGAAGCAGCATTCAAATCCAATAAAATGATTGAATTTTGCCACAAATACCATATTACCTTAGGTCATTCTACTACATATTATCCCTAAAGTAATGGCCTAGTTAAATCCTCAAAGAAGAGAGTTGTAAAGATCATAAAAAAGTAACCTTAAGACAATAAAAAGACTTGGAATAAGAATTTAGTCAATGCCTTATGGGCAGATAGACTTACTACTAAAAAATCCATTGGTACTTCCCCTTATTAACTTGTTTATGGAATGGAAGTTGTTTTTCCATCCTCCCTGGGTGTACCAGTGGCGAAAATTATCCAAGAGTTACAAATTGAAATAAATGACATTCAAAGAAGGATCAGTCAAACTATTCACTTGCAACAAACAAGGGAAGAAGTTTGTATCAAATCTCAAGTCATTTAGGATAAAATCAAGAAAATATTTGATAAAAATACCAAAGAGAATGATTTCTACATTGGAGATAAAGTGTTAAAGTGGGATTCCAGAAGAGAGGACAAAGGTAAACATGAAAAAAATGATTTTATGTGGAAAGGACCTGATGTGATTTATGGATAAAGAGGTAATAATGCTTTCTTTTTGAAAGAAATGGATGGAACAGATCTGCAAGGAGGACCAGTAAATGGTAGAATGCTGAAGCACTGCTACTCTCCTGAGTTAACAAATAGTTAGTTTTGATTCACTTTGATCATTGTACATATACATTGCAGAGTTTAGATTGGATTAGTTGTTTCTCTAACAAAGTTGAAGCCCGAAGAGAAGGCCCTAAGTTTTGAGAGGTAAATATCATAAGTATGAATAAATTGCAAATATCATAAGACATTTATAGGGTCATCACGGTCAAATTCCAAAGGCTACTAGTCTTAAAGTTCTTGATATTTCACCAAGAAATGTTATCCCCTTGTGGAGCCACTATTAGGGTCCTATAATAATAGGGTTCATAAATTTTGAATTGACTTTGATAGTCTTGTAAATATGTACATACCTTGCTTTCTGCAAGTTGTTTTCCCATATTTTGAAAAAATGAAAAAATAATAAAAAGCCAAAAAGAGGGTAAAAAATCCTAAAAGAAAGATCAAAGGACTTAGAAAAATATAGACCCCAAAAGAAAAAAGAGAAATAAGACCCGAAAGTGAGCAAATCAAAATGCCGCTACTTAAATTACTTTTACTGCAAGAATAAGGATTATGTGGAGAGTGTCAATAAATGCCATAATCCATGATCAGTTAAACAGTTTAATCTTATCTTTCCATGCTCTCAAATTTCATGTTTTAGATAGAGAATAAAGATTTGTCAAACAGTTTAAACCTGACAAATCAATAGATAGGTAGATAAATAGTAAGGAACTCAATAGTTTAATCTGAGCCCTCGGATGAAATAAGGTAGATTTAGACATTTTTATGCTTTGAAAGAAAAATGTTTTAAGGTTGCAAGCCTAAATGCACCTACAAAATGAAGAAAAAATGTTAGAAATAAATTTGGGTAGGTAGAAAGCAGTCGAGCAAGCATGTAATAAAGCATCATCGGGCAAAATCCGTAATTTCCCCTCCCCTACAAGTATTCAGTATTCTAAACTATTAGTCAAAAAGACTCAAAGCATTTCTCTGACTTTTGTTGGGACTGGACCCAAGGCTCGATCACTAATTAGTTAAAAATATTGAGTTCTACATTAAACCCACATTTATCAGCATTTACCCTTCATTCATAGATTATAATCCCTTTTTCCTAAGTAAAAACACATTTTTTATTTAGTAAAATTGAAGTCCTAAAAAAATTAACTTCATCCCTTTCAAAATCATTCATAAACCCTCAAAATCATTCATAAGTTAAATTGTGAAAAATAATATAATAAAGCAATGCTTTATTTTTGACACTTTATTTAGAGTTAGTATGTATTTTCTGACCATTACACTACCCTTTTTTTTCATATTAACACCTAACTTAGTGTATTAAAACCCTAACTACACCCTCCCGTAGTTATTAATTCCTTATATTTAAATAAACCCACAAAACCTGTTATTTTAAGTTTAGACCAATGTTAAATATCCCCATGTGCACCAATATAAAAACCCCGCCCCAAAACCCCATTGGTCTAAACAAATATTTATTTAAATATCCCGCTCATATAGTTTGACAACTGTGTAAGTTGATAAAACTATATAAAATCGACTACTGCACCCGCATATAAAAAATTGAAACATTTCGCAAATGTTTTAAATAAAAACATTACCCCCCGCCTATTTTCATAATACCCAAACTTCAAAATTTATTAAAAGCACTTTTTTTATAATGTTTAAAGTCATATCCCGTCGCATATGCAAATACCCTAGCCCCACTCCCATTCCAATACAACTCCCAATCAATCGCGACCGCTCGCATTGATCCCCTAGATTCGACGACTGACATCTGATATCAAGTGGAAGAGTAGCGCGATCGCCCCTGTTCCATTTCTGCGCGAAATGGGCGGTATTACAAATTCCTCTCTTCTCCATGTGGACATTTCCTATTGGATCGCGTGGGTTCAAGCTAAAACTTCTTACCGCCGGAATGTCGCACATAAACCACTGGTTTTTTAGATCCATTGAATTCTAAAACCATCCTTCTTACCGATGTGACAATCATTCAATGCCGAAGTAATATAACTGAAATGCATATTAAACCTATGAAATAAACTTCATTCATTTCTCTTCCACATTTAACCTATGCTCGCGCCTTCCTGACTGTAAAAGCATCCTTTTTAAGCCTTTTTCTGCCATTTTTGCGCCCGAAACTTGCAAGATTTATCCTGTAACCTTTGAAGATTTTCGATGAGCTGCACATTGCTCTAGAAAAGCTACAGAAGCCATTAACTCATTCAAAAAACTCTGAAACTCTTCCAAAGCCAAATACCTGCATTGTAACAAGTATTTTTCTAAAAATTGAACCAGCAAATGATTTGAAAGATATTTTAAGAACAAAAGCATACTTTTAATTTACAAATCGATTAAAAGAAACTACCAAAAAGCCCCAAAAACAGGCCATACCCTGTCAAAGTTTTCCCAGAAACCCTATTTCTCTGCTACGCATAAATTTTCAAGAAATTTGTGAGTTTTTCACACTTTGATGAACTTTTTCAAGCTTAAAATCAAACCAGAAAACCTCTGCAGGTATCCTAAGCCTCTGTAACTCTTTTCAAAAGAGTTTTTAGTCCAAATTTCCATTAAAATACTCAAGAAACCCTTGTTTCTTGTTTTAAACGAGTTAAAAGCCTATAAAACTCTTTCACATACCTAATTGATAAGAAAGCCCAAACAAAAAGCTATACTTTGCCAAATTTGTCCAATAAACCCTCTGCTAAAGTAAATTACTTCTGCAAACTGTCTAAACTTGTAGAAGTAGCCCAAAATGCCTAAAAAACAGAGCATAAGCAAGCCTGAAGGTTCCAAAGTACCTAAATCTACCCCTGCCATGACTTCAAATAATGCTATTGTTGTAAATCCTCTTCAACCACCTGTTATTGATATTGAACACATCCCACTAGTTGATAATGATTACAAGATAACAGATCCAATCGTTGAATTTAACCTTCTAGATATCCATAACTGGTGCTATGAAAAGTCATTAGATAATGAAGAAGAGGTCCATATTTGGGAATCTCATTTTCCCAAATATGTTGTCCCATTAATTCACCCATGTCAGGAGGTCATTAGATTGTGTCAACAGTATTATGTTCTTGAGCAAAGAGCCATTGTAAATGCCAATAAGGAAATGATTTTTACCATTACTGTAGAATCAATTAACCAAATTTTGCAGCTTCAGCCTGACCCCCAAGCAGTCCCTTTGTCTATAGAAGCCCTCACCAAGCTATATATTGGCCTAGATTTTCCCAAAAGGTTCATTATTTTTCAGACATTTATGCCTCTGCATGTAGAAATTCCTAAGCTAAATCCCCCATATTCTATTGCTAAATTCCATGAAGGTTCAAGACATGTGATTTCCATGCTTTCCTTCATCCTTGGATATTTTACTAATGCACACACAGATGAGTCCATCTTGGGTTTCTTATCCACTTTCTCCCCAGGTCAACCCCCATCAGTAATATTTGATTATGCTAGTTTCATTGCTAATAATATTCATTATCAATTGACCAAATTTCAAATTGAGGGAGTGTTCAGATATTCCTCCTTCCTATTCCATATGCTTTTATACTTCTGTAATGTTCCCAAAATTAGTATAGAGCTAATTGGAACATTAATTTTTCCTATATCATCTAGGAGGTGAATATATGGGTAAGGAGGCCCATGAGTAGAAATAAAATCCCTCATAGTGTGAAAGGGATCATCAGAGTAGCACTATTTTGCACCCTCAAGTGTGAAAAGGGGCAAATGCATGAGGACAAGGTCAAGTTTGACCAAGTCAACAGTGTTGCCATAGTGGGAGTGGATCACCTTGAGAGACAGCGCAGTGTGAATGAGGAAGCGGTCATCTGGTGGAGGAAACCATAATGTGTGGGGGCCAAGGCAAGGAGGATTTCATTTGTATAAAGGGAGGACAAGGCAGCCATAGATGGATATGTTGATGAATATAGAATTTGGTCTGTATGACTATTTGTTGTCTTCAGTTGTTTAACTGAGATTGTTGCGCTGCTTAGCACAAGGGATTTCCTGTTTAGGAATCCTTCTCCCTTCCTTAGAGGCCTCTTGAGGGATTGTACTTAATTCTCCACATTTAAAGCTCAAGGCCAAGACACCTCCTTTAGCTACAGCATTATTCCTATAGCAGGAAACGTTGTGTTGCAGGGTGTTTTAGTGGAGGGTTCCACAACACCATTTCCTTGGCTCATCTTTCAGAGGAGGAAGCTTCTATTCCTCTGGGAGGTTAGTGAGGAATATTCAGGAGCTGATTGCACATCCTTGGCATCAGGCCAAGCACTTCCTATCACCTACAGTGCAGTCCATATCCTTGATTACGTTATTTCTGAGTGTATTTAAAGTGGGGGGTTGCACCACTATTTTGGAGGGTGAGATCTTCAGTGATTGTATCAGCCTTTCACCTGAGAGATCCATTGGATGAGATTCAGCTATCTTATGTAGAATCTTCAGCTATCTTCATCCATTTCCAGTTTCTGAGTTGCAGCTGCTACCCTGCAACTCCGGCATTTTCTGCCATTGTGTATATTTGAGACAATCCTTCTAGGATTGACTTGACATTGTATTTTCAGGGGTTAGAGCTTTGCTTCCCCACTTATTTGAGCTATACATTTTCATATCCATGTACTGACATTATTTTTGTAGCAGTGTCTCTTATAAACTACGCAGTCATAGCTTGGCTTTACCATATGTAGCAGTGCATTTCATCATTCTTGTACATGTGCCTTTTATGGTGGATTTGCCTAAGCTTGAGTGATCATTTCCTCAAGATCTTGTACACATTCTGCTGCTATAACATTAATAAGATGGCTATGAGATCTTATTACATTCTCTGAAGTTGATGTGTCACTGCTACTCCATTGATGTGTTTACATATTATTGTTGCTCCACATTGGGAACATCTTAAGATGTTCCCAATAGTGTAGAATTCCCCGATTTTGGGATATTACAGTGGCATCAAAGCATGATATTTGGCTCAGCTTGTGAGTTTCAGCCATAAGAATATTGAAGAGATCAAGATGATGAAGAGGATGAGCTTTCTCTCATCAGTTTTCAGATCCAAGAAGGACCTCTACAAGGAGGTCAAGAAGATGGAAGAAGGAGAAGAGGAAGGACCATGCACTTCCTATTCTCAAAGAGAAGAAGGCATGAAGCATGAAGAACACTTGGAATTCGAAATTATAAGTGAGTACCTTGCTGAATACAAAGCTAAACCTAGAGCCTTCAAGGAGACTCTAGCTTTACCACAATTTATTCAGCTGGAAGAATAAAGAATACCCCACAGCCATGGGATGATGAGAGGCAATAGATTTCTATTGTCCAGATCACTCACATGTGTAGCAGAGGTTTTGATGAAGAAGCTAGAGGCTTTCTTCCTGCTACATATTGTAGTAGATAGAAAGGTTTTAGAAATTGCAGCACTGCACCTTGAAGGTGAATCAAACACTTGGTGGTTCAGCCATTGGAGCCATGCAAGGGTATCTACTCTTGCTGAGTTTTCTCAAAGGATGATTAGAATATTTGGCCAAAGGAGGGAGGAGCCCTCACCACCAGTTGAAGAATCATATACCAGCATTGTCACAGTCATGGAGGAGCAACCTTCATCTTCAGCAGTTGGTGAAGCCAACACATTGGAGGAGGAAGCCCTTACAGTCATGCAAGATGCTTCCAAGATTTCCAAAGGTATGCTAGAATTTCCATCTCTTATCATTTCAGAAAAAAAGTATGGATGGGTCTACATCATTACATGATGTTGATTTAGAGCAACAGAATTTCACTACGTTGTGCAACCTTGAATAATTCAAGGGAGAGGTGAAACATTATCCTCATGAGCCATTCTTGATTTTCACACCACACTTGAGGTTGGGGTTTGAAGGCTTGGAGGAAGAAGAGATAGATGGTAGACATCTTGAAGTGAGAAAAACTTTCTCCTTTCGAGATGACACTTTCTCAATGAGCACTCCCCAGCTCGGAGAGAAACTTCTACCTGCAACAGATCCAAGGCCTCTTTGGTTTTGGAAGGACATGCATGAGGAGGAGATCTCATGGAGAGATTTCATCGGAGGTGCACTTCAACACATCATGAAGTGCAAGGTTCTTCAACATTCTGAGGAGGCACTTTCTTTCTCACACTTGGATCTTTATGGATTCAAGGAGGGACAGATAGATGATGGAGGACATCTTCAGATGGATAACATCTCTCATGATTGTATTGGACACTTCTTTAGCCATACACATCATGATGGGAGGTTTTTTCCTACCACCTATTTGGGTCCTTATGGGATCAAATTGATCCTTTGGAATATTGCATTTCAAAATCCCATGAAGTGTAGAAATCTGATTTGGGATGATGGTGGCCCTCATGGGAGGAGTACCAAGTTGGAGGTTGGAAGGAGACATCCACAATTGGTTGAGTGGATGTGGATGGAGAGCAAGAATCTGGTGAGATACTTGCAAATTTATGATACCGGGCAGCAGGAGGCTTGGCTGCGTTGGTTACTCTTGAATGAGTTTGGCCATTACTTGGAATATACTCTTCCTAAGGGTATGGGGATGGAGAATATGTGGCAGTATGTTGGAATCATTAAGCATCAAAGAGTATGGATGCATGGTGTTGATGTGACATTCATATCATTCATTATGTTTTCATCACATGTCTTGTATGATGAGATCATGAGGAAGCAGCAAACACTTTTGTTGCTTGGGTTGTTCTTTGAAGAGCAAGGGCAGATTTTCTCTCACATGTTGTATGATGTTGCAGGAGTAGGATATGGAACTATCAAGGTGTGAAGGGGATACTCCTTGGCCTTTGATGATCAAGAATTACTTCCATCTTGGGAAGAATTCCATATTTGCAACAACATTATTGGAGGAGTCTTTGACAATAATCGTGTCAAAGAATTGAGATATCGGTTGGCAGGAGCTTATTTTCATAGGCCAATAGTGTTGTTCTTTTGGAGCATGGACTTATTCATGTATTCATGCATCACTTGGTGAGAATTTTGTTTTTGCACTAATTGATTATGTAACACAGGATTTGCATCTTCTTACCATTATCATACAATGCATTGTTCTACAAGAGGGAAAGTTTGTTGTTAAGCTCCATGAATTTTTTTTTGAGAACTATTATGATGGAGGCAGCCATCCTTTGTATCACCATGGACAATTGTTTGATTATTTCTTGTATTCTTAGTTGACACATTCACTCATTTGATATCCACTAGTAGATGTGATGATTCACACAACTAGCAATTTGTCAAAACACCACTTGCCATGCTATTTTCTGAAGTTGCAGTGGGAGAGACTGTGGTGTGTCCACTTGAGACATTATTTGTATCATGCAACATCATGTAAAACATTCATAAAATTTCTCGTTTGGATACCCTATGATGATCATGTCCTATTCATCATGGAAGAGATGTTTTGGGCTAGCTTGTTCTTCAAAGTTGGAGAGGAGATTCTTGAAGGATTTTTTTTCATTTTTCCACTTGAGGGCAATAATTTTGTAGCCCAGGATCAGCACATACTCTACACTTATCATGAGTGGAGAGAAGGACAGCGTGGGGTAGACTACCTTATCTGCCATGATCAGATTTTTAGCCCACCTACTTTACATGAGCCAAAGGTGGAGGAAGACTTTCAGGAGTTGTCTTGTTGGAGGGTAGCTCATTTTGTTTGGATGATTTCTTGGGGATGGGAGATTCATATGGGGATAGTAGATACCAATTAATTTTAGCCCACGTGCCTCAAGAATTCCCTTCAGTTTTATCCTTGCAGTTTCTTGAGGACAAGCAACATTTGGGAGGGGAGGACTGTAATGTTCCCAAAATTAGCATAGAGCTAATTGGAACATTAATTTTTCCTATATCAGCTAGGAGATGAATAAATGGGTAAGGAGGCCCATGAGTAGAAATAAAATCCCTCATAGTGTGAAAGGGATCATTAGAGTAGCTCTATTTTTCAATCTCAAGTGTGAAAAGGGGAAAATGCATGAGGACAAGGTCATGTTTGACCAAGTCAACAGCGTTGCCATAGTGGGAGTGGAGCATCTTGAGAGACAATGCAGTGTGAATGATGAAGAGCTCATTTGGTGGAGGAAACCCTAATGTGTGGGGCCAAGGAAAGGAGGCTTTCATTTGTATAAAGGGAGGACAAGGCAGCCATAGATGGATATGTTGATCAATATAGAATTTGGTCTGTATGACTATTTGTTGTCTTCAGTTGTTTAACTGAGATTGTTGTGCTATTTAGCACAAGGGATTTCCTATTTAGGAATCCTTCTCCCTTCTTGAGAGGCCTCTTGAGGGATTGGACTTCATTCTCCACATTCCAGGCTTAAGTCCAAGCCACCTCCTTCAGCTAAAGTGTTATTCCTGTAGCAGGAAACGTTGTGTTTCAGGGTGTTGCATTGGAGGGTTCCATAACACCATTTCCTTGGCTCATCATTCAGAGGAGGGAGCTTCTATTCCTCTGGGAGGTTAGTGAGGAAGATTAAAGAGCTTATTTCACATCCTTGGCATCAGGCCAAGCACTTCCTATCACCTACAACGCAGTCCGTCTCCTTGACTGCATTATTTCTGAGTGTATTTGCAGTGGGGGATTGCACCACTATTTTGGAGGGTGAGATCTTCAGTGATTGGATCAACCTTTCACCTGAGAGATCCATTGGATGAGATTCAGCTATCATATGTAGCATCTTCAGTTATCTTCATCCATTTTTAGTTTCTAAGTTGCAGCTGCTACCCTGCAACACCGGCATTTCTTCCATTGTGTATATTTGAGCCAATCCTTCTAGGATTGACTTGACATTGTATTTTCAGGGGTTAGAGATTTTCTCCCCCACTTATTTGAGCTATACATTTTCATATCCATGTATTGACATTATTTCTGTAGCAATGTCTCTTATAAATTGTGCAGTCATAGCTTGGCTTTACCATATGTAGCAGTGCATTTCATAATTCTTGTACATGTGCCTTTGATGGTGGATTTTCCTAAGCTTGAGTGATAATTTCCTCAAGATCTTGTAAACATTCTGCTGCTATAACATTAATAAGATGGCTATGAGATCTTATTACATTCTCTGAAGTTGATGTGTCACTGCTACTCCATTGATGTGTTTACATATTATTGTTGCTCCACATTAGGAATATCTTAAGATATTCCCAATAGTGTAGAATTCCCCGATTTTGGGATATTACAACTTCCAATCAGATAATTTTCCAGTTACTCTCCAAAAACTTGACATAGAGGGAAATCCTCTATCTGTCATTTTTTGGACATCCTTGCTCAGGAAAAAATGTACAGATTTCAGTTATTCAGAATTTTCAGAGTTATTTTTACATCCAGCGATCGCAATGTTGACCAAAATAGAGTAGCCAAGAATAAATGAAGAAATGAAAAATATATTGCAGTTATCAAAGCAGAGTAAGGTTGGTGACTGGTATTTGTATGAAAAATACACTGAGATCAGAGTCTTTGGGTCAAACTTGTTACCTTAAAAGTTACCCAAACATCCTTCAATGAGGATCTTTGCCTTGGAGTATATCAGGAAAATCCTAAAATTTGATTCCATAAATTTCATGGCAGCTAAGAAGAAAACCCAATTCAAACTTAAATCGGATAGGGCCATTCATATGCAATCACATGGATGCAGAGAAAGAAGCAGCAAATCAGTTATTGGAATATAAATTTGAAGAGAGTTTCCCTTGGAACTATGATCCACAAGGGATCTTGAGTAAGCTAAGGATTAAATGCAAGTTCACACCCTTCATCCATGAAGCAAAACCAGAAATAGAAAAGTTTGCAAATCAGATTGAATGGACTGAAAACACTTTAATAGATGCAGTGAACAAAGGTAATATTAGTCATACCTTAGAGACTGCAAATCAACCATAGAAGTCCACCAAAAGAGTAAGGGAAGAAGGAGCCTATGTGGCAGAAACTACAACTTAAACCAAGTTCAAGCTCATATATAAAAAAAGGCCAAAATTAGATTCAACAGGTAAAGGAAAAGTGACAATTGATGTTGAAGAAACAGAGCCTTTAAAAACCAATACATATTTTCCAGATACAAATGTTGCTACTGTGATTATCAATGAGCCAAGTACTAAAAATCAGAATGAAGAAATCAATAATGAGGATACACAGTTTATGGAAAGACAACAAATCATGGAATCCTCTTCCTCACATACAGCTGAGGAAAAGGATTTGGATATCAAAGAGAAATATAAACAGATTAAAATGAATAATGAAGAGATAAAGAATAATATTTATTCCCAATATCTCAAAAAGACTCCAAGTGTACAAAAAAGGCTCCTTTGTGCATTTTTTTATTCTAATCAAAAGCTAATCATGTCAGTGTTGTAGCCCATAATCAAATCTCCAAAGACAGTGGCTGATTATAAAAAGTTGATTTGGAAGTCCAGACAGATAAAATCCATGCTCTTGATCAAATTGAGTTCTATAGAAAAACCTAATAAATGTTATATTCTATTGTCACAAATAAAGCCATGAGTGCTCAAAAACTCCAAAACGCCATCTCCAACATGCAAGATTAGATGAAGTTGGACAAAGCCTCATTGTATGCCAAGGATCTAAGAATAAAAGCCTTAGAAGAACTAGTGTTGTAGGTGGGATATGACCCTGCTAATATCAAAGCAGCAGAATTATTGGTGAAGAATAAAAATGAAGATATAGCAGCCTTTAGGAAACAACTCAAACTTCCTCAAAGTGAGAATCCTCAAAAAAAAGAAGTCATACAAGAACAGAGTGAAAAATATAACATGATGAATTTAATTCTTCAGTTGACAGCCTGATGCAAGGGCATTAGATTCTAGCCAGCAATGTGAAAGCTTGTTCATATGTTGTGGCTAGCTGAGTTAAAATTCATTCACTGATGGGTGAAAGTCAAATTTTAATGAGAGGATTAAATTCCTCAAAAAAATTAATATTATTATTTTTGTAATAAATTAGGAGAATATTTAGAGATAAGTAGTTTTAATAGATGCTAAATTGTTGAACATATCTAGCAGTAGTTGATAGATTCTAGGAGGATATTGGGCAAGTAAGATTTTCTCTCAATTTAGGAAATTCGATCCTAATTGAGAAGATTTCTATTGTGTAATAAAATTATAAATTTTAATCTCTGTAATGGAGAAATTGGGAGTGGCCAAGAGGAATTTTTTTGAGGATTTGTTTCAATAAATATTGCAATATTTCTAATTACTGTGTTTGCTGGAAATCCCCGGAGGTTTTTACCTTCGAAATCTTATTGAGTTGATATCATTGTATGTACACTAAGTGTGAATCGAAATTATGTTCACAGTATGAAGGAGGGGGTTTGACTCTTTTTGAATTGCTGAGTTATACATATTTTGCATTAATTTGACTACAATTTAATGTATATCAATATCTACAAAAGAATACTTTGTTCTTTTTTCCAACAATGAAGTTCCTTTTTATTATCTAATACATGCTGGTAAATTGTACTTCAAGAAAAGGGGATCGATTTATAAAAATCGATAACGATTCTTATGTTTAACTCACAACATAATAAGTCGATAAGATTCAGCATTTTGTGGAAAAAACGTAAGCAGTGTTAATCTCTATTATTGAACATGGTTAAACTTGCATCGATTCTGGTTATTTAAATGGCTATCAAGGTTGATCGATTCAAGCTTCAACGCAAAGAATACGTGTTAGAGAAGAGCAGGGAATTCTGAATAGAATCGAATTAAAAGTCTGTGAAAACCGGCGTTCTAAGCATCCGAAATTGAAAAGTGGTTTTGAGTGGATAACTATCGGTTTCGCGTGCCTCTGGACCTGGGGAGTGGTTTTCCAAAAATCCATGCGATCCAATTATTTGTTAACACGTCATCAGTCTCAAACTTCCCATTTCGCGTAAGATTTAAGTGCTAAATCTTTGTGGTGAAAGTAATGCGATATGCGTTCGATCTAAAGAGTAGGAGATCCAAGGCGATCGCTAGTTAAGCTGCACGGAATTTAAGGAGGTATGGCCCAACTTTTATTCCATTTAAAATCATTCATCAAACTTTGATTATGTGGGCCAAAAGATCAAGCGTTGGTTTCGATGGTAAGTGTCAGTTTTGAAAATGTTAATGTTAAACATTGAATGTGTGGGCTCCATATAAATCAACGTAGAGCAAGTTCAAAGGTTTGATTTTGTAAAATGGGTTTAATAAATATTTCAAAAGAGTTGGAATATTATTATATGGTGAAGGTTTAACCTTTGATTCATTTGCCAAAGCGTTGAGCTTTTAAAATATTTTGAATTTGGTTTTAATGGAAGGAGCTAATATTGCATAATGAATTTTTTTTTAAAGTTATTTTAATTTCATTAATCAAATTTTAAAAATTTGATGAATGAAAATGAGCATGAAGAATTGAATCCAACTCCTCCAGAGTTAGAAACCATTGTGAGTAAATTTGAAAGGCTCTTTTTAACGCCGGCACCGTCAGCGCCATCATTAGTGGTATCAGAGCCGACTTCAAAGCATTTACCAGAGATTGGGCAGACTTCCCAGAGTGGAAAGAAGAAATCTAGCATGGTTGTTCGAATTGGTAGAGGTGCTGCTGGTAGAAGAAGAGGTAGGATAGTTGCTAATGCAGAGGCACTGGAGACCATTTAGCAGATCGAAGCCAGATTGGAAGAAATTGAATTAGGGAAACCAAGGGATCCTGAAGATGTCAGTGAACCTGAAGCTGAAGAAGAAGAAGGAGGAGATTTTGAGCTTAATCCTAAGATGAGATTTTTTAAGACAGTTTTAGGATCTACATCCAAGCCTAGACTTGAGGTATCAGCGTTTTCAGGAGGATTGAATCCAGAAGAGTTGATAGACTGGATCAATGAGATGAATAAATGCTTTGATTATGAAGATATGGCTGAAGACGAGAGTCAAATTTGCAGTCACAAGATTAAAGGGACATGCAACACTTTGGTGGGATGGAGTGCAAGCAGAGAGAAGGAGAGCTGGTAAACAACCAATCAAAAGTTGGAGCAGAATGGTGGCCAAACTGAAAGTTAAATTCTTGCCTAGTGATTATCAGCTTACATTGTTTAGACAAATGCAAAATCTTAGACAAAGACTAATGACTATGAAAGAGTACACAAAAGAATTCTACAAAGTGAGCATAAGAGCTGGACAGATCCAGGACAGAGCAGAGAAGATTTCCAGGTATGTGAATGGTCTCAGATTAGAGATCCAAGATGAAATCAGTATTTTGTCTCCTAAGTCAGTTGAAGAGGCTTATCAAATGGCCTTGAAAGATGAAGAGAAACTGCTGAGAAAGCAGTCTGCCAAAGGAAGAGGTACTTCCCGAGGAAAGGGAATTCAAGGTGGTAGAGGGAGATCTACAGCACCAAAGGATGGAGCTAGCAGCAGCTCACCTCAACATGCACACACAGATGATGATGCAAGTGGCAGAAGAAATTCCCACAGAGGAAGAGGAGGCAGAAGCAGAGGAAGAGAGGTAAGATGTTACCGATGTAACAAATTGGGACATAGAGCCTTTGAGTGCCCAGAGAAAGAGAATGTGGGTACTAGTCAGAGAAATGCAATTTTTGCTCAGACTAAAGAAGCAGCAAAGTTGCCTGAAGCAGAGAGAGAGATTGTGCCAGAGAAGGGAGAATATTTGGTTGTTAACAAAGTTTTGCTGAAGCAAGCAAAGGAAGTTGCTGAACCAACATAGAGGAAAACTTTGTTCAGGAGTGTATGCAAAGTTCAAGGGAAATGTTGTCAATTATTCATTCATAGTGGTAGCACAGACAATCTGGTTTCTATAGAGGTGATAGAAAAGTTGAAGTTGAAAACAAGGGAACATCCAACACCCTACAAGGTGTCATGGCTTTAGAAGGGCCATCAGCTGATTGTAAAAGAACAGTGTGAGATAGAGTTGCAGATGGGCAGCTACAAAGATAAGATAATGTGTGATGTAATGCCTATGGATGTATATCATACACTGTTGGGTAGACCTTGGAAGTATGACAGAAGAGCAGTACATGACGGTAAGCGAAACACTTACAAATTCTTCAAGGATGGTGTGTACCAAACATTGTTGCCAATGGAAGAAGGAGAAGCATAAAGCAAAAAGTCTGATCCAAAGGCTTTATTGTTGAGTGGGAAAGAATACTTGTAGCAGATTGAAGAAGAAGAGGTAAATTTTGCTTTAGTTTGCAAACCTAAATTAGTACTTACTTCTACAAAAATCTCTGATTTGCCAATTGAAATTCAAGAAATGTTGGACAATTATTGTGATATAATTGTAGATGATTTGCCTAATGATTTACCACCTTTAAGAAAAATCAGCCATCAAATAGGTTTGATTCCAGGATCAAATCTTCCAAACAAAGCAGCTTACAGAATGACTCCAGCAGAAAATGAAGAAATCAAAAAACAAGTGCAGGAATTGGTTGACAAAGGTTTGGTTCGAGAAAGTTTGAGTCCTTGTGCAGTACCTATAGTGGTGAGCCCGAAGAAAGATGGAGGCTGGAGAATGTGCACTAATTCAAGAGAAATAAAAAAGATAACAATTAGGTATAGATTTCCTTTGCCCAGAATTGAAGATTTAATGGACTGTTTGAGTGGAGCAAGATATTTTTCAAAACTTGATTTGAAAAGTGGGTATCATCAGATTAGGATAGGGGAAGGTGATGAATGGAAAAAAACCTTTAAGACAAATGAGGGATTGTATGAATGGATGGTAATGCCTTTTGGCTTATCAAATTCACCTATTACTTTTATGAGGCTCATGAATGAAGTATTAAGAGAGTTTATTAGTAAATTTGTAATAGTATATCTGGATGACATACTAATTTACAACAAAACAAAAGAAGAACATTTAAGGCATCTTAACTATGTCTTGAAGAAATTACATCAAGAGAAGTTGTTGATAAATCTGAAGAAGTGTTCATTCATGAAAGAAGAGCTGGTGTGCCTGGGTTTTGTTGTTTCTGCTGAAGGATTAAAGATGGATCCAGAAAAGGTCAGAGCAATTGTAGAGTGGCCTTCACCAAAAAGTGTCTTTGAGGTAAGAAGTTTCCATGGAATTGCTAGTTTTTACAGGAAATTCATAAGGAATTTTAGCAAGATTAATGCACCTATCATTGAAACTATAAAGAAAGACAAACAGCCATTCAAGTGGACTGCTGAAGCTGAAAAGAATTTTCAGTTTTTAAAACAGAAAATAACAGAGAAACCTGTATTAGTGTTGCCTGATTTTACTAAAACATTTCAAGTAAAGTGTGATGCCAGTGGAGAAGCTATTGGAGCTATCTTAAGTCAAGAAGATAAGCCTTTAGAATATTTCAGTGAGAAGCTAAATGACACAAGGAGAAAATACTCTTCTTATGACAAAGAGTTTTATGCAATAGTACAATCGTTGAAGAAGTGGAGACATTATTTAATGTCTAAAGAATTTGTACTATACTCAGATAATAATGCTTTACAATACATTATGCAGCAGCCTAAGTTAAATAAAAAACATGCTAAATGGGTTGAATATCTTCAAAGTTTCAACTTTGTTTTAAAACACATAAGTGGCCAGGAAAACAAGGTAGTTGATGCCTTGAGTAGGAAGAACATTCTTGTCCAAGAAAGTCAGATTGAAGTGGTAGGTTTTGATTTTCTTAAGGAATTGTATAAAACATATTTGGATTTCAAGGAAGCATTTGAAGCATGTTTGAATCCTGTTTTGATAGATAGAAGTCAGTGGTTGGATTATTTCTTGCAAGAGGGTTTTTTGTTCAGGAGGAATCAATTGTGTATACCAAATTCTTCCATGAGAGAAAATCTCATCAGAGAGAAGCATAGTGATGGACTTGCTGGACATTTTGGTGCTGATAAAACTTATGAGCAGTTGATTCATTTTTATTATTGGCCAAAAATGAGATCTAAAGAGGAAAAGTATGTGAAGAATTGTAAAATTTGTCAGTATGCTAAAGGAAGAAGCCAGAATGCAGGTTTGTACATTCCATTGCCTATTCCAGACAAACCTTGGGATATGGTAAGTATGGATTTTGTTTTAGGATTTCCTAAGATGTTGAGATTGCAACAAGATGATGAGCTTAGTGGAAAGAAGTCGCCTTCACTAAGTGGGCCCGCAGGCTATTTTTGGCGCAAGTCTATTTTTAGACTGTGTCTATTTTTAGACATGTCGATCATGATTCTATGAGTTGTAGGATGCCATTTGTGGATGGTTTTTCAAGTTGGAAAAATAGATGGACTTCCATTTTTAGACATATTGGGCAGAATCTATTTTTAGATTGCCAGTCTAAAAATAGATATGTCGAATATTATTAGCTCTTAATAATATTTGGACTATAAACATTATCTTATTCTGTTGGAGCACTTCAGTTAAGTGCACAGATGTGGCACAGGAGCTGACAGAAGGAATTATGCTATTCCCGAGGGTTAAGTGGAGCTATTACATGGATACTTCAGTTAGAACTCATGTGACAGAGTTTGGTGGAGTTATTGAGCTAGTTGATGGAGTTGTGTTTAGTTTAACTGAGTTAAACATAGTTCAGCTAGTTGTATCTAGTCTAACTTATTGATACACTAGTGAGAGTGGTGTGAATTAATTATTAATTAATTCACTAATTATTAACTCATTGATCAACTAAAGAATACATCAGTTAACTACAGTGCATGGACAGTTTCAGTGGAGACCAGTGAAGAGGTAGGTGAAAGAGCAGTGTGACTATCAGTTGAGATTATATTGTTGCATGATTTGCAACAAACAGTGATTGGAGATGCCAATGAGGATTGCGTGGGAAATTTTGGACCAATTCGAGTTCATTCAGAGCCATTCTTCAGCAGTGATTGCGCAGTAGAGGTAGGCTATCAGGTGGCAGAGATTGGAGCATGTGATTTGCTAGATCGGGCTTGATTAGTGTGTAGCAATTGGAGATTATACTGAGAGCTTGTGAGGAGCTTTGTATAATGATTGTTACATGATCTCTTTGACATATAATATACAGATATTTGGGGGTTTTCATCTTTAATCTTTCCCATAAAATACCGTGTTCATATGTGTGATTGTTTATGGTTTTAATGTGTGCATGCGATTGTTTTTATTTCTGCAATTAGTGATCAATGGTAGAAGAGATTTTGTATTGTGCATGAAGTTAAAATAGTGTGTGATCAGGAGAATCTCGGTGGATAACATATCAGTTATTCAAATTTCTACATAAGACATAGAGAGGGAATGATACAATTTTTGTTGTTGTTGACAGATTTTCGAAGATGGTACATTTTATTCCATGTTATAAAACCAGTGATGCTACTCTTGTTGCTAACTTTTTTTTCAAATAAATTGTTAGATTACATGGGTTGCCTAAAATCATTGTTTCTGATAGAGATACCAGGTTTGTTGGTCATTTTTGGAGGACACTGTGGAAGAAGCTCGATACTAATCTAAGTTTCAACTCAGCTTATCATCCTTAGACTGATGGGCAGACTGAGGTAGTAAACATAAGTTTAGGTAATCTTTTGATAAGTCTTGTAAGCGAACATCCTAAGCAGTGGGATCATATCTTACCATAGGTAGAATATGCATACAATGATTCACCAAACAGAAGTATAGGATAGAGTCCATTCCATATTGTTTATGGGATGCACCCAAGAGGAGTTTCTGAATTGAGGAATTTGGGAAAAGCAGAATTGAGAAGTGTTGAAGGTGAAGAATTTGCTTCAGAGATTCAACCAATTCATGAGAAAGTGAAGCAATAGTTACAAGACAGTAGTATCAAGTACAAACACAGAGCAGATTTGAGCAGAAGAGAAGTTCAATTTGAAGTTGGTGATTTAGTTTTGGCTCACTTGAGGAAAGACAAATTTCCAAAAAGAGAGTATAACAAATTGAAGTTTAAAAAGATAGGACCATGCAGAATTCTAAGAAAAATTTCTGCTAATGCCTATGAAATTGAATTTCCATCTGATATTGGAATATCTCCAATATTTAATGTTGCAGATTTGTACAGGTATGAAGATGGTGGCACAGAAGAAAGACCAGAAGACAAAGAGCAGATTGATTGGGTAAAACAGTTACCTACAGCACAGCCATTACAACTAGAGATGATCTTAGACCAAAAGGTGTTTAAGAGAACTAGAGGACAACAGTATTTCCAGTACTTGATTAAATGGAAGAATTAGTCAATTGAAGATACTACGTGGATAACAGAAGCTATGTTGCAGAAACTGGGCAGTTCTGTGAAGGAGCTCATGGATAGGAGCCCATGAAGAATTTTGTCCTTGGGAGTCTGATGCAGGGGCATTAGATTCTAGCGAGCAATGTGAAATTTTGTTCACATGTTGTGGCTAGCTGAGTTAAAATTCATTCACTCATGGGTGAAAGTCAAATTTCAATGAGAGGATTAAATTCCTCAAACAAATTATTATTATTATTTTGTAATAAATTAGGAGAATATTTAGAGATAAGTAGTTTTAATAGATGCTAAATTGTTGAACATATCTAGCAGTAGTTGATAGATTCTGGAGGATATTGGGCAAGTAAGATTGTCTCTCAATTTAGGAAATTCGATCCTAATTGAGAAGATTTCTGTTGTGTAATAAAATTATAAATTGTAATCTCTGTAATGGAGAAATTGGGAGTGGCCGAGAGGAATTTTTGTGAGGATTTGTTTCAATAAAGATTGCAATATTTCTAATCACTGTGTATGCTGGCAATCCCCGGAGGTTTTTACCTTCGAAATCTTATTGAGTTCATATCACTGTATGTACACTAAGTGTGAATCGAAATGATGTTCACAGTATGAAGGAGGGGGTTTGACTCTTTTTGAATTGCTGATTTATACATATTTTGCATTAATTTGACTGCAATTTAATGTATATCAGTATCTACAAAAGAATACTCTGTTCTTTTTTCCAACGACAAATTTCCTTTTTATTATCTGATACATGCTGGTAAATTGTACACTGAGAAAAGGGGATCGATTTATAAAAATCGATAACGATTCTTATGTTTAACTCACAACATAAGAAGTTGATAAGATTCAGCCTTTTGTGGAAAAAACGTAAGCAGTGTTAATCTCTGTTATTGAACATGGTTAAACTTGCATCGATTCTGGTTATTTAAATGGCTATCAAGGTCGATCGATTCAAGCTTCAACGCAGAGAAGACGTGTTAGAGAAGAGCAGGGAATTATGAATAGAATCGAATTAAAAGTCTGTGAAAACCGGCGTTCTAAGCATCATAAATTGAAAAGCGGTTCTGAGTGGATAACTACTGGTTTCGCGTGCCTCTAGACCTGAGGAGCGGTTTTCCAAAAATCCACGTGATCCAATTATTTTTTAACACGTCATCAGTCTCAAACTGCCCATTTCGCATAAGATTTAAGTGATAAATCTTTGTGGTGAAAGTAACACGATATGCGTTCGATCTTAAGAGTAGGAGATCCAAGGGCAATCGCTAGTTAAGCTGCACGAAATTTAATGAGGTATGGCCCAGCGTTTATTCCATTTAAAATCGTTCATCAAACTTTGATTATGTGGGCCAAAAGATCAAGCGTTGGTTTCAATGGTAAATGTCAGTTTTGAAAATTTTAATGTTAAACATTGAATGTGTGGGCTCCATATAAATCAACGTAGAGCAAGTTCAAAGGTTCAATTTTGTAAAATGGGTTTAATAAATATTTCAAAAGAGTTGGAATATTATTATATGGTGAAGGTTTAACCTTTGATTCATTTGCCAAAGCGTTGAGCTTTTAAAAGATTTTGAATTTGGTTTTAATGGAAGGAGCTAATATTGCATAATGACTTCTTTTTTTTAAGTTATTTTAATTTCATTAATCAAATTTTAAAAATTTGATGAATGAAAATGAGCATGAAGAATTGAATCCAACTCCTCCGAAGTTAGAAACCATTGTGAGTAAATTTGAAAGGCTCTCCTTAACGCCGACACCATCACCGCCATCACAGCCCAAGTTAAGGAGATGGAAATACAGATGGACAAACTTGTCCAGGAGAAGGAAACAGTGAAAGAACCAGAGATTTCTACAGTTATTCCAGTTATCACTGCATCAATGCCTTCAACTTTAGCTGAAAAGTTGGCACCCAAAGAACCATTGGCTATTGCAGTGCCAGTGACTTCTTCCACAACATCACCTACTGAATCATCTACAACACTAATATAGCCTACATATGAGGCTAGAAAAATAGTGAAAGCTATGGAAGAAATGCCTTTAAAGACAAATGAAATTAACAGATTGACCAAGATGGTAGAAAATATTGAGAAGTCAAATAAATTACGTCAGATAAATGCAAAGACATAAGAAAAAAATGCCATTAGACTGAATGAAGAGTTGAAGAAATTGCAGAAGGAATTGACATTAAAGGAGAAAATATCATACATTGAAAATCACCTTTGGAACAATGTCCTTGAAGCCATCCATGATGTATGGCCTTCAATTCAGGCAATTTTTGAGAAAAGAGAGTTATTATTGAAAGCTAAAGCAGAAATTCAAAAGACTCAAACTGAACTTGTTGACAAACCAGAGCAAGCTTTAAGGCTAATCACCTTCCTAAACAGAAAACATGGGCAGGAGTTGGAAGAACTCAAGGTTATAGACAAGATTGAAACTATCCTAGAAATTAGGAAAGTTACCACAAAGAAGAATGTGATGAGGCAACTTGAAGAAAAGTGTGAAAGTATGAATACTACCATAACCAGATTTATGGTTAAGTTTACCAATTTGAGGAAAAAAGGACTGCCTGATATTATGGTCATTAATGATAAATTGATGCCTCAAAATGGCTATGACAAGAAGATTAGAGAGTTTGCAAAAGAACAGGTAAATAAACCAACAAGTCAAGGCATCCCAACTGGAAAAGTATTACTCAAGAGTTTTGAAGACTTATTCTACTTACATAATGAGATAAAACACTTATTTGTCATTAAGCAAACCTTTTCTAGATATACTAAAGCTGATGAAAACTTTAGGAAATTAATGAAAATACAAATTCCTAAATATGAGGATTGGCAAGCACTCACAGATTTACTATGAAGGATAAAAGACAGGTAGATGAAAAGAGGACTAAATTGTTTTCTGAATTACAGTCAAAAAATATTTTACAGTAGTAAACAATTTTTGACTAAGGGTTAAAGAGTATCAGTTTAGAGAGTATCAGTGAATAAAGAGAGACATATAAATATTATCAGAGAAGGCAGATCAAATTCCAAAAATATCTAAGAGCAAACAAGGATGACACCTAGGCAGCCAGCTGCATCTTATCCTCAAAACAGTTTCTATTTCTTTTGGATAAATAGGACAACTCGTTGACTTGTTAATCAACTGTCTCTATTATTGTTGTAAAGATATTTTATTTTCCTAAGATAATTCCTAGAATTTTTCTAGGATATTTTGTAAAACATTATGTATAAATACTTCATCTTAAGAATTATTTTGGGTAGAATAAAATTGCTGGGATTTTTATAGTCATTTCTTCTTGGACTTCAAGCTTTTGTGTGTCAAATTTCGAGTTAGCAGGCTGGATCAAAACAATTTCCATCATACTTCAGGATTCCGATGATGAGTTATTTGGAGTGAAGTATTTCCTCACTTGTCATTGTTTTATTTCTTTGTTACATGCATCCATCTATGTTTATGCTAAAATTTGAATGTATAACTAGGAGTATTACTACAGGATTTGTTAAAAGCACCATGTTTTTAACTGGTTATCATTTATATGTTTTCCTCTGATCTCCAGTGTAAGGAACCCTTAATTTCTCCCTCTCTCATTTGACCTCTTCCTACTACTTCCTTTTCTGGATCTAAGGATTCTTAAGTGCCCTTTATCCCGATCATACCACCTCATAAAAAAAACTTTCCAAGATCTTCAAGGGTTATCTATCTTTCCCTGAAAACATTTGACCTTTTGTCCTTGATCCTAGTCCTGTTTGCTTGATTTTGACTCCTTATCCCAATGGACAAATAGATTTCCCACTATCCTTCCTTTCAAGTGATTTTTCCCACCAAATCTACCAAAACAAAACCAAAGTTGCACATTCCTAACTAGCCTAATATTTACAAATTGAAACAAAGTTAAATTTTAAAGAGAGAGCCCTCTCTAAACCCTAGGAAGGCTAGATCCTAGAGTTTGAAGTTGGTTTGTGGT
The DNA here is from genome assembly GCA_034641835.2 of Pinus albicaulis. NCBI lineage: Eukaryota > Viridiplantae > Streptophyta > Pinopsida > Pinales > Pinaceae > Pinus > Pinus albicaulis. The sequence goes on from CM076582.1 coordinate 331,143,005, forward strand.
TACCTCTAGTATTCTTTGACTAAAAACCAAAATCTCACAACTTTAGAATTACTAGAGTGATAATATTACTGGCGACCATACTGGGGACCTAACCAATCCTTAGTCATAAAACTAGTCTTAAAGAAAATCATTTTATTCATCCTTTTACTTTAAGATTGTTTTTATAAGTTGTGGGTATTGAAAATAGTAATTCTGGTTTATAGGAAAGTTTATTATACCAGGTCTAACCCAGATCCTAAGCCTGATGTTATAGTAGACAACCCAGACCGAATTGGTAAAAAGAAAAAATAGTCAGAAGATTTAGAGGTTGATGTATCATTAAAAAGAGTCAATTCATTAGCACAAGAGTTAGTAAGTCTGCAAGATATTGATTTTGATTTGAAATCTGAGCATTGTTTATTTAGAAGTAAATATGAAAGTGATTTGAAAACTATTGTTTTAGACCCTGTTTTTATTTCATTCTAGAATATAAAACAAAAAAATATTACAGTAAATTCTAAATCAAAGAAATTTCAAGATCAGACTAAAATTGAAGAAATTAATGTTACTATTCTTAAAGATATTGATGAAGCTATTGAATTAGCTCAAGTATTGAGCTAACACAAACAAACCTCCAGTTTCTCAGTTACATACCACAATAATACCAGCTAAAGATTCCTCTCTGTATGTTGTTACATCATATATAACTTCCACTACCAACTCATCTACAGATCCATTTATCCCTAAATTACCTTTACAACCTAGAGTATTATTTCACCCACTAACTTCATCCACTATATCCATTAGCTCACCTTCTGATTTTTTAAACACATCATCCTCATTCCCTAGTAGTTCCATATACATTCAAGTTTCATTTCCCAGCACTTCAACTTCAACTTTTAGTTCATCAGCTATCATTTGTAGCACAACCCCAAGAAATTCTACTTTACCCCCTAGCCAAGCTAAACTTCAAGCTATGGCTACTAGATACGCTCCCCTAGTCTTACCACAACAGCTTCATGATAGGCCTCAAGACTATCAGAGTAAGATACCATAGTTTGATGCCACTACCCATTATACAGCTCAACAACACATAAATAAAATGATAGATTTCTTTGAACTCTGTGAGATTGATGATTCTGATGTTCAAATGAGGTTATTTTCACAAAAATTAACAGGAGAAGTTAAGAATTTGTTTAGAGGTCTTACTGCTGGTAGTGTAACTGATTTAGCTGTATTTCTTAGATTGTTTCTAAATAAATTGGAAAAGAAAAAGAATCAATTCCATATATTGTCTGAATGTGATGCCATGAGAAGAGCTCCAAATGAGTCAGTCCAAGACTACTGCACTAGATATAACAATGTTTACAATTCCATCCCTACAAATATTAAACCCACCCCTGATAGTGTCTTACTCAAATTCCCTGATGGATTTGATATGGACATGGCTTATCTATTGAGGGAAAGAAATGCAGAAACCTCAGAAAGAATGCAAACAAATGTTGTTAATTTAGTAGTAAAGATTTTAGACAGAAAAACTAGACTAAGAAATGAGAGAAGAGTGACCATTAAAGAAGAAAATTCCAGTTCAGACTCAAAAACAGACATGTTAGCTAAAACTTTAGACATGATGATGGATAGATTAGACCACATAGAGAGGAGACCTCAGTGGGATAACCAAAAAAAAATCAGAAATCCCAATTTTAGAAAAAACACAAATTCAGGAAAAGCAAAAGAAACAACCCCAGACCAAATAATAAGGCCCCCATTCCAAGAGAACTATGTTGAAAGTTCTCAGAATAATAATGATGATGAGGATGCAATAAATCTAATAGGAATAGATGATAATAATACTATTTTCCTCACTCACGAAGATTAGGAATTATTTGAACTCCAACAACTCAAATTAGATCCAAGTGAATCCTTTGATTATAAACAAGGTTATGATTATGCTATAAATGAAATACACAGTCAATATAACCTTAGAAATAAGAAAAACAATGATTCTTCTACCAAGAAAACTTCCCAAAATCAAAATAAGAAAACAGTACAAGCTCCCAAAACAAAGTTCTGCAAATTCTCCCAAGGGAAAATAAGCATAACTCTAGTTCTTCCCAAACCATTTCTAGTCCTAAAAATGCATCAAGCCCTAAAATTGTTGATATTACTCATGAAGTTTCTCAAGCTACAAAATATTCACAGAAATCTACTGCTGCTAAAGCTTATATTTATGTTAAAACAACAAATTTAGATCCTAAAATACATTCTCCTGATCCTAAATCAGTAGATCCAAAAACTGCTAGTTCAAAACATCTGTTGATAATTCTAAGTCTGAAATAACGTCTACTACTTGACAAATAATCCTTGAAAAGAAAATTAGGAGCAGTAAAACACAAGAAACTCAAACAGAGAACATTAAACCAATTGAAAATGAAAACATAACTGTAGAAAAACAAGACAAACCAACACAAACTACAGTTACCAAAGAAGAATTGATTCAAATCAGTAAATCTTAGCCTACATTCAACATACAATCTGAAATTGAAAAGCTAAAAATACCAATTACTCTGACAGAATTGGTAAAACATGACTTGCATAAATCAACCATAACTGGAACATTAAACATGAATGATGGAGAAGATTCCATAAATCTAAATGATGATCAACCAGAGTTGATTTTTGGCCCAGATGTGAATGGAAACATGCAGATGGAGCAGTTCCCCCATTTTATATCAGTCTTACCATTCATGATCAAGTTTTACATAATGGCATGCTAGATTCAGGAGCTTCCCATAATCTAATGCCTAAAGCCATAATGGAAACTCTGAATTTAGAAATCACAAGGCCCTACAAATATTTGTTTTCATTTGACTCAAGTTAAATGCCTATGTTTAATCAAAGTTTTGTGTGTAACACTAGTTCAATATCTTGGTAAGAATATATTAATGGACATTTTAGTAGCTGATATCCCACCTAAATATGGAATGTTACTTTCTCGCTCATGGGGAGAAAAGTTATAGGGATCTCTACAATTGGACATGTCTTATGCTACTATATTAGTTTTTGGCCAACCCAAGAAGTTATATAGGGAAACATTGATGAAGTACATGGTCAGTAGTGCAGAAAGATCTATAAATTACCCAATTTACTCTACACCAAATGACCTTGATTCTTTTATCTTATGTAACTCTGAAACTAATGAAATCCAAACTGAACTAATAGAGAAAAAGAAGGCACCAAACAATGATAATATTTTTCATGAATCTCTATGGCATTTAGACTTTGATGGTTCAGTAAATAAGTTAGGAGCAGGAGAAGGCGTTTGGATAACCAATATGGAGACTAATCCTCAGAAGGCCATGCTTTCAGGCTCAATTTCAAATGTACCAATAATATGGCTGAGTATGAAACCCTCAGTATAGGACTCCAAATCATTAGGAACTCAAGTGGAAAAATAATATTAATCATGGGAGATTCAGAGTTCATCATAAAACAATTAAATGGAGTATATTCTATTATCCCATACTAAGCAGATACAGAGACACTGTGATAGATTTAACTCATGATTTATTGGAATGTAAATTTGTTGCTATACCTAGAAAACAAAATATACAGGCTCGTTGTCTAGCAACCTTTGCTAGTACATGCAATTTACCAGTCCAACCTAATCACAGATATATTGTTGAAGTCAAACATAGGCCAATAATTCCAGAAAACCTTAAGTATTGGAAAAAAATTTCTCAAGATCGACATATTTACAAGTTTATGAACAATGAAGGTGAATTTCAGAACTGTAAGATAGACACAGATTGTACTATAGATCAAGATTTAGATTGTCAAATAGATTTGAATAACTTAGATGTAAATAGAATAAAGTTTGATAAACCAACTAGATTTAGTCAATCTGATATATATAGCCTAGAGAAAGTAGAGATTGAAGAAATGAAATTATTGATAATGAATCTGACATATTGAATCTTTAGGATAATTTCTTACCCAAAGGTTTAACTCCCTTAGAAGATATTTTTGACTCAAATGATGTAGCTAGAAAACCCAAAATGGAGCGAATTAGATCTGATATAGAAGAATGCAATAATGGCATTAGTAGTTAAAACCCAAAATAATCAAACTTTCCAAAACTTTACCTCAACAAGAAAAATAAAAATATATTACTCTTTTAAAGGAATATCAAGATGTTTTTGCCTGGAGTTATGAGGATCTCAAATCCTATTATACCAACATAATCCAACATAAAATTCCAATAAAAGAAGACCAAAATCCATTTAAACAAAAGTTGAGAAGGATTAACCCTGTTTTATTACCTTTGATAGAAAAAGAAGTAAAAAGAATGTATGATGCACAGATAATTGGACCAATCAGATATTCTAATTGGGTTTCCAACATAGTTCCAACAAGAAAGAAATAGGAGAGATTAGATTATGTGTCGACTTTAGGAATCTAAAAAAAATGTCCTTGAAAGATAATTACCCTTTACCTAAAATGGATCATATATTACAAAGGGTAGTTGGTTCTTCGAGAATGTCACTTTTAGATGGTTTTTCAGGATACAACCAAATTTTAGTCCAAAAAGAAGATCAAGCCAAAACAGCATTTACTACTCCTTGGGGCACTTTTATGTATGTAAAAATGCCTTTTGGTCTAATGAATGCAGGAGAAACCTTTCAAAGGGCTATGGATATAGCTTTTGCAAAGGAAATACATGATTTGTTATTAATTTACTTAGATGACATTACTATGTTTTCCAAAACTGATAATGAACACTTGGATCATCTGAGACAAGTTTTTATTAAGTGTAGGAAATCTAGCATCTCTTTAAACCCTAAGAAAATTTTATTTGGATTATAAGAAGGCAAGTTACTTGGACACATAATTTTCAAATAAGGAATCAGAATAGATCATGCTAGGATAGAATAAATTCTTAACATCAGTCCACCAAGAAACATCAAAGAGTTACAAGCCTTTTTAGGTAAGATTAATTTTCTAAGATGATTCATATCCAATTTAGTTGAGATAATTAAAGAACTAAATAACATGCTTAAAAAATATTCAGTTCTTAAATGGACTATTAAGGCCAAATAGTCATTTGACTCCATCAAACAAACCTTAACCAAAACTCCAGTCCTAATAAGTCTTGACTTTAAGAAAGATTTTGTATTTTTTTCATTTGATTCAGAACACACCATTGCTGCAGTTTTACTGCAGAAAAATGACCAAGGATTTGAAAAACCCATAGCTTTCTTCAGTAAGACCCTTAGATATGCCACATTGAAGTCAAAATTATGGAGAAACAAGCCCTAGCTTTGGTTAAGGCCATTAAAGACTTCATAGTTTATATTCTCTACTCTCATATCATTGCCTATGTCCCAAATTCTGTAGTAAAAGACATTATTACTCAAGATGGTCCTGATGGAAGAAGAGGTAAGTGGATTTCCACTATCTTATAATATGACATAGAGATAAAACCCACAAAACTCATCAAAGGTCAAGGATTAGCCAGACTTATAGATGAATCTAACTGTAATGCCCTAGACATAAATTTTATTGCCCAAGTAGATGATCAGGAAGTGATGGCGACTCCAACGATCAGTGAAGCCTTCTCAGACTCACCTTGGTATATAGATATCATATTTGTACTCCTAAACTTACAAGCTCCTCCTAGATTGTCAAGAAGCAAAGCCAGATTCTTAAAACTAAAGTGAGTAAGATTTTGTATTTTAGACAATGTACTTTTTTGGAGAGATCATAGTGGGATTTTATTAAAGTGTTTATTAAAGGAATAAGCTGACAAAATAATTGAATAATTTCATGCAGGTGACTGTGGAGGACATCTATATTGGAAAACTACAGTAGACAAGATCCTGAGAGCTAGTTTTTACTATCCTACTTTGTTTACTGATGTCAAAAAGTATGTAACTTCCTGTCGTAAGTGTCAAATTTTTTAGGGTAAGAAGAAATTATTACCTCTCCCCTTAAAGCCTATTTCAACTGAAATGCCATTTCAAAAATGAGGTTTAGACTTCATTGGTGAAATTCACCCTCCTTCTTCGGGCCAACATAAGTGGATTTTGACAGCCACTAATTATTTTACCAAGTGGATTGAAGCCATACCCTATAGACCAGCCACAGATACTGTCATTGTCTCTTTCCTAGAAAACAACATTCTTTCAAGATTTGGATGTCCCCAAAAGATAATTACTAACAATGCAGCAACATTCAAATCCAAGAAAATGATTGAATTTAGCCACAAATACCATATTACCTTATGTCATTCTACTACATATTATCCCCAAGGTAATGTCCTAGCTGAATCCTCAAACAAGATCCTTGTAAACATCATTAAAAAGTTACTTGAAGACAATAAAAAGACTTGGAATAAGAAGTTAGTCAATGCCTTATGGGCAGATAGACTTACTACTAAAAAATCCATTGGTACTTCCCCTTATTAACTTATTTATGGAATGGATGTTGTTTTTCCATCCTCCCTAGGTGTACCAGTGATTAAAATTATCCAAGAGTTACAAGTTGAAACAAATGACATTCAAAGAAGGATCAATCAAACTGTTCACTTGCAACAAACAAGGGAAGAAGCTTATATCAAATATCAAGTCATTCATGATAAAATCAAGAAAATATTTGATAAAAAGACTAAAGAGGATGATTTCTACATTGGAGATAAAGTGTTAAAGTGGGACTCCATATGAGAAGACAAAGGTAAACATGGAAAATTTAATTTTATGTGGAAAGGACCTTATGTGATTTATGGATATAGAGGTAATAATTATTTCTTTTTGAAAGAAATGGATGGAACAGATCTGCAAGAAGGACCAATAAATGGTATAATGTTGAAGCACTACTTCTCTCCTGAGTTAAAAAATAGTTTGTTTTTATTCACTTTTATCATTGTACATATACATTGCAGAGTATAGATTGGATTGGATGTTTCCCTAACAAATTTGAAGCCCAGAGAGAAGGCCCTAAGCTTTGAGAGGTAAATATCATAAGTATGAATAAATTGCAGATATCAGAAGACATTTACAGGGTCATCATGGTCAAATTCCAAAGGCTACTAGTCTTAAATTTCTTGATATTTCACCAAGAAATGGCATCCCCATGTGGAGCCACTGTTAGGGTCCTATAATAATAGGGTTCATAAATTTTGAATTGACTTTGATAGTCTTGTAAATATGTACATACCTTACTTTCTGCAAGTTGTTTTCTCATATTTTGAAAAAATGAAAAAATAAAATAAAAAGCCAAAAAGAGGGTAAAAAGTCCTAAAAGAAAGATCAAAGGACTTAGAAAAATATAGACCCCAAAAGAAAAAAGAGAAATAAGACCCGAAAGTGAGAAAATCCAAATGGAACTACTTTTACTTTTACTGCAAGAATAATGATTATGTGCAGAGTGTCAATAAATGCCATAATCCATGATCAGTTAAACCATTTAATCTTAACTTTTCATGCTTTAAAATTTCATGTTTTAGATAGAAAATAAAGATTTGTCAAACAGTTTAAACTCGACAAATCAGTAGATAGGTAGAGAAATAATGAGGAGCTCAACAGTTTAATGTGAGCCCTCGAATGAAATAAGGTAGATTTAGACAATTTTATGCTTTCAAAGAAAAATGTTTTAAGGTTGTAAGCCTAAATGCACCTACAAAATGAATAAAAAATGTTAGAAATAAAGCTGGGTAGGTAGAAAGCAGTTGAGAAAGCACGTAATAAAGCATCATCGGGAAAAATCACTAATTTCCCCTCCCCTACAAGTATTCAGTATTCTAAACTATCAGTCAAAAAGGCTCAGAGCATTTCTCCGACTTTTGTTGGGACTAGACCAAGGCTCGATGACTAATTAGTTAAAAATATTGATTTCTACTTTAAACCCACATTTATCAACATTTGTTCTTCATTCATACATTATAATCCCTTTTTCCTAAGTAAAAACACATTTTTTACTTAGTAAAATTGAAGTCCTAATTATTAATTCCCTTATATTTAAATAAATCCACAAAACCCATTATTTTAAGTTTAGACCAATGTTAAATATCCCCATGTGCACCAATATAAAAACCCCGCCCCAAAAACCCATTGGTCTAAACATATATTTATTTAAATATCCCGCCCATATAGTTTGACAACTGTGTAAGTTGATAAAACTATATAAAATATACTACCGCTCCCGCATATAAAAAATTGAAACATTTCACAAATGTTTTAAATAAAAACATTACCCCCCTCATATTTTCATAATACCTAAACTTCAAACTTTATTAAAAGCACATTTGTTATAACGTTTCAATTCATATCCCACCGCCTATGCAAATACCCTAGCCCCACTCTCATTCCAATACAGCTCCCAATCAATCACAACCGTTCACATTGATCCCCCAGATCTGACGATTGACATCTGATATCAAGTGGAAGAGTAGTGTGATCGCCCCCGTTCCATTTCTACGCAAAATGGGCAGTATTACAAATTCCTCTCTCCTCCACATGGAAATTTCCTATTGGATCACGCGGGTTCAAGCTAAAACTGCTTATCGCCGTAATGTTGCACGATAACCACTGGTTGTTTTGATCCGTTGAATTCTGAAACCACCCTTCTTGCTAATGTGACAATCATTCAATGCCGAATTAATATAACCGAAATGCATATTAAACTTGCGAAATAAACTTCATTCATTTCTCTTTTGCATTTAACCTATGCTCGCGCCTTCTCGACTGTAAAAGCATCCTTTTTAAGTCTTTTTTCACCATTTCTGCACCTGAAACCTGCAATATTTACCCTGTAACCTTTGAATATTGTCGAGGAGCTGCACGTTGCTCCAGAAAAGCTACAAAATCCATCAACTCATTCAAAAAACTCTGAAACCCTTCCATAGCCAAATACCTGCATTGCAACATGTACTTTTCTAAAAATTGAACCAGCAAATGATTTGAAAGATATTTTAATAATAAAAGCATACTTAGAATTTAAAAATCGATTAAAAGAGACTGCCATAAAGCCCCAAAAACAGACCAGACCCTATCAATTTTTTCCCAGAAACCCTGTTTCTCTGCTGTGCACAATTTTTCAAGAAATTTGTGAGTTTTTCACACTTTGATGAACTTTTTCAAGCTTGAAATCAAACCAGAAAAACCTATGCAGGTATCCTAAGCCTCTGTAACCCTTTTCAAAAGAGTTTTTAGTCCAAATTTCCATTAAAATACTCAAGAAATCCTTGTTTCTTGTTTTAAACCAGTTAAAAAACTATAAAAATCTTTCACATACCTAATTGAGAAGAAAGCCCAAAGAAAAAGCTATACTTTGCCAAATTTGTCCAATAAACCCTCTGCTAAAGTAAATTACTTCTACAAACTATCTAAACTTGCATTAGTAGCCCAAAATGCCTAAGAAACAGAGTATAAGCAAGCCTGAAGGTTCAAAAGTACCTAAACCTACCCCTACCATGACTTCAAATACTGCTATTATTGTAAATCCTCTTCAAACACCTGTTATTGATATTGAACACATCCCACTAGCTGATACTGATTACAAAATAGCAGATCCCATTGTTGAATTTAACCTGCTAGATATCCATAACTGGTGCTATGAAAAGTCATTAGATAATGAAGAAGAGGTCCATATTTGGGAATCTCATTTACCCAAATATGTTGTCCCATTAACTCACCCATGTCAGGAGGTCATTAGATTGTGTCAGCGGTATTATGTTCTTGAGAAAAGAGCCATTGTAAATTCCAATAAGTAAATACTTTTTACCATTACTGCAGAATCAATTAACCAGTTGTTGCAGCTTTAGCCTGACCCCCAAGCAATCCCTTTTTCTATAGAGGCCCTCACCAACCTATATATTGGCCCATATTTTCCCAAAAGGTTCAGGTTTTTTTAGACATTTCAGCCTCTGCATGTAGAAATTCCTAAGCTAAATCCCCCATATTCTACTACTAAATTCCCTGAAGGTTCAAGACATGTGATTCCCATGCTTTCCTTCATCCTTGGATATTTTACTGATGAACACACAGATGAGTCCATCTTGGGTTTCTTATCCACTTTCTCCCCAGGACAACCCCCATTAGTAATATTTTATTATGCTCATTTCATTGCTGATAATGTTCATTATCAATTGACCAATTTTCAAATTGAGGGAGTGTTCAGATATTCCTCCTTCCTGTTCTATATTTGTTTATACTTCTAATCGGATAATTTTCCTGTTACTCTCCAAAAACTTGACATAGAGGGAAATCCTCTATCTGTCATTTTTTGGACATCCTTGCTCAGGAAAGAATGTACAGATTTCATTTATTCATAATTTTCAGAGTTATTCTTACATCCAGTGATCACAATGTTGACCAAAATAGAGCAACCAAGAATAAATGAAGAAATGAAAAACATATTGTAGTTATCATAGTCAATAAAGTTGGTGATTTTTATTCGTATGAAAAATACACTTAGATCAGCGTCTTTGGGTCAAACTTGTTACCTTAAAATTTACCCAAACATCCTTCAATGAGGAACTTTGCCTTGGAGTATATTAGGCATATCCTAAACTCTGATTCCATAAATTTCATGGCAGCTAAGAAGAAAACCCAATTCAAACTTAAAAATCAAATAGGGCCATTCATATGAAATCACAGGGATGCAGAGAAAGAAGCAACAAATCAGTTATTGGAATATAAATTTGAAGAAAGTTTCCCTTGGAACTATGATCCACAAGGGATCTTGAGTAAGCTAAGGGTTAAATGAAAGTTAACACCATTCATCCATGAAGCAAAACCAGAAATATAAAGTTTACAAATAAGATTGAATGGACTCAAAACACTTTAATAGATGCAGTGAACAAAGGTAATACTAGTCATACCTTAGAGACTGAAAATCAACCAGAGAAGTCCACCAAAAGAGTAAGGGAAGAAGGAGCCTATGTGGTAGAAACTACAACTGAAACCAAGTTCAAGCTCATATATAACAAAAGGCCCAAATTAGATTCAAAAGGTAAAGGAAAAGTGACAATTGATGTTGAGCAAACAGAGCCTTCAAAAACCAATACAGATTTTCCAGAGACAAATGTTGCTACTGTGATTATCAATGAGCCAAATACTAAAAATTAGAATGAATAAATCAATAATGAAGATACACAGTTGATGGAAAGAGAACAAACCATGGAAGCCTCTTCCTCACAGGCAGCTGAGGGAAAGGATTTGGATATCAAAGAGAAATATAAACAGATTAAACTGAAGAATGAAGAGATAAAGAATAATATTTATTCTTAATATCTCAAACAAACTCCAAGTGTACAAAATAGGCTCCTTTGTGCATTTGATTATTCTAATCAAAAGCTAATCATGTCAGTGTTGCAGCCCACAGTCAAATCTCCAAAGACAGTGGATGATTATAAGAAAGTTTATTTGGAAGTCCAGACAGATAAAATCCATGCTCTTGATCAAATTGAGTTCCACAGACAAACCTCAAAAATGTTATATTCTACTATGACAAATAAAGCCATGAGTGCTCAAAAGCTCCAAAACAACATCTCCAACATGCAAGATCAGATGAAGTTGGACAAAGCCTCATTGTATGCCAAGGATCTAAGGATAAAATCCTTAGAAGAACTAGTGTTGCAGGTGGGATATTACCCTGCTAATATCAAAGTAGCATAATTATTGGTGAATAAGAAAAATAACGATATAGCAGCCTTGAGGAAACAACTCAAACTTCCTCAAAGTGAGCATCCTCAAAAAAAAGAAGTCATACAGGAATAGAGTGAAAAATATGACATGATGAATTTAATTCTTCAGTTGATAGCCCAAGTTAAGGAGATGGAAATACAGATGAACAAACTTGTCCAGGAGAAGGAAACAGTGAAAGAACCAGAGATTTCTACAGTTATTCCAGATATCACTGCAACAGTGCCTTCAACTTTAGTTGAAAAGTTGGCACCCAAATAACCACTTGCTACTACAGTGCCAGTGACTTCTTCCACAACATCAGCTACTAAATCATCTACAACAGTAGTACAACCTACAGATGAGGCTAGAAAAATGGTGAAAGCAATGGAAGAAATGTCTTTAAAGACAAATGAGATTAACATATTGACAAAGATGGTAGAAAATCTTGAGAAGTCAAATAAATTAGCTTAGATAAATGCAAAGACACAAGGACAAAATTCCATTAGACTGAATGAAGAGTTGAAGAAACTGCACAAGGAATTGACCTTAAAGGAGCAAATATCATACATCAAAAATCACCTTTGTAACAATTTCATTGAAGCCATCCATGATGTATGGCCTTCAATTCAGGTAATTTTTTAGCAAAGAGAGTTATTATTGAAAGCTCAAGCAGAAATTCAAAAGACTCAAACTAAACTAGCTGACAAACCAGAGCAAGCTTTAAGGCTAATCACCTTCCTGAACAACAAAAATAGATAGGAGTTGGAAGAACTCAAGATTACAGACAGGACTGAAACTATCGTAGAAATTAGGAAAGTTACCACAAAGAAGAATCTGATGAGGCAACTTGAATAAAAGTGTAAAAGTATGAATACTACCATAACCAGATTTATGGTTAAGTTTACCAATTTGAGGCAAAAAGGACTGCTTGATATTATGGTCAGTAATGATAAATTGATGCCTCAAAGTGACTATGATAAGAAGATTAGAGAGTTTGAAAAAGAAGAGGTGAATAAACCAACAAGTCAAAGCATCCCAACTGGAAAAGTATTACTTAAGAGTTTTGAAGACTTATTCTACTTACAACATGAGATAAAGCACTTATTTTTCATCAAGCCAACCTTTGCTAAATATATTGAAGCTGATGAAAACTTTAGGAAATTAAAGAAAATACAAATTCCTAAAGATGAGGATTGGCAAGCACTCACAGATTTACTATAAAGAATAAAAGATAGGCAGATAAAAAGAGGACTAAACTGTTTTCTGAATTACAGTCAAAACATATTTTAAAGTAGTAAATAGTTTTTTACTAAGGGTTAAAGAGTATCAGTTTAGAGAGTATCAAAGAGTCTGATATAGAGTATCAAATAAAGAAGATCATATTCCAAAAATATATAAGAGCCAACAAGGAAGATACCTAGGTAGCCAGCTGCATCTTATCCTCAAAACAGTTTCTATTTCTTTTGGATAAATAGGAGAGCTTGTTGATTTGTTAAGAAGTTGTCTCTATTATTGTTGTAAAGATATTTTATTTTCCTCAGATAATTCATATAATTTTTCTAAGATATTTTGTAAAACATTATGTATAAATACTTCATCTTTAGAATTATTTTGGGTGGAATAAAATTGTTGGGATTGTTATAGTCATTTCTTCTTTTTCTTCTTGGACTTCAAAGCTTTTGTGTGTTAAATTTCAAGTTAGCGGGCTGGATCAAAAAAATTGGCATCAAACTTCAGGATTCCTTTGATGAGCTATTTGGAGTGAAGTATTTCCTCACTTGTCATTGTTTTCTTTCTTTGTTACATGCATCCATCTATGTTTATGCTAAATCTGAATGTATAACTAGGATTATTACTACAGGATTTGTTAAAAGCACCCTGTTTTTAACTAGTTATCATTTATATTTTTTCCTCTAATTTCCAGTGTAGGGAACCCTTAATTGATCCCTCTCTCGTTTGACCTCTTCCTATTACTTCCTTTTCCGGATCTAAGGATTCTTAAGTGCCCTTTATACCGACCATACCACCTCATAAAAACAACTTTCCAAGATCTTTAAGGGTTATCTATCTTTCCCTGAAAACATTTGACCTTTTTTCCTTGATCCCAGTCCTGTTTGCTTGATTTTTGACTCATTAGCCTAATGGAAAAATAGATTTCCCACTATCCTTCCTTTCAAGTGATTTTTCCCACCAAATCTACCAAAACAAAACCATAGTTGCACATTCATAACTAGCCTAATATTTACAAATTGAAACAAAGTTAAATTTTAAAGAGAGAGCCCTCTCTGTACCCTAGGAAGGCTAGATCCTAGAGTTTGAAGTTGGTTTGTGGTTACCTCTAGTATTCTTTGACTAAAAACCAAAATCTCGCAACTTTAGAATTACTAGAGTGATAACATTACTGGCGACCATACTTGGGACCTAACCAATCCTCAGTCATTAAACTTGTCTTAAAGAAAATCATTTTATTCATCCTTTTACTTTAAGATTTCTTTTATAAGTTGTGGGTATTGAAAACAGTAATTTTTGCTTCTAGGAAAGTTTATTATACGAGGTCTAACCTGGATCCTAAGCCTGTTGTTATAGTAAAAAACCCAGACCAAATTGGTAAAAATAAAAAACAATCAGAACATTTAGAAGCTGAAGTATCATTAAAAATAGTTGATTCATTACCACAAGAGTTAGTAATTCTGCAAGATAATGATTTTGATCTGAAATTTAAGCATTCTTTATTTAGATATAAATCTGAAAGTGATTTGAAAACTGTTGTTTTAGACCTTGTTTTTATTTCATTATTGAATACAAAACAGAAAAATATTACAGTAAATTGTAAATCAAAGAAAGTTCAAGATCATACTAAAATTGAAGAAATTAATGTTACTATTCTCAAAGATATTGATGAAGCTATTGAATTAGCTCAATTTTTGACCTACGCAAAAAAACCTCCAGTTTCTCAGTTACATACCACAATAATACCAGCTAAAGGTTCATCTCTGTATAATGTTACATCATATATAACTTCCACTACCAACTCATCTACAGATCCATTTATCCCTAAATTACCTTTACAGCCTAAAGTATTATTTCCACCACTCACTTCATCCACTATATTCGTTAGCTCACCTTTTGATTTTTTAAACACATCATCCTCATTCCCTAGTAGTTCCATATACATTCCAATTTCATTTCCTAGCACTTCAACTACAACTTTTAGTTCATCAGCTATCATTTCCAGCACAGCCCCAAGCACTTCAACTTTACCCCCTAGCCAAGCTAAACTTCAATCTATGGCTGCTAGATATGCTCCCCTATTCTTACCACAACAGCTTCATGACATGCCTCAAGACTATCAGAGTAAGATACCACAGTTTTATGCCAATACCCATTATACAGCTCATCAACACATAAATAAAATGACAAAATTCTCTGAACTCCATGAGATTAATGATTCTGATGTTCAAATGAGGTTATTTGCACAACCATTAACAGAAGAAGTTAAGAAGTGTTTTAGAGGTCTTGCTGTTGGTAGTGTAACTGATTACATATTTCTTTGAACTCCATGAGATTGATGATTTTGATGTTCAAATGAGGTTATTTGCACAAACATTAATAGGAGAAGTTAAGAAGTGGTTTAGAGGTCTTGCTACTAGTAATGTAACTGATTTAGTTGTATTTCTTAGATTGTTTCTAAATAAATGGGACAAGAAAAATAATCCACTCCAAATATTGTATGAATTTTATGCCATGAGAAGATCTCCAAATGAGCCAGTCCAAGGCTACTACACTAGATATAACAATGTTTACGATTCCATCCCTGCAGATATTAAACCCACCCCTGATAATGTCTTACTCAAATTCCTTGATGGATTTGATATGGACACGGCTTATCAATTGAGGGAAAGAAATGCAGAAACCTTAGAAATAATGCAAACAGATGCTGTTAGTGTAGAAGTAAACATTTTAGCCAGAAAATCTAGACTAAGAAATGAGAGAAGAGTGACCATTAAAGAAGAAACTTCCAGTTCAGACTCAAAAATAGAAATTTTATCTAAAACTTTAGACAGGATGATGGATAGATTAGATAACATAGAGAGGAGACCTCAATGGGATAACCAACAACAAATCAGAAATCCCAATTTTAGAAAAAACATAAATTCAGGAAAAGCAAAAGAAATAGCCCCAGACCAAACAATAAGGCCCTCAT
This sequence comes from Pinus albicaulis, assembly GCA_034641835.2. Classification (NCBI taxonomy): domain Eukaryota; kingdom Viridiplantae; phylum Streptophyta; class Pinopsida; order Pinales; family Pinaceae; genus Pinus; species Pinus albicaulis. The sequence continues at coordinate 331,158,872 of CM076582.1, forward strand.
TCCAAGAGAACTATGCTAGAATTTTTCATAATAATGATGAAGATGAGGATGCAATAAATCTAATGAGAATAGATGATAATAATACTATCTTTCTCACTCGGGAAGATCAGGAATTATTTGAACTCCAACAACTTAAATTAGATTCAAGCGAATCCTTTGATTATAAACAAGGTTATGATTATGCTATAAATAAAATACACAGTCAATATAACCTTAGAAATAAGAAAAACAATGAGTCTTCTACCAAGAAAACTTCTCAAAATCAAAATAATAAAACAGTAGAAGCTCCCAAAAGAAAAGTTCTGCAAATTCTCCCAAGGGAAAATAAGCAAAAATCTAGTTCTTCCCAAAACATTTCTAGTCCTAAAAATGCATCAAGCCCTAAAATTGTTGATATTAATGATGAAGTTGCTCAAGCAACAAAATATTCACAGAAATCTACTGCTGCTAAAGCTTCTAATTCTATTAAAACAACAAATTTAGATCCTAAAATACCCTCTACTGATACTAAATTGGTACATCCAAAAAATGCTACTTCAAAAACATCTACTAATAATTCTAAGTCTGAAAGAACATCTACTACTTCACAAGCAATCCCTGAAAAGAAAATTAGGAGCAGTAAAACACAAGAAACTCAAACATAGAACATTAAATCAATTGAAAATGAAAACATAATTGTAGAAAAACAAGACAAACCAACACAAACTATAGTTACCAAAGAAGAATTGATTCAAATCAGTAAATCTCAACCTACATTCAACCTACAATCTGAAATTGCAAAGCTAAAAATACCAATTCCTCTGACAGAATTGGTAAAACATGACTTGTATAAATAAACCATAACTGAAACATTAAACATGAATGATAGAGAATATTCCATAAATCTAAATGATGATCAGCCAAAGTTGATTTTTGGCCCAGATATGAATGGAAAACATGTAGATGGAGCAGTTCCTCCATTTTATATCAGTCTTACCATTCATGATCAAATTTTACATAATCCCATGCTATATTTAGGAGCTTCCCATAATCTAATTCCTAAAGCCATAGTGGAAACTCTGAATTTAGAAATCATAAGGCCCTACAAAGATTTGTTTTCATTTGACTCAAGTAAAGTTAAATGACTAGGTTTAATCAAAATTTGTGTGTAACACTAGTTCACTATCCTGGTAAGAGTATATTAATGGACATTGTAGTAGCTGATATCCCACCTAAATATGGAATGTTACTTTCTCGCTCATAGGGAGAAAAGTTACAGTGATCTCTACAATTGGACATGTCATATGCTACTATATCAGTTTTTGGCCAACCCAAGAAGTTATATAGGGAAACATTGATGAAGTACATGGTCAGTAGTGCAGAAAGATCTATAAATTACCCAATTTACTCTACACCAACTGACCTTGATTCTTTTATCTTATGTAACTCTGAAACTAATGAAATCCAAACTGAACTAATAGAGAAAAAGAAAGCACCAAACAATGATAATATTTTTCATGAATCTCTATGGCATTTAGACTTTGATGGTTCAGTAAATAAGTTACGAGCAGGAGCAAGAGTTTGTATAACCAATATGGAGACTAATCACTCAGAAGGCCATGCTTTCAGGCTCAATTTCAAATGTACCAATAATATGGCTGAGTATGAAGCCCTCATTCTAGGACTCCAAATCATTAGGAAATCAGGGGGAAAAAGAATATTAATCATGGGAGATTCAGAGTTGATCATAAAACAAGTAAATGGAGTATATTCTATTTACAATCCCAGACTAAGCAGATACAGAGACAATGTGATAGATTTAACTGATGATTTATTGGAATGTAAATTTGCTATTATACCTAGAAAACAAAATATATAGGCTCACTGTCTAACAACCTTTGCTATTACATGAAATTTACCATTCCAACCTAATCATAGATATATTGCTTAAATCAAACATAGGCCAATAATTCCAAACAACCTTAAGTATTGTCAATTTTTTTCTCAAGATGAACATATTTACAAGTTTATGAACAATAGGGGAATTTTGAGGTTTAAAATGGGCCTCCTAAGAAAAATGTAAAACCAAAATAAAATTTATAAGAACCAATAGGATTCAAGATAATGATGTCAACCATGGGGGATGATTCAAAATGTTTTAAGTAAAAGGGTAAAATATTAAAAAATAATAAAATAATAAAACTACTTTTTCAACTCGTATTTTCAACTTATCTCCCAAAATTTTTACTTAAATCTCAAGAAGGAGTACTCGTTAGATGAAAAATTTAATTCCTCATCCAAGGAGTACCCATGTTGCATACTTTTGATGGACCCTGCTATATGAAAAATGACAAATGCATGAAAAACGTGATTGCAATCACGTTTTTCTTGTATTTCTAATTTTTCATGTATTTCTAATTTTTCATTTAGAAGAATCCATCGAAAGTATGAAACATGGGTACTCCTTATATGAGGAATTAAATTTTTCATCCAACAAATACTCCCACTCAAAACTTGAGTGAAAACTTTGGGAGATAAGTTGAAAATACGAGTTGAAAAAATAGTTTTTTTCTTTTTTCCCTCTGAAATTTGATGATGTAATCAAATATTATTTTATTATTTCCACTATTATTTTATAATTTCCTTAAGAGGCCCATTTTAGACCTCAAAATTCCCCTAATGGTGGAGTGGGATTTCACACTAGGAATGTATCGCAGACAAGTTAGCGACAGCTGCTATGTTTAGTGACGTCGGAATACGTCTCTAGCCTAGACCTTCTAAGTGTTATCGTTAATGTTACAATACTTTCTTAGGTTGATTGAGGTAAATTTTATGTTGATATTGCTTAACAATTTATCTTTCAAGTTCACCGAGAGATGTAATGGAAAATTCCTAAAATGCAAACTAAATGAGAAGCAAACTTTTCAATTCAATTTTTCAATGAAAACCTTAGCTACTAAAGGGATAGATCAGTCATATTTTGAGCATACAAAAAATAGCACAAACTGAATGCAGATTTCCCTAATTTGTTCCTATGCAACACCCACAATCTCTAAATCCACATGCATTTTTTCCTTTTTAGTTTCCTTTAATGTGAATGAGTAAAAAGAAACTAAATGCACAAATCAATAAAACATGTGTTTTATTTTGAGAAACAAGGGATGAAACAACAATTTCACTTAGGAAAATGAAGAATGAAATGACAATTTTCCTTTAGGAAATGAAGAATGGAACAAAAAATTCCTTTATGAAAGCAAAGAATTGATCTAATGCAAAATTTACAACTTTGAATTTAATTTTCCAATGATAAAGAAAACAACTAATGAAACATTGAACAAACAAATTTCCAAAGGAGGAAGAAAAAGTAATGTTTATTGGTCTCTAAGAGCAATCAGACATCTGAGAATGCAACTGAATGCAAAGACAAATTTTGATGGAATTTGGTTGGCTGAGGGGGCAACGTACCCTATAAGGGTAGATAGTTCATTTCAAAGCACCCCTGAATGGGAGATAATGCTTTGCAGATCATTGTACCCTAACCAACAATATGCTAGGCGCAGCTAAGTTTGGAAAACAAGTAGCGTAAACACACTTCTAAGGAAAAATGTTCATTCAAATGATTGATAAGATGAAGTAAAGTCTACTGAAGATGGTAAAAAAAGACAGAAACACGAAGAATGATGGAGCTTCCCCAATATGGTCACCAATTTGTTATACGAAATTACAATCTACAGATAAACTAGATCTCCCTGAGTGTGGTGTTCCTTCACTCAGAACAACAGAAGAAAGCCAAATATTCTTTTCTCTAAGACAAATAGATAGACAGAAAGGAAAGAAAACTACTTGTAATCCTTTCGCATTCTTTATCCTTCTTTCATTGTTGCCATTGCTCTCAATCCAACTAAAGCTGCTAGATCGATAGCTGCAATCAAAGACAAGAGACAACAAACAACATACAAATATACAATATATGTCTACCTTAACCAAATCAAACTGATTAGATCTGAGAATATATGCACAATTGAGAATACAATTCACAAGATATAAGCATATGTATGAGAGAAAGAACATATATCTTTATTAAGAAATTAGGAGGATAATATGACAACCAATAGATCGATTCATCGTCAACCTACTCCAACTTCATTCTGTCCTCATTAAACCAAGCATCATCTCAGCAGCATAAAATTACTCTAGCTCTCATCAATTTAGAATCTAACAGCATAACACTACACAAATTTCTTCCTCGCTAGCAGTTAGATGAGTGCTCAATTTATAGGGAAATTGTAGGTAGTTTCTTAATAAATGGAACTGAATGGCTTTCTAATAATAGGTGAGACATGTTTCCAGGCTCAATGGTGATGGATGAACACATGTACTCTACGTATGACACCTATGAGCTCTTTTAGAAGTCATTGGACATGTGGATATTCTTGGAACAATGATGATTTCACTCTCAGGAGACCAGTGCACCCTTAAGTGTCGGGGAGTGCTTTGCAAAGCACCCTTGCATGGAGATAAGTGCTTTGAAATTCACTTAGGCCCATTTAGAGGAGCTTTGATGAGTCAATGGGTCATATAATCTATACTTCAAACATTGGAAATCTCATGAATCAAAGCCATCAATGGAATGACTTCTCTTAAGGCATATAGCAACTGAATTAGGGGATGATAGAACCTGTTTATATTGAATTAGGGGAGGATAGACCCTATTCATATTGGTCTTGGGGGATGATGCCCAAATTGACCTATAACAATCTCGATGCGGATATTGCACTCCACTCAAGCGATCTATCACGTCCGCACCCGATCTCTTACCCCTGCACATAATCAAAACCAAACAAAGATGGTAGGTTATCTTCCTTGAAATATCTTTACATCAAAAGAAATAAAACCAACTATAAGATAAGCTGAATACACATTCATATAAGGGAAGGAATATAAATTTATATTTGTCGTAAAATGAATTACAATTCTTATACCTTCACCTCAAAGCTTCCTCTCCTCCAGCTTGTAGGATATTCTTCTCTCTCAATACTACAGAGCTCTCGCCCTATATTTTGGATACTTTTCTTCACACCCTTTCTTCTTGGTGAGATTATAAAGTTTCATTCTATCCTCTAGGAGAATGTATCTAAACACCTAGGGGCTTGAGATGTTAGGAAACTTATAAAATAATGGACCCCTATCCAACTCATACACAGGTGGGTCAAGTTGATCTCATTGGGAATGTGAAACTATAGAAACCTTTATCATAATTATGATATTTTTCTCAATTATCTCAATTATGAAATAATTATCATCTCATAATAATAATATTTTGGCAAAATAATTATGAGAAATTTCTCAATTTTGTAACTTAACCCTTTTATCATGGGATAAATCTCACATAAGTGAAATAAAAGGTGAAAATGGATGCATTTTAGCTAAACAATTGAAGTAAGTTGATATTGGGTTTCTCTCACCGTAATGGAGTGGAAGATAGGGTATAACAATACTCATAAAACTGTTATATATTTTTGGGATGATTCAAATCTCTATAGCCTTCTACGTTTCTTCAAAGATACTATTGTTGTAATATTGAAAATGTATATATATGGCACATGCCAAAGAATAGAGGGACTGAAAACGAATTATTGTGAGAGTACCAGCCAGACTTTAGAATTACATTTTGTGACTTTTTCTGCAAATTTAATAAAATTAGCATCTTTCTTCTGATTTTTTGTAGTTCATAGTTCCTTAGCAGTCGCCTTGGTCGAGGAGGATGGCCCACTCTTTCGATTAGGTGCCGTTGGGATAGGTTACTTGTTCTAGTTATAATTCTAGTTTTGATCATAGTTGTTATTACTCCTTAATGTTTCTGTTACATTGATGCATGTTGTTGTTACTCGTGGTTACTATGATTTTTTCTTTATTTTTGTAATTGTTCAATTCCAGAACTGAATATATCTGTTAGTGTGAAGTTTTCATTGATGTTATTAAGTTTCTTGGGCCATTGAAATTGTAAGCATTTTTAGATCATCAATACTAGGTATGGAACCTATGGTCTACATAAACTTTTCATGATATCCTTGAAATAAAAAAACAAACCCTGGATTGAAAAGTAATGTAATAGGGGATTAGGATAGATAGAAAGACATTGAAAACCCCAAAAAAAAATTCGCCATTATCGGGGAGGCTATTGAAGGCACAAAAGTAGAACCCATATTTATTTTTAGTTGTATTCTAGAAACCACTCTCTCATCCTGGTAACGTGAGACGAGGATAAAAACTTGAGCCAAAAAAACACCAATACATGACCATTAGGATTGTATCTGAAATTATTTCTTTGATTTAATTCTTCTTAGATTGTATGAACAAAGCTACAAAACCTATTGGTAGAGGGAGACCTCCAAAACTTGTAGGTGGAAGAGGTCAAAGAGGAAAGGATCTAGGAAATATTACTTATATTCAAGAAATTATCTCAAGAGAGGAATCAAAATAAAAATTAGGAATCCCATCCCAAGGTGCTACGAGGGTGAGATCTCAATAAAAATCTAGTTTTTGGGAAATATCACAATAAGAACCTGATTCAATGGCAGAAGAAAAACTTAGAGAAGAACATGGAGAAAATCAAGAATCTACATCTGAGTAACAAAGGTCAATCCCCGAAGAACTAGGTGTCGTGGAGCCACAAGAGGAAATTGTTTCAAGAGGAGAAGTGAATATACAACCTAATTAAGGAATTGTTGTAAATAATAATAAACTGCACATTATTGAGCAACCAGAACCTATCGAGATTCCATACGAATATTGGAGGATAATCATGGCTACTAAAAATTCTACAATTGAATTCCCATTTGGGGAAATTAAAGGGGATGCACCCATGAAGAATATTCCTATGACAACACTACCCAAATTCCATGGCTTTCCCTAGAAGATATAGATACATTCCTCTTTTAGTTCAACGTTGTCTACCGAGGATATGAATATATCTTAGATGCTCAAAAACTAAATATATTCCCTACTACTTTAAAGGGGATGAAATTGTGATGGTTCATGGGCCTGGGAGGAAATTCCATCAAGATGTGGGATGACATGAGTCAAGAATTCCTTAAAAAATATGAAGACTATTATAGATCCAACGATGTCAAGGAATAAATATTTAAGATAACCCATAAAGAGGATGAAAATATGGAAGATTTTGTGGAGCGTTTTAAATATAGTCTACAGAGATTTGGCCACAATCACTTGGATAAATACATTTTAAAGATAATTCTTCTTCGTGGGTTGAAAGAAGAATATTTAGACATTCAGAATTCAGTAGGAAATGGAGACATATCAAAGGAAATTTTTGATACCATTTGTGATTTTTGTATTAAATGTTCATGAGGAGCTACAAGGAACTTGCAAGTGACACATGAAACTTATAATAAAACTCTTAAATCAGTAAGCATTGGTGTCACAAAAGAAGAAATTGGTAACCTCTTAGACAATCTGAGAAATGATATTTTAAGTACATTATCCTCATAGTTAGATGTTTTTCAGGAAAAATAGGCAAAATGAAGTTTAGAATGAAATGGTTGTATTTATTCCATAGTGTAGACGAAAACATCCTCTCAAAGAGTGTCCACTCAATACCATCAAGATCAGTGTAAAATGTGAACAAGATCACTCAACAAATATTTTCCTTTCACTTCCTGGGTTGAAGACAATCTATAGGGGAAAAAGTGAAGAGACTGAGCAAGTCAATTTCATGGGACCAAGGAAGCCTTGGAAATCACGGCTGCCAAATATGATCCTAGGTATTAACCAAGACCCTTATCAATATTTCAATAATTGGAATAACAATTATGGACCTCAGTCTGCACAATTTCCTTCTCCACCATGGCCACAATACTATCAGTATCCTGCACCACCATTTCCTTAATAAAATCATGGTAAATATCCTACACCATGGAAATCATGGTCACCACAGCCTATTCAAGCTCCTTCTTGGTCCCATAACTAGCATGGACCTCCTTTTCCTGCTAATCAATTCCCACACCACTGACACAACAACAATTACAACTTCTCAAAAATCCTCTGCCAACCCTCCTCCACTTCATCCTCAACTGTTTGTTCAAACGAATCCAAACTCAAATAATAAATGTGTCCAACATGTTGAGACATATAATATCACTGCCACAGATTGTAATGAATTAAATATTTGATCTAGGCAGGTGGTCAATACAAAGATTTTACCAATAATCACTGAGAAACTTGAGGATGAAGCCTCACTATCATAATCAGAAATTACACATTCCCCAGGGATAGATGTTGATTGTTATGCAACCAGTTCACAAAATAGAATAAAATATAGGTCATCGACTTAAAAATCAGCCTCTTCAAGGGAGAAACCTCCTTTACATTACATAAATGAACAATTCTTGTATGATTCCAATGATAAAAACCTACTTTCTATATACAGGAGTCTAAGCGGTCCCAAAGTAATCATAGCCTACATAACAATAATAATGTAAGGGAACAAAAATAACAATAGTGGGCTCATATGGGGCACAATGATAACACTATGGGGACTACATGGGTACAACAATAACAATAAGGGGGCTACACTAACAATAAAAATAAGGGGGCTACACTATCAATAACAATAAGGGGATACACTAGTATTATAGGGACCTAACATGCCCCTCTCCTTCAAAAAGGTGTTGTCCTCAATGCTTGAGTAGTTCTGGATTCTTTTGTATAAAATTCTCATCCTCCCATGTGGAATATTTAGTGGGTAAGTTATTCCACTTGATGAGATACTCTGAAATTGATTTATTTCGTAGTTGTCGAGTTTTTGTTTCTGTGACTGCTTCAGGTTCCAATATGATTTTTCATTCCTCATCAATTTCTGGAAATATTGTTTGAACTAGGAGTTTTTCACCTATAACCTTCTTTGTGTATGAAACATGGAAAACTAGGTGCACTCGGGAAGATGTCGGAAGCTCCAATTTGTATGCCATAGTACCAATATTTTCAACACCTTGTAAGGACCATAGTACTTTGGAGATAATTTATTATCCTTCTTAGCTTGCTTGATGGACATTTGTTTGTATGGTTGTAGTCGTAAAAATACCCAGTCACCTACATCAAAACTTATTTCGCTGCGATGTTGTTTTTCTTGTTGTTTCATTCGAGTCAATGCCAAAGTTAGGTTATCCTTTAGGAGTTGGAGAACTTATTGTTGATGCTCGATGTGATATTCCACTGCTTGAACCTTAGAATTTTCTCTTAAAGATGATGTGATGGACGGTGGATGATATCAATAGAGTGCCATAAATGGGGTCATTTCAGCTATAGTGTGGAAGGAAATGTTATACCACCTTTCACCCAGAGGTAACCACTGACCCATTGTGTTTGTTTATCATATACAAAGCAATGAAGATATCCTTCCAAACATTTGTTCACTATCTCAATTTTCCCATCAAATTGAGGATGATATGATATGATGTTCATCCTAATGATTGAGCAGTCATCCTAAATTTATTATTAAGGTTGTCTTGTTTTTAATGAAATTTTGGTAGCAAGCCACTATATTAAGAAAAGAAACGATAGATGACAACTTAAAATATTCTTTAAAATTTAATTGAATTGGTCATTAAACTTTCTCATAGTGAATTTGTAATTAATGATTTATAATAAATTTAAATGTAATTTTTTATTTATTTATTCTGTATGATTTTAGTTATTATTATTATTTTTTAATATGATTTTAGTTATTTTGATGTTTTTTTCCTTTTACGTAAGAGTGAAATGTAAAGGTACTCAACAACTTTAACACATGTAAATCAATCACTTTTCTTTTACAACTTTTTTTGATAAATATAATGCTAGAATCTTAGCCTAGCTCGTGTTTCTAAGTACAACATTAGAGACTTTGAGTCTATCTCAAGAAGATATTTTCCGTTCATTCCGATAAAATTTTCAAGAGAAGCATGCACAGGGTAATGAACGTTGGGTGACAATATCAAGATCATTGGGGTCCACCTTCAAAGAGAAAGAAAATCCCCACATGAATTTAGTGTTATATTTTTACTTTATACTTGTGTACGCATGCTACACTTTCCTCTCATTTATGGTGTTATGTATATCTACACTCAAAGTTGAATGGTTGTGTTTACAAATTTTAGACTTACCTCTTATTTAAGTGGAATTTTAATATGATCAAAGTAATTAAACAAGCAAAAAAAATTAATTACATATCTACCTAATTAAAAGGATGTATTCTATATATTAAAAAAAGTTTTATATTAATAAAAAAATATTTTAAATACACATAATGATGATGATGATTAACTTTTACTAAGACAAATGTGATGTGATTTATAGGAACTTAAGATAGCAAGAAATTAATAGTGGCTTCTTTAATATTTTATTTTTATGATAAAAAAGAAGGGAAATAAGTGATAACAAATATTAGAGAAATTATGAGGTTTAAAATGGTCTCTTAAGGAATATTATAAAATAATAGTGGAAGTATTAAAATAAAATTATATTACCTCATCAACTTTTAGAAGGAAAAACTATTTATTCAACTTGTATTTTCAACTTATCTCCCTACAATTTTACTCAAATTTCTAGCAGGAACACTCGTTGTGTATTTTATAACATTCACATCACATAGCTCTTGGTCCTCAAGGATATGGTTAAATAAATCTGAGAGAGGTTCAATATGGGCATGATGACCCCATATTTTAGATGCTCCTAGGGAAATTTAAGTTATCCCCTACTACTAAATTTTCAGTTTGCATATAAAAATGGGCCATTAATCTTTCTTAATAGGATATCCTCGCCTAACATGACCTATATATTAACCATGTATAATTATATACCCAATTTAGAAGAAAAAAATTCAAGACCCAAAACCATTTCTAATCCCCATGAACCAAAAAGCTTGAGTATTTTTTTCTTGAAACCAACATTCAGGACCCCTTATCTCCCTCTGTCATCATATGCAAAAACATCCAGCCTGAAGGAATAGATTCCAACAATTTAACGATTAAATTCCCATTCCCCAAGGTTTCTTGCAGAAAAAAATATCAACAAGTTATGATTGCACTAATTGCCTCAAGGCTAGTCTTTGGAGGGGCTAGCCAACAGTCGACAATTGGAGAGGAAAATCATTGGGAAACTCAGCTTGGGGCCTGCGCCACTCTAAGTGCCCCAACAATGGATTTTTTCCTACCAGTTGCTACATCATAGCTCATTTTTATTTTTTCTCTAGAGATATTATATTTTTTTCCACAACCTTCCCCTAGATTTTGGGGGGAGGAAGGACCCATACCCCAATACTAAAAGATAAATAATTTGACCTACTAAGGGAACAAAGGTTATAATGGGACAAGGAATCAAAGGATGAAGAGGGAAGACCTAACAAGGATGGAAACATGGCTGGGCAATAAACATGAGTAGGTGAGATAGGGCAGGGGACAAAACTCATCGATATCAGGGACGAATTGGAGTACAAAAGAGGCATAAATTCTGATAAAATATCAAACCCCATTTCTAAATAACCAAAAGATAAAATGAGTTCAGATATAGGGAAAGGAGATGAGCAAGTACTCACTGTTGAGATTCAACAAGATGATGAGCTTAGTGAAAAGAGTCGCCTTCACTAAGTGGGCCCGCAGGCTATTTTTGGTGCGAGTCTATTTTTAGACTATGTCTATTTTTAGACATGGTGATCATATTTCAAAAGTTGCAGGATGCTATTTGTGGATGGTTGATCAAGTTGGAAAAATATATGAAATTCTATTTTTAGAATATTGGGCGAAGTCTATTTATAGATCATTGATCTAAAAATAGATGCATGTCGATTATTATTAGCTCTTAATAATAATCGGACTCTAAACATCAACTTATTCTCTTGGAGCACTTTGTTTTAGTGCACAAATTTGGAAAATCGAGTGGGCTGATGGAACTACGCAATTCCCAAAGGCTTAGAGGTTCATGCATGGAGGACTCGGTTAGAGGCGGGAGTGGCAAAGTTATGATAGAGTTGGAAGTGTAGTTTATGGAGGTGTATTCAATTTAACTTAGTTAGACTCGGTTTGAGCTAGTTATCTAGTCTAACTGAATGATACACTAGTGAGAGTGGAGTGAATTAATTATTTAATTAATTCACAAATAATAACTCATTAATCAATGTTGAACAATATAGCGATTAACTACAGTGCATGGCAGTTCCAGTGGAGACCCAGTGGAGAGATAGGTGAAAGGGCAAGATGGACTATCTGTTGTGACTATAGTGATGCATTGATTACATCACACACCAATTGGAGTTGCCAATGAGGATCGTGCAGTCAAGGCAATAGTAATTTGAATTCATTCAGAGCTATTCTTAAGTAGATATTGCGCAGTGGAGGCAAGCTAGCAGGGGGAAAAGATCGGTGCATGGATTTGTAGATTTTTCCTGATTAGTGTGTGACGATTGTATTGTACTAAGAGCTTGATGTACTAAGCTTTGTATTAGGATTGTTACATGATCTCCATGATACATAATATATGATATTTTGGGTTTTCAGCTTCAGGCTTTCTCGTTAAACAACTGTGTTATGTGCGATTGTTTTTATTTATGCTTCACATGTGTGTGCAATTAATTTTCCACAAAATATTAACAGTGGAATGATTCTGTATTTTGAAAGAAGTTAAATATTGTGAGATCAGAGGAATATAGGACATATGCATGCTTAATGTATATAATTTCTACACGGTATCAGAGCATTGTTAATTCTTGAAGATTGCAATTGTGAATAATTGGTGAGTTTGTTTTGGTGGACAATTCGAATTTGCTACAGAAGATTCTTGGTGAAGAAGTTGAATATACATTGAAATGTCTTTCAATGGGTTGCGATTGGAGTATGCCCTTGATGGGAGCTCGAATTACATAGCCTGGAAGGATAAGATGGAGGTAGCGCTAGAGGATAATGGACTGAAGGAGTTCACGATAGCGAGGTTCCTAAGCCGAGATCTAGCGATGTTGCATTACTTGACGCATGGCAAAAGAAGACAGCAAAGACGAGAAGAATTCTGTTCGAAGGTGTGAAGGACCATATTGTGTCAAGCCTTCATGGGAAAACCACTCCATTCTTAATGTGGAAGGTTTTGACAGATTTGTTCCAAAGCAGAAGTGACCATAGGAAGTTGGCGCTTAAAGACAAGCTCAGAAAAATAAAAATGGAGAAGGGCGACAGTATTCCAAAATACCTCACGAAGTTTTTCCACTACAAGGATGAACTGGGAAGTTTGGGGGTTACTGTTGATGATGAAGACTTGGTGAGCTTGGCTCTCCTTAGGCTTCCGAAGAGTTGGCATAGCTACGAAGACTCTGCCAATGTATGGGAGAAACTGTCGGGATGGGAGCGACTTTGGTCGGATCTTATGCAAGAGGAGATAAGGCGGGGTACTAGGGATGTCTCTTCATCAAAGAATGAAGATGAAGAGAATTACGCTTTGGCTGCCAAAGCGAGGAAAGGGAAAGGGAAGAAATTTCCTTCAAAATCCGACGTTAAAGGCAAGAAGCAGTATTTGTCCAAAGTGAAGTGTTTTCACTGTCACGAACATGGGCATTTCGCCACTAACTGTCCACAGAAGAAGAATAACAAGAAGGTTGTTGGAGCTGCAGCTGGAGAGGCCTTAGCCTCGCAATTTGAACTTGATTTCTCTTTAATCACATGCTTGGTTTCAAGCTGTATGGGATCGGTGTGGTATCTTGATAGTGGTGTGTATTTCCATATGACGGGAGACAAGGAGTTGTTTAGTGACTTGGAGGAGAAGGACCTCCAGATGCATATAGAGATGGGCGACGATGGTCGGTACAGTGCGATTGGAATTGGGACCATTGCCTTTGAGAAGGAGTCCAGTAATCCATTCTTGTTGAAGGATGCTATGCATGTTCCAGGTCTGAAGAATAACTTGGTCTCGGTCGCAATGTTGGAAGACAAAGGTTATGATGTTGTTTTCAGTGAGGGAAAAGCCTTCCTTCGACATAAAACAACGAGTCAAACTAAGAAGATAGGGGTTTGAATTAAGATTCTCTACTAGCTAGAGGTAGATGGCTGCGCTGCAATGGTGGGCAAAGCAAAAGAAGTGGTGAGCCGGGATGAGGGCGAATTATGGCACAGGAGATTGGGCCATCTTCACCATGGCGCTTTGAATATTTTGCAGCAGATTTCTACTGGACTTCCCAAGGGTATTCTTGCATAGTCATATCAGTGCAAGGGATGTACTATGGGTAAGTTTGTGAAGACCACCTTTCATGAGAAGGAGAATCGTGCTTTGGTGATCCTGGAGAGAATTCACACAGACATCTGTGAACCTTTCTCGGTTGCTTCAATAGAAAAACACAGGTATTATGTTATATTTGTTGATGACTATTCTCATATATGTTGGATCTTCTTCATGCATAAGAAGAGTGAAACGTTCTCAAAGTTCTGTGAGTTCAAAGCATTGGTGGAGAAGGAATCATGGAATCAAGTGAAAGCTCTATGGAGCGATAATGGTGGTGAATACATCTCGGGTGAATTCAAATAATTCTGTAGAAAAGAAGGAATTAAAAGAGAACTCATAATGCCTCATAACCCACATCAAAATAGGGTCACGGAGAGGAAGAACAGAACGATCGTGGGTGCTACACAAGCTATGCTTGAGAGGGAGCTACACTTGCATGCGGAGGAGGAACTTCTTGTTCCCAAAGATGAGCCTCTAGATGTGGATCAGTGACAGGAGGAGATTCATGGATTGGAGGAGTCCACTCATGTAGAACCAAACATCAGACATGGCAGAAAGCGTACCACAGAAGCTCAGAGACTGAAACTTGATGTGGCAGAGAATGTAGGAGTCCCTACATCACAGTGCAGACAAAGACAGTCGCCTGACCGATTTACTGGATACATGGCTCTTATGAGCAAGTGTATCATGACAAGAGCCATCTTCTTTGAAGAAGAAAGCAAGCAGCCTGGCGTGGGTAGATGCCATGGTGGAGGAGTATGACTCCATTGTCAGAAACAGTGCTTGGGAGATTGTTCCAAGACCGGTGGGAAAATCAGTTGTAGGATCAAGATGGATCTAGAAGGTAAAGCAAGCTGCTGATGGGAGCGTCGAGAAGTATAAGGCAATATTTGTTTCCCGGGGCCTCTTACAGATCAAGGGGATTGAATATGAAGAAACCTTTACATCTGTCGCACGATATTATTCCATATGGACCATCCTTTCTCTCTCAACGCAGATGGGTTGGCACATTCATCAGATGGATGTGAAGACTGCGTTCCTTAATGGGATCATTGAGGAAGAGGTGTACATTGAGCAACTTGAAGGATTTGAGATCTTCAGCAGAAAGTCGCATGTGTGCAGGCTCAAAAGAGAGTTGTATGGGCTAAAACAAGCACCACGTGCTTGGTACACTTGGATCGACAGCTATTTCACTGGACTTGGCTTCACCAATAGTGAAGCGGATGCAAACCTATACCAAATTGTGGTGGAGGGTAAGTTTTTAATCATTGTTATTTATGTTGATGATTTAATACTAACGGGTGATGAGCAGTTGATACACTCATGCAAGACAGATCTTGCAAAGGAGTTTGAGATGAAGGATTTGGGCCTCCTTCATTATTTCCTTGGATTGGAAATATGGCAGTGGGAAGGTGAACTGTTTGTGTCTCAAGGCAAGTATGCCCGGGAGATACTGGAGAAGTTTCACATGCAAGGCTACAAGCCTATTGATACTCCTCTTCTAGGAAATTGGAAGAAAGAGGTTGCTACATCGGCAGAGGTAGTGGATGCCACTGTTTATCAACAGTTGGTGGGTTCGCTCATGTATTTAGTCAATACAAGACTGAACATATGCTATGTGGTGAACTAGCTTTCACAAGCGATGGTTAAGCCTACCAAGATCTTTTGGAAGGCAGGCAAGCATGTCCTAAGATATCTCAGGGGCATGTCTGAGTATGGTTTATGGTACAGATATACGGATGAGGTGAAGTTACATGGCTTCACGGATGCGAATTGGGCAGGAAGCCCAACATACAGAAAGAGCACATCAGGAGGAATTTTCAGTATCAAATCTACAGAAGTTTCTTGGTACACCAGGAAACAAAGATCCATGACACTCGTTTCAGCGGAAGCAGAATACATGGCAGCAATTCAAGCTGCATGTGAGGCTATCTGGATGAGGAAGATTCTGGTTGGTTTGTTCGGTTCACATTTAGATCCCATAGTGATACATTGTGATAATCAGAGTTTCATTAAACTCTCAGTTAATCCTGTATTTCATGATAGACCTAAACATATTGATATCTGGTATCATCATATCAGATATTGTGTGCTGCGGAAGATCATGTTGCTTCAGTACATTCCTATGGAGGATCAGGACGCAGATATTCTAATGAAGGCACTCACCAGGAGCAAATTCAAATACCATAGAGGCAGGATCGGGGTGAAAGATAATCCCTATCTTGTTGAGAGGGAGTGTTGAGATACAACAAGATGATGAGCTTAGTGAAAAGAGTCGCCTTCACTAAGTGGGCCCGCAGGCTATTTTTGGCACAAGTCTATTTTTAGACTATGTCTCTTTTTAGACATGGTGATCATATTTCAGAAGTTGCAGGATGTTATTTGTGGATGGTTGATCAAGTTGGAAAAATATATGAAATTCCATTTTTATAATATTGGGCAAAGTATATTTATAGATTGTCGATCTAAAAATAGATGCATGTCGATTATTATTAGCTCTTAATAATAATCAGACTCTAAACAACAACTTATTCTCTTGGAGCACTTTGTTTCGGTGCATAGATTTGGAAAATCAGTGGACTGAGGGAATTACGTAATTCCCAAGGGCAACTGGAGGTTCATGCATGGAGGACTCAGTTAGAACTGAAGTGGCAAAGTTATGACAGAGTTGGAAGAGTAGTTTATGGAGTTGTATTCAGTTTAACTCAGTTAGAATCAGTTGAGCTAGTTGTATCTAGTCTAACTGAATGATACACTAGTGATAGTGGAGTGAATTAATTAGTTAATTAATTCACAAGTAATAACTCATTAATCAACTGAAAAATACAACAGTTAACTACAGTGCATGGTAGTTCCAGTGGAGACCCAGTGGAGATATAGGTGAAAGGGCAAGATGGAATATCTGTTGTGACTATAGTGATGCATTGATTGCATCACACACCAATTGGATTTTCCAATGAGGATTTCACAGTCAAGGAAAGAGTAATTTGAATTCATTCAGAGCAATTCTTCAGCAGGGATTGTGCAATGAAGGTAGGCTAGCAGGGGACAAAGATCGGTGCATGGATTTGTAGATTTTTCCTGATTAGTGTGTGACGATTGTATTGTACTGATAGCTTGATGTACTAAGCTTTGTATCAGGATTGTTACATGATCTCCATGATACATAATATATGATAGTTTGGGTTTTCAGCTTCAGGCTTTCCCGTTAAACAACTGTGTTATGTGCGATTGTTTTTATTTGTGCTTCACATGTGTGTGCAATTAATTTTCCACAAAATATTAACAGTGGAATGATTTTGTATTTTGCGAGAAGTTAAATATTGTGAGATCAGGGGAATCTAGGACATATGCATTCTTAATGTATATAATTTCTACAGTCACGAAAATAAGGATAGAAGAGGTTGTTCCTTCTACCTGAATATCTCGATCATACTCCCACAGACCATTGATTTGAGACCCTATTTCCACGCCCATATTTGAAGGATTGGGCTCTACCTACTTAGTACTTGTAATGAATGAATTGGAAAACATCAAAATTTTCCCTTCCTTGCTTCTTTTACCAAAAATATCCTCCCTACCAAACCTTCAGTCCTTTTTTCCCAAGAAAGGAAGAGGACAATCTCGAAGAAATTGATCCACCTTATGGCACATGGGATGCATAAAGTGGATTCCCTCATAATCCAACATTTGGCGGTGGGCGAACCCATAATAAATTATGTTCAATTTCAGAAGAAACCCCTCTCAAAAATCCAAATTTACCATGATCCTTTTCATTAACAGTCTTCCACTTTCTTCATATGACTTGTGGACCACCTCCAAGAAAGTTCAAAGTGTATTCTTGATGTGTCGGAATACATTCACAGACCATAGTTCATGGGGAATCCTAGGGAGCTTGAGCCATACCAGAGCTAAACCAATTTTTCCATTGTCTACATTGAGGAGGGGAGACCATCCTTTCATGAGAACTCACACTGAATCAATGCACCATTTTTTATCCAAAACCCAACTAGCCGCATCCGAAGAGGAAAATTTGAAAATAAACCACCCTTGATCCAAAGTGGATACCTTAGGAAGATCATGGAGTTCCTTCCTCCTTTCACATTCAACCAATTCTCACAAACTTTACATGGTTAATTTTATACCACACACCCTTCCAAGCAGAACACATTCAGAGGTTTCCATCACTTCCTCAAATTGTACACCCTCTCCAACCACCAAATTTTCCTCAACTAATTTGACCTTTTCCTTTTTTCCAAATTTCCTCTTCTTCCCTGTTTTTTGGAGGCCCTTAGGTCTTGTGGGAGCCCCTAGGGCTAAGTTATGGCACTTCATAAGCCCCCTCTTGAATCCTAACCCTAACGTAAGTTTCTTCCAACTCAACCACATGAAATTCAATCTCATTATCCTAATGTCCTTCGAATCATAAAAGGGCACCTACTAAGAAATCCTCCTCAAAAATTCATCCAAATTTATGCAGGAATTCAATAAAATAATGAAATATACATAAACACAGAGATGTAGTGGAAACAATACTTCATTTTTTTAATATAAAATAACAGAAATATGCTTAGAGACGTAATGAAAATAAACTAGCTAGTGTGCTAGTACCTTATCTTGAGAAGAGATGTGGTGGCTACAAACCTCTGAACTGTGTTACAATGAGGCTCGAAGACCTATTTATTTTTGAGAAATAATGGAAAACCCTAAACATCCAAAAACCTAACCCTAGGAAATGAAGCACACAAACTATGGGCCCTATTTGGGTAAATTGGTACATCAACTTCCTGAGGATGTAGCTTTGGCATATGATCTCAGTTTGACGCACTCAATACCTCGTTATAAATATATATCTAAGGAATAAAAATTTTGAGTGATAAACATCGAACGAAATTCTTAGTTACTCTTGGTTTTCCCAAAAAACATTTTTTAAGGCCTCAAAACAGCTCCAAAAGTTAAGGAACCGAAAAACTGCTAAAAATAGTAAACTATGTTGACGCTCAAAAAACTGAAAGAAACCATGGTGGAGATCCAAGTGGAATAGGTGGGTGGTCACCAATATCCACTTGGATCATTCCTCTCCCCTTAGGAAGAAATGTTCCCCATTGCATTGAGTTCCTCCATAAGATGAGGAAAATTATGCTGAACTTGGTCCCCAATAAACCACTTGCCTTGGTGATGGTGTATGGCCCATATTGGAGCAGGTGAAGCTTGTGGTGGGGTCTAGCGAGGCACTCCTTCTGTGAATGTAGCCATAATTTTTCGCCCACCTGGAATTTTTGTGGCACCTAATGTTGATCATGGCGCTGCTTGTACTTGGCATTGTATTTGGCCAAGATGTCGTGGACCAACTAGCAGACGTGCTGGATTCGTTCAATAAATTTGGTTGCTTTATCAGCCTCAGATAGTACATGTGTGGATTATGTCTATGTGGTCGCATGAGGTATGGCAACATCAAGTGGCAACGTGCCTGAGGTAAGATCAATGGAGTGCTTGACCTCACATTATAGAGGAGCCTCTGTGGGTGAGGAGAAAATGTCCTTGTATTCCTCCAAGACTTTTTCCATCTACTGCTGCCATGCAGGGGAGACCTGTTTCGAGGCTAAGGCCATAATATTCTTCTTTCCTTGTGGGTGAATTGTAATGAAAATAAATTTCCTGGTTCGGGAAACAATCTTACTGTGTTGTTTTGCATTAGTCAAAGAGATGGAAAGAGGTGATACTACCTCTGGTATCCTGTACAATTTATTTCCCAAATTAATAACAACAGAATGAGGCCTAGACTCATACACAACATGTCGCTTCCACAAGTATGGTTGGCCCAATAATACATCAGACACATCAAGAGTAACAACATCACACATTACCTCATTCGTGAATAGCTTGATGTTCTACGGAAGGCAGCACTGATGGCGGATGCAGAGATCTCTTCATTGGTGAAGCCACCAGATGGTATATGACTACAGGTGTGTTATGGTCAATAGTTCGATCTGCTTCACGACCTCTACTGAAATGAGTTTATTTTGGCTTCCGCTATTGACAAGGAATTGTAGTGGAGATCCCTTCACCCACATATGTGAATGGAAGATGCGCTCCCCCTCCTCTGGATCCTCAAGATCCTCCCTCTGGAGCTTGGTGGTGGAAACTGTTAGTGTTATTATTTCCATCCTTCCACCTGTGATCAAATAAACTCTTTCATGCCATGTTAAGTATCCCATTCTGAAATTTTTGTCATTCCATTAGGTCAAGTTTCACACTTTTCAAAAATTTCACTACTTGATGGCTCATTTCATCACTTTGCTGAGTTTACATCAGTCATGAGTTCTTATCATCATATCATTCCTTTCATCACAAATTTCATTCAGTCAGAGTTTTAATTAGGTCTTAGGGTTTTCAAGGTCCATCAAATCACCATCTGCATGCATAAAATACTAGCAAGTAAATGAGTGACAATAAAAACATTTCATTATGAGATTTTGATTTGTAAATTTAAATTCTATTCAAGATGTAATTTTATGTTTCCTAATATGTAATAATTTCTCATGGTTCCAAGAAGCTGAATACTCAAGCTTCCAATCATCTAAAAATTCAATTTTCTAAAAAGCTACAGTGTTCAAATCCATAAAAAGAGATCAAATACAAAGATCAGGCTCAAAGGTAAAGTGCAATGTCTAAAGTTAAATTTCAAAGGAAATGTGGGTCCAAAAGCCAAATTATGAAGATTCACCAAGTATAAAGGGCCATCAAAGAGGAAAAAGACTCTCATTTTCATCCTCATGCATTGAGATCTCAAAGTCCCAAATCAAAAATTGAATTTTGAGTGAGAAAATCAAATTTTTTTGCAGACGTTTTGCTTTCCGTTAAGTCATTTCACTTTCAACAGATTGGGCACCGCTCTTTCCCTTAAGGTGTCGCGCTTTTACCAGGGAAGTGATGCACTTTCCCTTAAGGTGTCGCGCTTTTACCAGGGAAGCGCTACGCTTATCCTCAAGGCGTTGCGCTTTTGGCAGTTTTCTTCCATAGCTCCAAAACTTCAGTGAAATTGCTCCAGCCACCAAACAACGGTCTCTTAGTCTAATGCAAGTAGGTTACATCTCTTTGATCCTCCCTTCACTTTATAATTTGAATTCATGGTGTAAACCCTCTTCTTTTACTATTTCATGTTTTGAGCCAAGAAACCCTAGTTTTTACCATTGCAATCTAAAGTGGTTGAACCCCTAGACCGTATTTCCCTTTCCCATACTCTAAAAACACTCCTCTTATCCCTATATTACGCTATCCCTTATCCCCAAATCCCATTTCCTAAAACCCTAATCCTAGGCTGCATTTTCCTAGGAAGCCATACCATACCCCTGTAATTAAATTCCCTACCCTGTCTCCCTAAGTTTTTCTATCCCCCACCACTTCCCTAATATCCCTAACTCCCTTCCCCAATCCCCTAAATTTTCCTACACTAATCCAAGCTCCCTAAACCTTCTATCCTACCCCAATTCCTTCCCCTTCCTTAGGGTTTCAAAACAAAACAAATACTATGGAGGAGGAAAGACACATTAGAGAAGAGGAGATGAGCATAGAAGAGGAGAGTAGGAAACACAAAGGAGGAAGGAATTTGAGGCTTGAACCATCCAATGCCAGAGAATTGTTGGCCTCACCCATGACAGTCAATTGTTTCAAACATGTGGGTTGTTTTGACTTATGTGAAATGGTCCAAAGAGTACAACATCACCCTGTTTTGACCAAAGTTTTTATCTCAAACCTCAAAGACAATCAAGTGACCATTGTAGGAGTAACCTTCACCATCGCCACAGATACCATGTTGTAGCCACAAGAATACCTAATGTGTGTGAGAAGTGGTTTAAGGCCAGAGATATAGATACCCAGCAGTATGAACCATTTCCCAAGCCAAGGTACAAGAATGATAAGAAGAAAGTCTTTCCTTTCAGCCACCTACTTGACAGATTTTCTCCCATGATGAATATCATCATGAAGCATTTCACCTGTGAGGGCAGATTCTCCTAACTATATGCCTATCACATCATACTGCTCATGCATTTCATAAGGGTGAATTTTCTCAACATCCCTCACTATTTGTACACGAGTATTGATAAAATGTCATATATAGTGCATAACAGAGAGTATGAACATCAAATGAACAACCTTTTTCATCACTCTCTTATCAAGATAATTTTCCTTCATCATCTCAATAAGTTCAATATTTTCTGGAGACCTTTATTGAGAATGATGCCTTCAATACTCCACCATCTCAGCCTGCTAGACCAATTCCACCACCAGCTTCAATGTCTCAAAGACAAACAGGGTCATCTAGCAAGTCCATAGTCAAAGAGGTCAAAACCTATCTAGGCAAGTGTTTTCTCCACAGATTGTGGAAGGGGCCTTGCCTTCTTCATCAGCAAAGCAGGTACACCATGATAAGAAACAGGAAGAGACGGTTGTCGATGAAGAGGAAGATCTTCATGAGGAAAAAGAGAATTTGAGTTGATGGATTTGGATGATCAAGATGATCAGGAGGCCTCAAAGCTAATCATCAAAGAGAATGATGCCATGATCAAATAATTGTAGGACAACATGGAAAGAGCTCCATTTGTCATATCATTCTTTGAATAGGAGAACAAGCAGCTGAAAGAAAAACAGGCACTCATGGAGCTAGAGCTGCTCAAAGAACAAATACAAGACACCAAGGGTAAGGCAATGATGTCACTTGATGATTCTGACCATGTTGAAAGTCAAACCAGTAGGACAAGACTAAAAACAAGAGGTCTTAAGAGATCTTTACAGCAGCAAAAACATGAGGCAGAGAAACATATTTTCGAAGAAAGGATTTCCAAGGAGGTTGAAGATGATAGAGAAGTATGGCTAGATAGGGTAAACCTCCACCTTGAAAAGCTCCTCCACAAGGAAATCAAATATAATAATATGCTCAGAAACATGTACAACGGGTAAATCGCTAGAAACAATATCTACAACATCAAACTCAAGCCGTTGGAGGAAAAACACAAGCAAACCCTAATCAAGCAAAAGGAGGAAGATAAAATTGAGATCCTTATTGATGCCTCCCTGATTGCTTAAGGCACATCATCAGCACTCTATCCACCAATTTTGAAGGTTTTTGGGTGAGCTTTTGAAATTTTGGGCATTTTGACAAATTTTGATTAGTTTTTAGCACAGTCAACTTGTCAAAGGCGCAGCGCCTAGGGCGTTGCGCTTCTTCTGGGAACATCCAAATGACAAATTTCCACCACCATCGGATTCAAAATGCCTTCTACATAAATTTTTTACTATGGAACACAAACATTGGACATTATTGCAGGGAGAAATGGCCAAAAACACCTAAAAAATCACCTTTCTGCCTCATTTTTCAGGTTGGCGCTGTGCTTTTGACCAATCATTGGAGATTTGACTTTTGAGGGACTTAAATTCATCATTTTCAGAAACCAAGGGAATTTTTGGACACTATATAGGAGAAAATTTTCAATGAGCTATCATGAGCTCAATTTTGACTTTAGGAAGGCCTCCAAAAGTGGCCTTGAAGTTGGCACTACACTTAGGCTTCAGGCACTTCTCTTTTCCTTCAGGCGCTGCGCTTTTATCAGATTCTCTAATATTTTCCAGTTTTTGAAATTTTCTCAGATTATGATGGAATATTTGATTTTTTACTGATGTAAATGATGAACGTGAATGTAATTATGACCTAAATAGCTACTAGAGGGTAAATACATTAGGTAAAAGTGGATTTTTGGCTGAGATGAATCAGTTTCACCAAAGTTAGGGATGAGTTTGTTGACCTCCCTAGTCTTGGGATTTTCAGTTGAGCACTTTTTGGATCAGTTCCACAAGTTAGGGATTCGACCCCTAAGCTGGGGAGAATCATTTTTGGTCTATATTATTCACTTCTCTTCTCATAGCAAGGGTTGGATGCTATTGGATTGATCTTGGAACACTTTTTGTAATCAAACTTTTGTCTAATAATAGCAAACAAAGTTGCATCTATATTGATGGAATTCATGTGTTAAATGATTTAGCATTGTTTCTTATCTTGTGATGCAAATGTATGAATGTATTGTAGCTCATATTAATTCCATTTCTAAATGTAAATGTTTCCTAAGTCAGAAAGATAAAAATCATTAAGTTTATGCTCTGTTTTGGAGGGATATTTATATTTTGTATCATTTTCTTCTTAGTAGAAAAGAATTCATAGTTATTATGTTATTTTATCAAAACTGTATTAGTCTAAAAAATCTCATAAGATGCCCTCTTGCGTTGATTTTCTTGCCTACCTTGCTCCATCACATCCCTGCAATTTTGATCCTTTTTTTCCCTAACCTAATTTCTTCCCTGGCCTATTCACCATCCAGAACCTCAAAATTCAATCAATAAAATACCTGTGCTACTATACCTAGCCTAATATCTCATTGATCCAGTAAAATTGGCTGAGATCCATTGGAGAGATCCCTCTTCTGCCTAGTAGGGCTAGCTACTTGGAAAAATATTGGTTTTTGGTTACCTTTTTTGGTCTCTTCTCAGCCACATAGATCCGTTGGAGTGATAATAGCAACAATGGCACTGAGATCCACATCAAAGATTTAATTCCATTTATCATCGCCCTTTTCTGGTTCTGACTCAAGATCAGAACATGCATCTAATTCGAGTGCCTTCAGTTCGGCCACCAGTGATTGTTTGGCTCGGCACTCGTTTGTGCTATGAGTGGGGATGTTATAAAATTCACACCACTTCCCCACGTCCTTCTTTGGATTTGTGGTGTTATTCTGAGTCTCCACTCTTTGGATTTTCCCCTTGTTCTGTGGTTCGGGGGTGCCTTTCCCTGACTTCAAATTCGCGGATCCAAAGTCGTGCTTCTTCTGCTTAAATTTTTGCTCGATCTTGGCGGCATAGCGATATGCCATGCTAAGGGAAGTAATTTCGAGGAACTCCATTTCCTCTTGAATGTCTATGTGAAAACAACTGTGGTACTTGAGCATCAAATTCCTCTCTGAATATTTAATACCCAACTCTGTGCGCAAGGTATGGAACAAATTTGTTAGTTCGTGCACATCTTGATCCCTTTGCTACTGCAGCATGGTCCATTGGATGTACTTGTACTCATAGCTTCCCACGGGGTAATATTGTTCCTTGATGCCATATTGGAATGAATTCCAAGTGGGTGCGGAGGAGAACAGAGAGGGTTCCCTCTTGTCCTTTTGCTCGTAGTATGTTTCCCACCAGTCTTTGACATGGGGGGCGACTTTGAGGAGTGCAAAAGTAATCTTTTCTCGGTCAGAGAAAACATGGACTAAGAAATACCCTTCCAAATAATTCAACCATCTATATACGTCATCTGCATCTATCTGGCCTTCAAATATAGGAATTTCTAAGTTGACATGTACCTTGAAAGGAATGGCACATCCAGGGTGGTTGCTTGATGTAGATTCCCCGTTGGTGGGCAGTCGTTGAAGGATATGGGCAAAGTTATCCATCATTGTGTTCCTCTGTTTCTAGAGGGCCTCCTCAGGCAATATTTTGATAGGATCTCTTGCTCCCTTGTCTTTCTTTTATTCCTCCATGGGAGGTCGTCGGAGTTTGCGAGTTTGATCTTGCAAGGGTTCAACTAGATCGAGCCCTAACTCCTTATACCCTGACCTCATTGGGGACATGCAAAGAAAAACAAAGAAAGAGAAGACCTCTCTGATACCACTAATATGGATTTATGCAACATTACGGGAATTTTGAGGTCTAAAATGGGCCTCCTAAGGAAATTATAAAATAATAGTGGAAATAATAAAATAATATTAGATTACGTCATCAAATTTTAAAGGGAAAAAAAGAAAAAACTACCTTTTCAACTCATATTTTCAACTTATCTACTTATGGGTTTACTCAAATTTCCAGTATAAACACTCGTTGGATACATATTTTCATTCCTCATCCAACTAGTACCCGTGTTGCATACTTTTGATGAACCCTGCTACATAAAAAATTAGAAATACATGAAAAACGTGATTGGAATCACAATTTTCATGTATTTCTCATTTTTCGTGTAGCGGGGTCCATCGAAAGTATGAAATATGGGTACTCCTTGGATGAGGAATTAATTTTTGCATCCAACGAGCACTCCCACTCGAAATTTGAGTAAAAACTTAGGGAGATAAGTTGAAAAAGTAGTTTTATTATTTTCTTATTTTTTAACCCTTTTACTTTTTTACCCCAAAAATGGTGAATCATCCCCCATGGTTGACATCATCATCTTGAATCCCATTGGTTCTTAAAATTTTTATTTTGGATGTACATTTTTCTCAGGAGGCCCATTTTAGACCTCAAAAGTTCTCAAATGGAACACAATAAAATACATAAATAAACATAAACATAGAGATGCAAGAGAAATAAAACTTCATTTCATTAATATCAATTAACTAAAATATTCTTACAGATATAATGGCCATACACTAGCTAAGATGATTGTAGCTTATCTTTTATACGAGATGTGATGGCTACATGCCTCTGAACTATGTTACAATGAGGTTTGAATGCCTATTTACTATTGGGAAACAATGGAAAACCCTAAACATCCAAAACCTAACCATATATGAAGCGAAAACCTAATCGTTTGGGTGTACTGTACATCAAATTTCGAGGACATATATTTGGCATATGATCTCTGTTTGACACCCTCAATTCCTCGTTAGATATATCCGACGACTATAAATTTTGAGTGTTTGAGGAGAAAAACACTTAAAGAACTTCCATGTTGCTCTCGATCTTCCCAAAAATGTCATTTAGTGCCCTTAAACAAACTTTGGAATGTAGGAATTTGTTGTATGTAAGTTTCGTAGATCAAGAACCAAAGGTCACCGCTCACAAACAGATCACAAATTAGTACACCAATATAATCACGTGGTCAAAACCCTCAAAGAGGGAAACAGTCCATGGCCTGAGCCAACGCGGCCACTTCAGGCAATTTATTAATATAAAAAGAAAAGTTACATATGTTTCTCTCATAAATGGTTACCAGACAAATGACCCTCCATGCCCTTTAAATAGAGATCACATTCAATTCAGTGTTAAGCCACGGATCAAATGTCGGGCACAGTTAATACCCAGGAGAGATAGTAAAAGTTCATCACGTGAACAATCGTGGATCGTTTGATTTATAAGTTACAAATGTACATGGTAAAGAAACACACTTTACCTAACTCTACACTAGACTAAGTTATTCTTAACTATTTACTATGTGTCAAAATATCCTAACATCCCCCTTAAGAACAACTTGGGATATGACTGAAGTATTTACAAAAGTGACACAATAGGAGCCTATTTCCTATGTGTCGAAATATCCTAACATTCTCCCTTAAGAACAAAATGGGATAGGATTGAAGGATTTACAAAAGTGACACAATAGCAGAAGGAAGGAAGCATTAGAGCCTATCCACCCTTAATGACAACTTTCCTGAACTCCAAGCATAGATCGAAGTTTGGTAAACTTCACTTCTGTGAGAGTCTTTGTAAAGATATCAGTTACTTGATCATTGGTTGGACAGTACTGCACTTCAAGAACACGATCATGAATGAGATTTTTGATGAAGTGTATGTGGAGTTCAATGTGTTTCATATGTTGATGCTGAACTGGATCTTTACATAGTTGAATGGCACTCCGATTATCACACCAAAGTGTAGTTGGATGTTGTTGATGAAGACCAAATTCAGATAGGATTTGACGAAGCCACATGGCTTCCTTGCTGGCTTCAACTGCACCACGATACTCTGCTTTTGCTGAAGAAAGGGAGATGGCACTTTGTTTCTTACAAGACCAAGTAATAGGTCCTTAACCAAGAGTGAATACATATCCTGCAGTGGACTTCCGATCATTAGGGTCACCAGCCCAATCAGAATCAGTGAAACCAATCAACAAGGGAGATGCTCCTGCACTGTAATGAATCCCGAACTGAATGAATCCCGAATTAAAATGTACCTTGAATATATCGAAGTATTATTTTAGATTATTTCTAGTGACTTTCATGAGGTTGGTGCATAAATCGAGCGACAAGACCAACGACAAAGGAAAGGTCACATTGTGCGATGATGTGGTTACAAATGTTCTGTCATTGTTGATTTTGATAAGGTAGCATCACTATGGTGAAGACCAGTTGATCTGCAACGAAAGGGAGAAGGGGTCAAGCCGTGCCTTTCCATGGAAAGGTAACATCACAGTAACAATTCAGATTGTAATGCCTTCCTTGGATTGCAAGACTTGAAGATGTCTGCAACTTATGGGATAACGGTCCCGTCATTTCAAACTTCTTTTTGAGGCTAGACTTCACATGGTTTATATGGTTTGGATCACTACCAGTAAGGATAAGATAATCAACATAAAGAACAAGGATGGTGAAGGACTTACCCACTTTCTTGGTGTAGACAGTGTTGTCAGAATGACACCTACAAAAGCCATTATCTAATAGAAATATATCCATTTTGGCATACCAAGCCCAAGGAGCTTGTTTGAGACCATAGAGAGACTTCCTAAGGCGACAAACAAGGCTAGAGTCATTTTGGATAAAGCCAGGGGGTTGTTCCATGTATCATGTAAATCTCCATGTAAGAAGGCATATTTAACATCCATCTTCCCATTTAAAGGAGGCAGCAAGGGAAAGAACAAGGTGGATAGAATTTGTTTTGGCAACAGGGGAGAACGTTTCAATATAATCAATGCCTTTAACTTGTGAAAATCCTTTAGCAACAATACAAGCTTTATTTATATCCACTTTTCCATCTGGTCCAAACTTTTTTTTGTAAACCCATCTACATCTGACAAGTTTTCTTCCTTTTGGAGGAGGAACAAGATCCCAAGTATCATTCACCAATAAAGAACGATATTCGTCATTCATAGCTTCATCCAAATATGGATGACCGAAGGCTTCTTCAAAGGTTTCTGGATCATTATTTTCTCAAACTTGAGATAATAAGGAAGAGGAGTTTTCGAACTAAGAACATTTACGTCGTCGATCGGCAGGGTCACCTGCAAGAGAACCTGCTGCATCCCGAGTAGAGCAGACCCATCTTGGAAGCGGTGGAGTAAAAGGAACAATTTCAAGAGGTGGAGGAGGATTTTCATCCTCGCTGTCATCATCTGAACTAGAAGGAATTCTATTAAAGATAGAAGAGAGAGAGAGAGAGGTGGCACATATGTCAAATCAGGCTCGCAGGCCAAAGGTGGCACCCCCGTTGAACTAGGCTCGTAGGCAAATATATTTTCATCAAATTTTACATCTCTTCTAATGATTATATTTTTGGATTTTGGTTGAAGAAGTATATATCCTTTGACATCTTCAGAATATCCAACAAAAACACATTTTTCGCTCTTAGGTTCTAAGGCTTTATGTTTCGCATCTAGAATATTGGCCCAAGCATCACTTCCAAAAACACGAAAGTGACTTACATCTGGTTTGATTGAGCTCCAAGCTTCTTCTGGAGTTATATTCTTTAAAACCTTAGTAGGAGTGCAATTTATTATGTAATTTTCACAGTTAATGGCTTCTGCCCAAAGATTGAGACCAAATCCTTTAGATTGAAGCATACAATTAGCCATTTCTTTTAAGGTGTGATTATTCCTTTCAGCTACACCATTTTGTTGTGGAGTATATGGAATGGTATGTTGTAATTGAATGCCATGCTCAGTGCAGAAGTTGATAAATTTGTTGTTAACATATTCTCCTCCATTGTCTGATCTTAACTTAAGAATTTGATGTCCAGATTATTTCTCAACAAAGGCCATAAAGGCCAAGAACATGTTAAAAATTCACTCTTGAGTTTTAATAAGTATACCCAAGTGCATCTGGAAAATTCATCAATGAAAGTTAAGAAGTACTTGCAACCAGAGAAAGAAATAACAGGAAGTGGACCACATAAATCACTGTGCACAAGCTGAAAAGGGGTTGAAGTGTGCCAAGAGGCACATTTGTCAAAACTATCCCGATGATGTTTTTCGAGTACACATACGGAACAAACACCATCTCGACAAGATACCATAGGAAAAATCGTCACCATATTTTCCTTACATAGAATTTGAATAGAGCAATAGTTTAAGTGACCAAATCGCTCATGCCAAAGTTTGCTCACATCATCATTATGAGCAACAAAAACGGAGGGAAGACATGATGACCCAAAGTTGTCAAACTTATACAACCTTGTGGAATCATCAACAATGCCAGTAGCTAAAATATGTTTAGGATCTTTGAGGTCCTTGAATACAACATCATGAGGTGATAATTCTACTATTTTTCGTTAACCTAAATGAGTTATCTGATAAACAGAGAGAATGTTGCATGACAAGGTAGGAACACATATTACATCATTAAACTGACCATTATCGAGATGAATGGTTCTAGATCCTACAACACTAAGAGATCTATCATCACCAACATAAATATGTTTGGTGTTACAATCATTTAAAGAAGAAAACATGGCTTTATTTTTTTCCATGTGATAAGAAGCTCCAGAATCAATGAGCCACTCATGAGAATGAGAAGAGGAAGATACATTTAATGCATAACCAGATCTTGATGCTTGACAACCACAAGCAGAAAGTGCCATTCCCGAAGATGAAGGTGAAGAGTGCTCCAAATTGATGTTGTGCTTCTTCATTGCTGCTTCTAAGTCTTCCATCTTCTTAAAACATTTGGACTCTAAATGGCCATCACGATTGCAAAAGTTGCAATGTCTATCTGTCTTCTTTCCTTTGTTTTTATATGCCTTATCATTTTGGTGAGTTGCTTTTTCAATTTGTGGCTGAAATTGCTTAGGACCCTTGTTTGGTTTCGGACCATACTTTTTAGGATACTGCTTCTTGGGATTCTTTTGATATGATTGTTGTTGGGCTGCTAAGGCTTTCTTAGAAGCATTTCCAGGAGTGATAAGACCAAGGTGTAAGATTTTTTCTTGTTCTCTTATCAAAGAATCACAAAAGGAATCAAAAGAGGGATTCTTGTAGGTGGTTCCTAAAGAAATGATGGCTTCTCTAGTGGAATGGAAGGTGGAAACAAATACAGAGTATGCAGGGCCAAGCTTAACAATAATGCAATAGATGAGGCTAATATCTTCCTTTTTTACCTTACAACCTTCTAAAAGAAGTCTAAGGGTCTTAAATTTTGACAAAAAGTCTTCAATAGAGAAGAAATTATAGGGGTCCAAAGTAAGTAACTCATTTTCAAGCTGATGGGCCCTGATTTGATTTTGAATGCCAAAGACAGTATTTAGCTTGTCCAAGGCTTCATGAGGGGTCTCAATGTCAAGGATATGAAATCGAAGATCTTGAGCAATGAACATTCCTATCAACCCTCGTGCTTGATCTTGTTTATTTTCCCATTTAGCAACTTTATCATCATCAGAAGGTTTAGTTTCTACTCATGTGGCTATTCTATAAAGCCCTTTACTTCTAAGTATATCTACCATGTGAGGTAGCCATTGGAAATAATTGGTGTTGTTAAGAATAATCGGGCATGCACTTTCCATTTTTTTTAAAACGAGGCTGAGAAAAATTGAAACTAACTGCTCCAATGGAAAGATCTCAAAAAATTACGCCGTTTAAAAAAAACATCTCGAAAAACGGCCTCCGAATGAAAAATCCTTTTTGAAAAAACGAATTGAATATGTTGAATAGTTACGGGTACGGGATGAAGTGCAACTTTAAAAAAAAAAAAAATTCCACCCCTTTTAACAAAAACTTTTTACAAAAGAAGCTTGAAAAAGAGATTTGAACCCAAGACCTCTATTCTCATAAACTAACCCCTCACCAAGTGAGATAGTAAAAGGATTATGTTATTGTTTGAAAGGAGGAAGGGAGCTATTTTTATCTTTTTATTTTTTTACTCTTCGGTGTGCGTGCCTTTTCCTACACAAAAAAATACAAAAACCGAGACAAAAAATTAAATTAAGCCTTACGGAAAAATGTTAGATTTTCGGTTAGTCTTACCGGAAACTATCAATTTTTTCACTATTTCTGATTTCCCGAGATCACACGAAGACGTGGGGAAAGAGCATATGTAGCAAAAAGAATCCATTTTCCTGTTTTTGATTTGTCGAGATCGCATGCAGCGCAGAGCAAAGAGCATACACAAAGAAGAGGGTGCAGATTCGGAAAATAAATAAAACCTAAAACCAAAAATAAACAGAGGGAACTGAAATAAGAAGAACTATTAACAAATATAACTACAAAATAGATGCTTTATATCTCTAGATCTAAACTGTCATAACTTGGGCAGCCGAAAACATTTTCGCATGAAACGAAAGGCGTTCCTCACTGTAACAGACGCTCCAGACACAACAGAGCAGTTCTCCAAGCCTAAAAATGTTCACAAATATTAGATCTACAAAATGAAATTCGCATGCAGTCAAACCGGCTTTGGATTTTGATCAACAATGGATGCGGCCCTCAAAATAGCTTTGATACCATGTAGGAGTTTATAGGGTAATTTTCGTAGATCAAGAATCAAAGGTCACCGCTCACAAACAAATCACAAATCAGTACACCAGTATAATCACATGGTTAAAAACCTCAACGCGGCCACTTTAGGCAATTTATTAATATAAAAAGAAAAGTTACATATGTTTATCTCATAAATGGTTACCGAGAAAATGACCCTTCATGCTCTTTAAATAGAGATCATGGACCAATCGGGTGTTAAGCTACTGATCAAGTGTCGTTAATACCGAGGAGAGAGATAACCATCGGATCACTACAAATCATGACCGTCAGATTATAAGGTACAAATGTACATGGTAAAGAAACACACTTTACCTAACTCTACACTAGACTAAGTTATTCTTAACTATTTCCTATGTGTCAGAATATCCTAACACAGAAGTTCAGGACCCGAAAAACTACTAAAAATAGTAAACTGAAAGAAACTAAAATAATGAAAGAAATGATGGTGGGGGTCCAAGTGGAATAGGTGGGTGGCCACCAATATCCACCTAGATCAAAACTACCGCCATAGCCATCTACCAAGCCGCTTCCTTCAATACTATTCAAGATAGGCCCATGGAGCACATTCTCAAAACCCCCCACCTCACTTACATCCCTCTCAAGCTCAAATTCAAAAATAAGCTATGATAAAGAAACCCCTACCTAGGAATCCAATGGAAGACTAGAGAACACGTTCGCACTTACATATGCTTCAGTATCTAAAAAACATAATGAGAATGGTGTCCCAGCCTTTGTGGTTTGTTCATGGTTGATCTGAGATGCACAAACAATAGGGGGGAGTTTAATACCCTCTTTACAGGCTCTGTTGGCTAATAAGAAGTGAAAAACCTAGGGTTTGAAGTGCCAGTTGTTCCCCTCTCCGACAATTCAAAGTTTTGAGGTAGATCTTTAGACCAAGTTGTTAAATAGTCACAAGGTTAGGGAAAATAATCCACCTCATCTTCCATGTTTCCGTCAGATTTAGTCCTAACCATTATTAACTGCTAGCAAAAAAAAAGAAAAAAAAACCACGACAAACATGTTGTCATCTTAGAGCAATAAATTCACCGCTTTCTGAATAATTTCAATACCAGGTAACATCCCTACAACCACTCCTATGAAAAATTAACTTCAATGCATATAATAAATACTTAAAATATTTCTATTTTATTTAATATTTATATACAAATAATTTTAAAATTAACATGCATATATATAAATTTATATTGTCTCAAAATTATTAAACAAATACATATATATATATATTAATATCTAATTCTCAAAATTCCTAAACAAACACATATATATTATCATCTCCAATTTAATTGAATTATCTCATTCATATATATATAACATCTCAATTACCGAAATCTCCATCAATCAAGATAGTAATTAATTAAATCTTAAATTAATAAATTTTAAAATATATAATATCATCTCATCCTAATTTTTATTATTAAGGCTATCTCGTTTTTAATGAAATTTTGGTGGAAAGTCACTATATGAAGAAAAGCAAGGATAGATGGCACCTTGAAATATTCTTTTCAAATTAATTGAATTGGTCATTAAACTTTTTTTTAATATTTTGATTTTTTTAAGTGAAATGTAAAGGTACTATGTCCTAAAACTGTTTTTATTTGGTTAAGAGCTCGTCTTTTTTGGACAAAAGAAAAAAGGTTAATGACCCAAGACTCAGAGGTATCTAGCACGAGTGAAAGCCTGTCTCTTTCAGACCACTAGCGAGTTATTTCAAGTGGCGTGGTTTTCCTTGAATAAAGGTGACAAGTCGACTTGCATTTGCAGATAAAAGCCAAAGATAGTTATCCTCACTGTTGGTTTGACAACTAAATTATGATAAATTTTCCCACCGTAAAAAAAAAACAAAAATAAAATAAAATATAAAAATACTCAACAATTTTAACACATGTAACCAATCACTTTTCTTTTACAATTTTTTTTTACGAAATAAAATGCTAGAATTTTAGCCTAGCTCAAGTTTCTAAGTACAACATTAGAGACTTCATTCCAGTATTATTTTACACAAATAGAGTAATGAACGCTGGGTGACAAGATCAAGATCATTGAGGTCCACCTTCAAAGAGAAAGAAAAGCCCCTACATGAACTTAGCTTTATATTTTGACTTTATACGCGTTTACGCATGCTACACTTTCCTCTCATTTGTGGTGTTATGTATATTTATGCTCGAAGTTGAATTATTGTGTTTACAAAGTTTAGACATAGCTCTTATTTAAGTGGAAGTTGAATATGATCAAAGTAATTAAACAAGAAAAATTATTTTAATTATATATCTACTCATTAATTCAAAATTTCAAAAAAATTTATATTAATAAAAAAATGATTTTAAATATGATGATTAAGGTTTATTAAGACAAATGTGATGTGATTTATAGGAATAAGAAATTAATTGTGAATTTTTTAATATTTTATTGTTATGATAAAAAAGAAGAGAAACAAGTGATAACAAATATTTAAAAAAATTTGAGATTTAAAATAGGTTTTTTAAGGAATATTATAAAATAATAGTGGAAATATTAAAATAAAATAATATTATCTCATCAACTTCTAAAAAGGAAAAAAAAAAATCAACTTGTATTTTCAACTTATCTCTTTACAATTTTACTCAAATTTCAAACAGGAACTCTCGTTGGATGCAAATAATTATTTTGCATCCAAGGAATACCCATGTTGCATATTTTCAATGGACCATATTACATTAAAAAAACGTGATTGCAATCATGTGTTTTCATGTATTCACATTTTTTGTGTAGTATGGTCCATCAAAAATATACAACATAGGTACTTCTTGGATGCGAAATTAAATTTTGCATCTAACGAATGGGAGATAAGTTGAGAATATGAGTTGAAAAAGTAGGTTTTTTATTTTTTTATTTTATTTATCTTTTTTCCTTTTTACTCAAAAAATAGTGAATCATCACCCATGTTTGTCATCATCATATTGAATCTACTGGTTCTTATAAAGTTGATTTTTGTTGTACATTTTTGTTTTGAGGGTCATTTTTACCTCAAATTTTCTCTAATGTCAAGAAGGTTGGTAGTGTGACAAATTTTTGGAAATAAAAATGGTTGTGAGTAAGAGTTGAACAATCCAAGAGAAAGTGTTTTTCATCTTCAACCCTCTTAGTATCACAAAGTTGACAAATTCTTTTGTCCTAGGTGTTTTGGAAATAGACCAACACTGAGTTTCACTTAGAGGCTCATGAGAATTAGTTCTTATCTTTGCAATGCTTATTTTCTTCTTAGCACTAGTGGAGACAAAAAGATAATTGTGGTTAGCAAAAGTTTGGATGATCGCCTACTTATAATATCTCAGCTTCCTTTTTCTCTCTAACTCCTTATTATCTCGCAATTTATCTTTAAATTTGGAGGTAATAATATTTTTAATATTATCTTTATTCTCCAAGATGATCACGTCTTTTATCCCCAAAAGCCAAGCCAAGATTAGGAATCCTTATTCCATCCTCACTTAAATTAGAAATGGAATGAGATGGAATTTTTGGCTAAAATTAAAAGGAATTTAAATATATCATATTTCAAAATAAAAAATAATAGTGAAAAAAAATCGAGCATCTTCTATATGTGAAAAGTATAGTGTCAAGAAGAAAATTATTTATAATTAATAGAATTTCTCAAATTCAAAAATTTATAATGATAGGTTAGGAATTACGAATTTAAATTTAATTTATATATTTTAAACATTTATGAGGTATTAAAAATATAAAATTGAATACATCATACCTTTGCATGTGAGAAGGCAAGGAAACAAGGTGGCTGATTATCTTGCGAACTGGGCATGTCAAACTGCCAACGGATTTCTGGATCGGCCATGGAAACGGGAGGTGTATTAGTTTGTACCTGGGCTCCAGAATATTCTAACAGAGGATCAGCACTCCGGAAGACAGGAAAATAGTATCCCCCGATCGGGGTGTAGTAGGAGCAGAAAGGTGCTTACCCAATGTGATCGGGACCTTCAGCTATCGTGTGGGGAGGAAGGCCACTACGTGGTGGCAGCAAGAAACCGCCGGGAAGATACTAGCGACGGGACCTCCGGCACCAACTATAATTAATGCTTTGTACACTTAGGCGACTCCAGCTGGGTCGGCCAGCAGGGATGTCAGAAGAGTTTTGGAAAAAGAGCCGAGGGCGCGGTGATATGGACAGTAAGGTTATTCGGCATGACATTGTTTGGTTTTTTGTTCTGAGGTTTTATTTCGAAGCTGGTAGCGCCTGCAGAGGTTTTTACCAGACAAGTTTCAGGGTGACGGCTCGGGTAGATAAGTGGTATGTATCTCCATACTTACCTTCTCAACCACATATTTTTCTCTACCGTCGTTTTCGGATATTGGTAATGGTCTTCTTAGATGATTCGTTTGAATGGAGGTTTGGTCGGTTCTGGTATGAACACATGCAGAAGGTTCAGGAAGTTGGTTGTATGCTCTTTCTTCCTCAATGGGTTTCTGTTCTGTCACCCAAATCTCTGTCTACAACTTCGTCTCGGTCTTTGTTTCTTCTTTCTGATCCTAGTATTGCTAGAATTATGGTAATTGAATTATACTATAATTTTAGGTTGTTGCATCTTTGTGATGGATTCGTTAAAGGGTTTAATGTTATACTGTGGTATTTGGGTTTTAGATGGGTTGTTTTCTCTGATAAAAACTTCTCTATAGATAAGCAGAATGGGTATGGCCTGGCCCTTATCCTTTTTTTTGGAAATTTACGGAGCTTGTCGGGGATTCTCTTGCAAACGCTTATGCATATCCTCTGTATGTTTAATATTTGCAATTCTGCAATTAGGGTTCCGAAGTTTCATTTTCCCATACAGGACTTTTATATTGGTTACAATCTTTGGGTCTTTGGTGATGAATTTAGTCATTGGGTTGTGCTTCAGTAATTTCGTGCTCCGTTCAGGTGCAGTAGTGTCTGGTCTGTCTGTTTACTTCTTATCTTTCTCACGGAGCTTAACTTGGGAGATGGAACTGCTCTTTGGTCTCTGGCTTACATTTTATCTACGAATCTGACTGGTGTTGTTGTTTGGATGGTAGTCTTAGTAGATTTGTTAGGTTTCTTTAAAATGGTTAAAAGAGAAAGGAAGCCTGCAGGAGGAAAAGGAAAACAAACTTCTTCTGAAATGCACCTGAAAAAAGAAAGAAAGTCTATGCAGCAACATCTGGAACTGCTGGTTCAAACATTTATAGCAGAAATCCCAAATTCAGTACGCTTCCGTATTTATGGTTGGGAAATAGAGGTTTTAAATAACATAGACAGGGAAGATGAAATGGCTTCGAAGAATACGCAGAATGTGATTAATGACCTTGGGCACACTCGGGGCCGAACCTCTTTGTTTCAACAATCAGTTAAAACTTACTAGTTAATTAAATGCATGTTAGCTAAGGCAGTTATGTCGATAGCAGAGACAAAGTTGGAATCGACCTTGGCAGATATTAATAGGAACATTCAGGAAATCAATCTGCGTCAATTGCATCAATATGTGAGGCTTCGAAGGTTGGAGAAGGAAATTAAGTCTATGCAGCAGGTCACAGTTGACTTACTAGGGTCTACTGCCAAAGATCCAGCGCCAGTGGAATTTGAGGAAGATTAAGGTTTTCTTGATCCAATGTCTTACTTTCTTTTTTAGTGGTTAGCACTTTTTGTATATGTTGTTGTCTCCAGACTTGGATATTAAGAATCGATAGATATGATATAGATTGTTAAGGCTTTTTATGTTTTGGTTGACATACTTTGAACTTCGATGGCCAAAATACCTGGTTCCTGTGGGCAGGTTGAGGTCTAGTTTGTATATTTTGTCCAAATTTATTAATAGAAAATGGAAGGAACCACCTAAGCTTACCAAAAAAAAATTATTAAAAATATAAATCATTTAAAATAAATAAAATTATATATATTTTTGGAAGGAGTAAGCTTTCCGTGAAATAATAAAGAGTTTTATGAAATAATTTTGTTTGAATATAGAGGAAATTTTTAATTAAATTGAAATCTATGGCAGATTTCAAAAATATTCTGAATTAATTGTTTGACTTTGACTTTTATATCAAATTTAAAATATTTAAAAAATCTGCTATCTGAAAACTAATGCCCAAAGCCTGTTTTTTCAAACACTTTGGCTTGCAAAACAACGACTCATTCAATATTTGAATAACAAAAATATTAGTTACAGCTAGATGTATGTGAGAACACGAAAAACAGTCATATACGACCAGAGTTTGAAGTTAAGACGAACGGCAGGGCAACCACGTGGAAACGCGCGGGTAATTCAAAAGGAATATAAATAGGGTGAGGGAAGAATAGCTACAAGGAAAGGATCCGAAGAAAGAAACCATTGTCTGTGTGAAATATTATTTTATAAGATCGATAACTTGTTGTGGTACAATACATTTGCGTGAAGGAAAATATACTTTTTAATAAAAGCAAACAAGAGTGTGCAGTCAGTATTGGCCCATGTGCAGGGAAATAGGAAAAAAACTAGTTGTTTTTAGTGCGATTTTTTAAGGTTTATTTTTGGAAATTTTTTGTTTAAATTTCACAGAAATTTATTGAAAATAAAAGTTTGATGGGTAATCTTGCACAATATAAGTTCTCTAAGAGTTTTTTAGAATGCTAAATTCATATATACAGTAAAAAAGTCAGTTTAAATAACACAAATCAACATTTCATCTCAGAAAATTTAACCTAATTCTGACACCAAAATTTTTAAAAAATTACACAAAACCTAAAAATATAGTTAAGCTGCTAAATAAGACTAATTTCATAGGAAGATTACATGATCTAGGGCTTCGGGCTCAAGGTTTATATTTGTGAATGATAGGTAATTAATTGAATCATGGGAGCAGCGGGGGTGTTGCTAGTTTTCCTATTTGATTGGTAGTTCCTTGTTGAAATATGCTGAGACTAGTCAGAGCTGCAAGTTTATAGGTTTTTTTTCAATTTATAAATCAGCTTAAAATACTTATATATGTGGACATTGGTCTGGTGATATATATAGGATGGACATTTTTTGAAATAATTTATTTGATGGTTTATTTTTCATTTTTCGTTTTTTATAAGTGTGATGGTTGTGATAAAGTAAAGGAAAATATTGTACTCTAAGGAATTTGAATATTTTTGATACATGATAGTTGAGATGGCTTTTCTATATTTGTATATAGATAAATTGATATATGCTATGTGTCAACTTTATGTTAAGAATACAGATAATTATAGATCTCTTCTTTCATATACACATTTTGAAGATGTTTTAATCAATATAGATGTTTTTATTTATTTTGAATGGAGATGGATTAAATTTTTAGACTTATAATCTTTTTCTCAAGTTTTGTACTCTAAAAAAAAAATTGCACCTCTTATTATGTTAAAAGACACTTTCTACAACTTAGTATAAGGGAAATGTGTAATTCCTTCTATGCTTATATATATATATATATATATATATATATATATATATATATATATATATATATATTATAAATAAAATATTTTAATATCTACTTTAAATTATTTATAATATATTTTAATATCTACTTTAAATTAACAAATACACATTTAAAAGTCTAATTAAAACTAAAAAATAAAAATTATAAAGATATAGTGTTTACATTGTTATGCATAATTTCATCCATATTTGAAATATTAATATATAATATTTATAATATATGTTAATAAATAAAAATATATTTTAATATTAATAACAAATAAAATATTTTAACATCAAGTGCCATATATATATAACCACTTCTTAGAGACAAATTTTAAGTCTCCAAAGTTTGTGAAAATGATTATTAAAAATGGTTATTAAGTGAATTCTCAAATTTATGATCAACACCATTGTGAAATAAAAGTAAAAAATTATAATAAATAAACTAACCATTCGTCACACATTTTACTAAATATAATTTTTTTTAAAATTATTACTTTTCTAATATCGATAAAAAATAAACTAACAATTCGTCACGTTTTTTAAAATTATTAAATTTTTAGATTTATATTGTCAAATTAATAAAACCAAAAATTGTTAAAAATAACTATATAATAATTTAGATAGTTTTTACTATTCAAATGTAATTTGCTATTTTTTTTTAATAAAAGTTTCAAATGAAACTTTGTAATATTGGTTAAATTAAACCTATGACATAA
The DNA here is from genome assembly GCA_034641835.2 of Pinus albicaulis. Classification (NCBI taxonomy): domain Eukaryota; kingdom Viridiplantae; phylum Streptophyta; class Pinopsida; order Pinales; family Pinaceae; genus Pinus; species Pinus albicaulis. The sequence goes on from CM076582.1 coordinate 331,199,764, forward strand.
TCTTGTTGCAAAATTGTTTTCCTTTGAATTAATGGAATTTTTCAATATATATATAGTTTAAGAAAATTTATTATATGCATATATTTTTAAACAATCTCTTTAATTACTTGTAAATTATAGATAATTCAAGAAAGTTTATCATATGCATAACAATTTCTTTAAATATTATAAAATAATTAATGTAATTATATTTATAAATATTTGAAAACAAATATTTATGAGTTTTGGATAAATGATGATCGAATGTTATATTAAAATAATGTTAAGACACTCTTTGAAAGTCACCAATTCATTTCCTATTTTAATTGAGATAATATATTAAACATCCTCAAGATATAATCCTTAAAAAAAAATATGTAAAAACTAATAAAATTAAAATTAAGCCTTTTAAAAAATAGAAACCATATAATAAATTCCCATAGTTATTTGTGGTTTTATCATAAATTTTATTTCAGTGTTTGCTTAAGAGAGCTTTGGTGACTTCCGTTTAAATACAAACCATAATCCTTTAGAAAGTACACCGTTGGGAACTTTAAATTAAGAAATATGAGTAATGAATCCAAGGCCATTCGGATCCACCCTCAAAGGCTATGATGACCATTTACCTGAAGTCAGCTTTACATATTGATTGTTGTACTCTCAGTTGTGGGGTAGTAAACCCCGTATCATTGAGGTACACTTCAAAGGCAATGATGACCATTTTCATTAACAATCCATTTCTACACTTTGTGTCCAGGAGGGACATCACTTATCGATTTATGTTAGGTACTATGTTTTTAGCTTTTATTGTATTCAAAAGTGGTCATTTTTATAATGTTTCAATTTCAGTTTTAAGTATTTCAATTATAAAATTTCCTCATTATAAAGTTTGTTAATCATTCTAAAATACTAAAATATTATAATTAAGATAAACCATTAAAAAGAACATATTAGATGTGTATAAATTTAATTGTTGAGATTAAATGGTTTGGAATATAGGGTTTGCCACCAAAAATTATAGGTTACATTCTATAGAAGAATTATGGTGGTGAATCCAAGGAATATAAGTGGAGGTTGAATAAGGCTAAGGTTTTAAAGGAATATAAAGTTTTTAATATTATGTATTTTAGGGTTTTTATTTTATTTTTTATTTTTATATTTTAAAAGAATATAATTTTTTTAATATTATGTATTTAAAGTTGTTTGTTTTTTTTTAATTAAGTTTGTTTAAGTATTTTTGAGTTAGAGAATCTAATACTTTTTAATAGGCAGTAAATAGTTAATATTTTTTACAAAAATGATTTTGTAGATTGTAGGCCATATAGAAGGTCAGGTATGAATAGTTAATAAATATAAGTTTTCATTTTATTGTTTAAAAATAGTATTAATTATGTTCAACTATAACATTAGGAGAAAAAGTGTTAAATGCAAGTTTACTTAAAAGGGAGTTAGAAGACAGTTATTCTTGTTCCTAGAGATAAATAATTTGAGTTGGGAAAAAGGAGTCAAGAGGGTGAGAGCGAAGAAAACCAGAGGCAACCTTGTGAACTTGTTACTTGGTTTGAAGGAGATCCAAGAAAGGAGATTAAATTTGTAAGCTTATGAACCTCAGACATGACATTGTTGATGGAGGCAGGATACTACCAAATAAGGGATTTTTGAGTTGGTTTTCTAGTGGAATCCCAAACTGTAGCCTTGTGCTTAGTTGAATTCTTAAACTAAGACTTGGTCAAGGAGAGTCTTAGAACAAACCTGTTATGGTCACTGTTCATATAATTGTTCTGTAAGTGGAAACTAACGTTGGGGGAGTTCTGGTAGTGTATACCATACTCATTGGTTGGGGGAGCACTCTCTTTCCTGGTGATTTTCTGGCTAGTCTAGGCAGTTGAAGAAAAGATGAGTATTTTGATATGTCATATGTGACCATTGCATTATTTCCTGATGAGATATGTAAATGTTATTGTCTATGGTATATGTTTCTTCATACAAAAGAAAAATATGAACTCTGTTGAATGGATACTTGTTGTAATTTTCATTGAGTAAAGCTAATGTAAAACTATGAACCGTGTTAGTTTCTAAGCCAAGTTGGTTAACCAACAACCCAGAAACAATCATGGGTTCGAGATAAGAAGACTGGAAATTATTTAGCAAGTCTCGGGTTAGGTCCTACTAAAAAACCGCAGACTGGAAAAAGAAATTAAAAAGAAGAAAAACAACGGACTCCAAATTTGAGAACTGGTTCTATAAACATATAGGCAGAATATGTTTGAAACAAAAAAACCATTAATTTTATACATCAATTACCCTTAAGATATTATAAGTATTACAACATGTTACTAGCAGTAAGTTTTAAACTCCTACAACAACAAAGCCCACAGAAAATTATATAAAAACCCTGAGTCGACCAATAGGTCGTAAGACTTCTCTTAAGATAATGAAACAATAGTAATAATAATGAAACTAGTTATGCACCGAATGTCGCAGAGAGGAAATGCATAAAAGGTTTAAAACCCTCACACCATTTATTCCTACAAACACTAAGAAATTGTAAAAATAAGAACACGGTGGCAGACACAGATGAGAAGTATTTTAAATAAACGGAAAAACAATGAATTGACATTATCAAGGAATAAAAAGAATAAACTGAATATAAATTACAATATACAAATTTTTTTTCAATGGTTCAAGTATATGATAGCCTGATCATGGTGAGGCTAAGTGGCTATAATTTAATTACAAAAGTATTAAACCCTAATCATAGTTAAGGCATGTAGCATATAACCTAGAGAAACCATATGCTGGAGGTCGATTCTAGTCTTGCAGGCACTTGGAAAGAGAACAAGAGATGAATTAGAAATTAATGAATTTGCTTAATCCCATTGAGGTTTCCCTCCTAAAGCCAAAAGAGGTTCTCACCTGGAGGGAAAAGGGAGCCAAAACCTTGTTAAAAGATGCATGTAAATAATCAAGGGAGGAGGGGGGGATTCTAAGTATAAGAGATCATAGGGTTTTACCTAAGGAATTTCATCCTTGGAAAACCAATCCTAGTGCTTTTGTTTCACAAAGAATAAAATTAGAATATCAATTCAATAAAAATCCTGAATGAACTATACTTGTTCTCAACTGGAAATAATTAAAATACCCTAATTCCTCAACCTTGGTCACACTGTTAATACTTGGAAAGGTACCACCCACAATGGGAAACTCAAATTGAAGGCTTTGATCGGATGTTAGATTCATTTGAAGGAACAAAGAAACCCTTAACTGCAAATTCTGGGAGAAATGCTTGCAATAACAATGCTTGGAACATGTCCTTGTACCTATTTCAACCATGAAATAACCTATGTATAAATGGAGAAAGCGACGAGTGAAACTTAAAGGATTTTACATAAAAAGTATAAAGAAGTCACCGTCACTATGAACCAACAAGAAGGTCCCAAAATAACTTGGGTAATGAATAAATTTTGGAGGTACACCGACTAGTAACAAACCCTATGGTGAACTAAAACCAACAACAAAAATAATTCATTTTAAGGGGAGAAATAAAACCTAAAAATTTAAAAATTATTCAATGGTAGGTAGCATTGAAGATCATGGACTTGCGATGAATGAAATAGTGCCTTTGGTTGCAAATTCACATTGAAAAATTCACAAGAACCAAATGAACGATTTAACACAGTGAGGGAGGAGGTGGTTATTCCCATAACCTCCGATCTCCATCCTCGCCATTCACTCCAACCTTAGGGAACCAACAAGGAATTTCATGACCTCTCGAGAAGGGTTTCAGTCACAGAGCCATTCTCTAATGAGAAAAGGTACGAATGAGGAGGGGAGGTGTGAGAGGGAAGGGAGGTAGCTACTTTCGTAACTCCTCATCCCAAATCAACCATTGAAACCAAAATCCTAATAGTCACATTTTCATATCGATGTCAGCGCAAAATCCTAGGGCGATACAAACAAAGTTAATATCCATTGTGATTACCGTTGGAGAGTCTGGAAGTTTCCAAGTGAGCGCACCTAGCTCGTCATATCATAGTCAATAAATTAACATTAAACTAATGATTATGGGTTATATTGAGTATCATTTGAAAAATATAGTTTGAATATGTTTATGTTGGAAAACAAGAAATCCTCTAGTGTCGAGCAATATTAACATAAATGACTTATTCAAACAAATTCTACGAAAAAAATTCACTTTTCTTAGTCTGAGGAAAGTGAAACGTGACATATTTACTAATAGAAGGTAAAAGAGTTCAGAGAAACCAATCCATATAGACACAATATTCGAATGTGGGAGCTCAACATAAGCTCCTTATTCTACATCATTCTTGGACATGGTCAGAAAGGCGGGTGGCAGAAGTTTGATGGAATGCGGTTAACAACTCGGTACCAGTATCATATCAGAGAGGTAACTAGAAATAGGACAGAAATGCTTTAGCAAGGGTCGCAAAAGTGGAATGAGAGGCAGCGGTCTGGTCAACATACCACTTTGTAGCTTCTCCAGTGAGCTTATGTTGGAATAACCGAAGACAAACGGAGTCATCAGTGATAGAATTGGACAAACACCACATGTGAAAGGAGCGTACGTGATTAGTAGGGTCTTCTCCAGTGTTTCCTTCGAACTTAGGGATGTCTGAAGGAAGCTTAGTTGGCATAAGAGGCCAACCTGGAATATGAAGTATATGGTCATTAATTAACTAGCTAAAATATGGAAGGCTTAAAATTTCCATAAAAGGTAGCAAAGGAGTAGCTGGAACAGTTCTGGTAGCGACTCCACTAGTAGCAGCTCTGACATTAGGGTCGGGGCTACTGCCACTGTGAGGACCAGCACCTGCATTGGCGCCTGACATGGCGATTGGATAAGGTGGGGGAGAACTGGGTTCAGAATCAGAGGGAGGATGCGATGAACTAGAATCAGAGTTAGTATGGGGACTCAGCGAAGGACTAACTCGAATTATATGATTTGGAGTAAGTCTTCTTGATGGAAACTGAGGATAAAGGCATTGGCGTCTCTAGGATAAACGCTTTGGAGGCGCAATTATGGCAAGACACAAATGACACAAAAAGATGGAAGAGTGATAAACAAAGGCTTAGAGGGGCAAATAAATAAATTATGATGCTTATGTATTGGCTTGGCAGTGTAAACCAAGCACTCTTCACTTTAGGTGTGTGTGTGTGTGTGTGTGTAAGTTTTGTGTTAATTTTAATTAAGCCAAGACGATTGTATAAAGAAAAAATAAAAAATGTTGAATAACTGTAAATAAAACTAAAACGATAGTAAAATAAACAGCTAAAGATGCATAAATTCAAACCAACAGAAGGATTCCCAAACAACTAGTCTAAGAGGGGGGTGAAATTGACTCAAAACACACAAGACGGAAAAAAAATCTAAGGTCTAAGGGATAGGGATCAAACGACTCAGATCTGCTGGAAAAGGTGTTGAAAAAAGCTAGAAACCAGAGGGAAAATTGCTGCAAAATGGGAGGTGAAAGGTTAAAACCATGAGGGAAACAAGGTTAACCCTAAGAGAGAGGCCAAAAAAAAAATCAAGAGGGGGTTTTGGATGGAATAATAACCAATCTAAAAGGATCCGAAAGAAGGATAGATTAGACCCTAAACAATGGCTGAAAGCGCTTTTCAATCTTAGACTACCTACTCAACTAAACCCCTCCAAGAAAGGTTGAAGTGTACTAAAACCCTAGGGGGCTTGGTCCTACTTCAAGGAGACAAAATGAGCATATCCAGGCCTAAGACGGGCTAAAAAATAATTCAGATAACCCTAAACAATGCTTGTGGAAAACCCTGGCAGTCACAGAAAAAATCCCAAAAAAAAGTTGCAGCTCGCAGTTACTAACCTGTAAGCCGGGAAAATCGCATTTTTTGGGCTGATAGCTGCGATCTGAGGCAGAAATCGCAGGTTTTGGGCCAAAAAGTGGGACTTATAGATCCAGGATCCTCGAGTGGCAGGTTGTGAAAAATTTTGTCGTCTCTGGTGCAACTGATACCTATTACTTGCGGAAAACACCTGAAAACACCCAAAAGTTAGAATTTTTACTGTTTTAGGGCATACAAGGTAAAAAAAAACATTAAGAGAGTAATAATAACTGAATAAAAACCATATTTATTGAAGCAGATGGTCGCACAAGGATCTGAATAAAACGCAGTGGAGTCGCCAATTGTTAGCGTAAATTCTTAACGCAAGTGTACGAAAAGATATCACTTTAGTTGTGTGTGACAAACAACCCTAAAAACAAATATGGTTGCTTAACTTCCTTAGATTTGCATAAGATAGTCGAAACAATGTAGCAAAAACCCAGATCTATGCACTAAAAGAAGTTAAATAGTAAAAATAAATCAGAGTTTCTCCAAATATCCAATGGAAAAGACAAGATATATAAACAATTATATGTATTAACACCTGGGAAGAGAACAAAGAATAATTGTTACCAGTCCCCCTCAATGGGATGGGTTCTTGGTTGTCCTCAACACTTTAGATCCAGAAGTTTCTCTCTCTCAATGGTGTAGAAAACCCAAGACGTGTTGAACTCTATGGGAGCTCAAGAAGCAAGAAAATAGTAGTAGCAATGATAATCATCAGAGTGCGATAATGAAAGCGATCAAAGTGAATAATGAATGGAAACCCCTCCTATTTATAACAAAATATTGAGTTATCCTCGATAATGACGAATAATAAAATATTATTAACCGAGATCTAGATCTAACTGTTTGGAATATTTTATTATATTTTGTTGGAGGGAAAATGAATTTAAATTGGTTAAATCCATTTATTTAGAAATAATAAACAAATAAATGATTTATTTATCATTTCAAGAATAAGGTTAAGGAATAATTTAACAAATAATAATTTGTTTAATTATTTCTAGGTGATTTAGTCAAATTTAACAAGGAATAATAACTAAATAATGATTTAATTAATTATTCCTAAAGAAAAATAAGAAAAATAATGATTTATCTAATTATTTCTCATTAATTGGGTTAAATATGACCAGGAATATTAGTTAAACAGTGGTTTAATTAATTATTCCTAGACGAAAATCAAATAAATAATGATTTATTTAATTATTTCTCATGGGGTTTTCTGTTTGAACCAGAAATAACTTAATAAAATATGGTTTATTATATTATTTCTTATAATGAAAGCAATTTTACCATGGTAAAATTGGTATTACATGGTGTACTTCGATCCATCTAATCGTAAATGGTTAGATGACCAAAAATTGGTGTAATAATAGTGAATTTGTAATTAATGAATTTGAATGTAATTTATTTATTATTTATTCTATATGATTTTAGTTATTTTGATTTTTTTTAAATATTCTTTTAGTTATTTTGATTTTTTTCCTTTTACATAAGAGTGAAATGTAAAGTTTCTCAGCAATTTTAACACAAGTAAACCAATTACTTTTCTTTTACAATTTTTTTTGCAAAATATAATGCTAGAATCTTAGCCTAGCTCGAGTTTCTAAGTACAACATTAGAGACTTTGAGTGTAGCGCAAGAAGATATTTTCCGTTCGTTCCGATAAATTTTTCAAGAGAAACATGCACAGAGTAATGAACGTTGGGTGACAAGATCAAGATCATTGGGGTCCACCTTCAAAGAGAAAGAAAATCAACACATGAACTTAGTGTTATATTTTGACTTTATACTTGTGTACGCATGCTACACTTTGCTCTCATTTGCGGTGTTATGTATATCTATGCCCGAAGTTGAATTGTTGTGTTTACACGGATTAGCCTTAGCTCTTATTTAAGTGGAAGTTGAATATGATCAAGGTAATTAACATGATTTTTTTTAAATTACATATTTACCTAATTAAAAGAAAGTATTCAATATATTAAAAAAACTATATTTTAAATACATATAATGACGATGATGATTAACGTTTACTAAGACAAATGTGATGTGATTTATAGGAACTTAAGATAGTAAGAGATTAATTGTGGCTTCTTTAATATTTTATTGTTATGATAAAAAACAAAGGAAATAAGTGATAACAAATATTAGAGAAATTATGAGGTTTAAAATGGTCTCGTAAGGAATATTATAAAATAATAGTCGAAGTATTAAAATAATATTATATTACCTCATCAACTTTTAGAAGAAAAAATTATTTTTTCAACTTATCTCCCTACGATTTTACTCAAATTTCTAGCAGGAACACTCATTGTGTATTTTATAACATTCACATCACATAGCTTCTAGTCCTCAAGGATATGGTTAAATAAATCTAAGAGAGGATCAATATGGGCATGAGGACCCCGTATTTTAGATGCTCCCACGGAAATTTAAGTTATTCCCTACTACTAAATTTTCAGTCTGCATATAAAAATGGACCATTAATATTTCCTAATAGGAGATCCTCTCATGACATGGCCTGTATATATTAACCACATTTAATTCCCTTAGAAGAAAAAATTTGAAGACCCAAAATCATTTCTAATCCCCATGACCCAAGAAGCTTGATTATTTTTTGCTTGAAACCAACAGTCAGCCCCCCCTATCTCCCCCTGGCATTAGATGCCAAAAAAATCTAGCCTGAGAGAATAGATTCCAACAATTTAACGATTAAATTCCCATTCCCCAAGGTTTCTTGCAGAAAAAAAATATCAACAAGTTATGATTGCACTAACTCCCTCAAGGCTAGTCTTTGGAGGGGCTAGCTAATAGTCGACAATTGAAGGAGAGGAAAATCATTAGGAAACCAAGCTTGGGGCCTGCGCCACTCTAAGTGCCCCAACAATGGATTTTTTCCTACCAGTTGCTACATCGTAACTCGTTTTTAATTTTTCTCTCAAGATATTGTATTTTCTGCCATAGACCTTCCCCCCAGATTTTGGGGGGAGGAAGGACCCATACCACAATACTAAAAGACAAATCATTTGACCTACTAAGGGAACAAAGTTTATAAGGAGAGAAATAATCATAGAATCAAGAGGGAAGGCAATAAACATGAGTAGAGGAGATAGGGTAGGGGAAAAAAATCATCAATGTTAGGGACAAATTGGAGTACGAAAGAGGCGTAAAATTTGATAAAATATTAGACCCCGTGTCTAAATAACCAAAAGATAAAATGAGTTTAGATATAGGGAAAGGAGATGAGAAAGTACTCACGGAAAGAGGGATAGAAGACGATGTTCCTTTTACCTTAGTATCTCGATCAAACTCCCACTGAACATTGATTTGCGACCCTATTTCCATGCCCATATTTGAAGGATCGGGCTCTAGTAACCTACGTAGTACTTGTAATGAATGACTTGGACGACATAAAATTTTTCCCTTCCTTGCTTCATTTACCAAAAATATCCTCCCTACCAGACCTTCGACCCTTTTTTCCAAGAAAGGAAGAGGAAAATTCTAAAGAAAATGATCCAGCTTAGTGTACTTGGGACACATAAAGTGGATTCCCTCATAATCCAACATCTGGTGGTGGGAGAGTCCATAATAAATGATGTCCAATTTCGAAAGAAACCACTGTAGAGAATCCAAATTTACCATGATCCTTTTCATTGACAGTCTTCCACTTTCTTCATATGACCTATGGACCACCTCCAAGAAAGTTCAAAGTGTATTCTTGATTTGTCGAAATACATCTACATACCATAGTTCTGGGGGCATCCTAGGTAGCTTGACCCATATCAAAGCTAAACCCATTTTTTCGTTGTCTACATTGAGGAGGGGAGTTCATCCTTTCATGAGAACTCGCATTGAATCAATGCACCATTTTTTATCCAAAACCCAACTAGCCGCATTCGCAAAGGTAAATTTGAAAATAAACCACCCTCGATCCAAAGTGGATACCTTAGGGAGATCATGGAGTTCCTTCCTCCATTCATGTTTAACCCATTCTCATAACATTTACATGGAAAATTTTCTACATCACGCCCTTCCAAGCAGAACACGTTCAGAGGTTTCCATCAGTTCCTCAAATTGTACACCCTCTTCAAGCACCAAATTTTTCTCAACTAATTTTACCTTTGCCATTTTTCCAAATTTCCTCTTCTTCCCTATCTATTAGAGGCCCTTAGGGCTTGTGGGAGCCCCTAGGGCTTCCTCTGGCACTTCAAAAACCCCATCTTGAATCCTAGCCCCGACATAAGTTTATGCCAACTTAACCACATGAAATTTAATCCCATTATCCTAATGTCATTTGAACCCTAAAAGGGCACCTACTAAGAAACCCTCCTCAAAACTACCACCATAGCCATCTACCGAGACACTTCCTTCAATTGTTATCCTCTTTACCGGCTTTGTTGGTTAATAAGAAATGAAAATCTCACGGTTTGAAGCGTCGGTTGTTCCCTTCTTTGACGGTTCAAAGTATTGAGGTATATCTTCAAACTAGGTTGCTAAATAGTCATAAGGTTAGCTAAAATAATCTACCTCATCTTCCATGTTTCCGCCAAATTTAATCCTAACCATTGTTAACTGCTAATAGAAAAAAAAAAAAACAACATGAAAAACATGTCATCTTTAAGCAATAGATTCACTGCTTTCTAAAAATTTCGATGTCAAGTAACATCTTTACAACCACTCCCATGAAAACCTAACTTCAATGCATATAATAAATATTTAAAATATTCCTATTTTATTTAATTTTTATATACAAACAATTTAAAATTAACTTAAATATATACAACATCTCATATCATCTCCAATTTACAATTCTCAAAATTCCTAAATAAACACATATATATTATCATCTCCATTTTAATTTAATTCTCACCTAGCTCTTTTTATATATATATAACATCTCAATTATCAAAATCTCAATCAAACAACATAGTAATTAATTAAATCTTAAATTAATAAATTTTAAAATATATAATATCATTCCCTAACGGTCATCCTAATTTTATTATTAAGGTTGTCTGGTTTTTAATGAAATTTTGGTAGCAAGTCACTATATGAAGAAAAGCAAGGATAGATGACACCTTGAAATATTCTTTTAAAATTAATTGAATTGGTCATTAAACCTTTTTTTAATATGATTTTAGTTATTTTGATTTATTCCCCTTTTACGTAAGAGTGAAATGTAAAATGTGGAGGAACTCATAATTTTAACACATGTAAATCAATCACTTTTCTTTTACAATTTTTTTTTACGAAATAGAATGCCAGAATCTTAGTCAAGATCAAGATTATTGAGGTCCACCTTCAAAGAGAAAGAAAAACCCCACATGAACTTAGGTTTATATTTTGACTTTATACTGCATGCTACACTTTGCTCTCATTTGTGGTGTTATGTATATTTACGCTCGAAGTTGAATGGTTGTGTTTATAAAGTTTAGACTTAGCTCTTATTTAAGTGAAAGTTAAATATGATAATTAGATATCTATTAATTAAAAGAATGTTTTTTATATATTTGAAAAATATATATATAAATAAAAAATTTAAATATATATATAATGATGATGATTAGTGTTTATGTGATATGATTTATAGAAAGTTAAAATGGGAAGAAATTAATGGTGGCTTGTTTAATATTTTGAGATTTAAGTGATAACAAACATTAAATAAATTTTGAGATTTAAAATGGGTTTTTTAAGGAATATTATAATATAATAGTAGAAATATTAAAATAAGATAATATTACCTCATCAACTTTTGAAAGGAAAATTTATATTTTCAACTTATCTCTCTACGATTTTACTCAAATTTCGAGTAGAAACATTTGTTATTTTACATCCAAGGAGTACCCATGTTGCATATTTTTTATAGACCATACTACATGAAAAAATGTGATTACAATTACGTTTTTTCATGTATTCATATTTTTCGTGTAGTGGAGTCCATCGAAAGTATACAACATAGGTACTTCTTAGATGCAAAATGCATCCAACAATTGGGAGATAAGTTGAGAATACGAATTGAAAAAGTAAGTTTTTTATTTATTTTATTTTATTTATCTTTTTGTCTTTTTACTCTAAAAATGGTGAATCATCTCCCATGTTTGACATCATCATATTGAATCCTATTGGTTCTTATAAAGTAATTTTTGTTGTACATTTTTGTTTTGAAGCTCATTTGTTACCTCAAAATTTCTCTAATGTCAATAAGGTTGGTAGTGTGACAATTTTTTGGAAATAAGAATGGTTGTGAGTAAGAGCCGAACAATCCAAAAGAAAGTGTTTTTCATTTTCAACCCTCTTCGTATCACAAAGTTGACAAATTCTTTTGTCCTAGGTGTTTTGGGAATAGATCAACACTGAGTTTCACTTAAAAGCTCATGAGAATTAGTTCTTATCTTTGCAATGTTAATTTTCTTCTTAGCACTACCTCAGTGAAGAAGATAATTTGCTAATAAGAATAGTTGAAATAATTAATATTATTTATATTAATGAAATAGTTACACAAGTTGTAACGTATCTCCTTAGTTTAGGATTAGTTCCTACAATTTGGGAGTTCGGTTTGCACTCTAATTCCTAGTGTTGTACTTAATGATGTAATTCCTCATTCATGAATGTAGAGTAAACTCGCAGTGTTCTCTCCGTTTGTTAGCCTCCAAAAGTAAAGACTATCTCGTGAGCCGCAACCCTTCTTTTTCAATTCGGTTGTCATTTTATCTTGGTATCGAGTTCGTGAGTAGGGACAACCTTATTTTTTTGTAGATGCATCATTTATTACAAGAATCAGAGGGCGAAAGAGCTTACATAAGTTTTCGTAGATTCAAAGATCGTAACACCCGAAGACAGGCCCCGATGACCGATCATCCTCTCGAGCGTACAGGGTTGGCGCGGTTTTTTCACACGAACAGCTACAATGGTATCGGGGCGCGGCTTGGGCAGACAGCAAAGGCCAAATACAAGCTAAAATACGCGAGTGGCGCGAATTACACGCAAAAGCGCTGTGGCCGGTGACTCACGCGGATTTTGATTTTGACGCGACGGCGCTTGCCGCATCGCAGAAGTGCCGTGGCCGGGACTCGCACACATTTTGATTTCTAAGGTGATTTTTCGAATCGTATACAATCTGCCTTCTTTCTTTGGGAAGGTCCGCAATTTTTTTTTTTTTTTTGCAGACGCCCGCCCTATGGTGGCGTATCTAACTTGCCCGTGGTGGCACATTGAAGTTCCGAATTCGCCCGTGGTGGCAGCATCGGACTTGCCCTGGTGGTGGCGCACAGTTCCCCCCCACTTTCAAAAGCAGGGATTCTGACCGGCCCGGCAGGCAGACGCAGTTCCCCGATTTGCCCTAAGGGCGTTGGCATCGCGACTCGCCTGGCAGGCCGCATCAAGTTCCCCGATTCGTTCGTGGCGGCGAGATCGGACTTGCCCTGGTGGCACATTGAAGCTCCCGACGGACCTGCGCAGACGGATTTTCCTTGGCAGGTACACATCGAAGGTACAAATTTTTTTTGGAAAACAAAGGGTTTGATTCGGCATGTGGTGATTTTTTTTTAATTTTTTAGTGTGTCCCCGAAATTATTCAAATGGGTAGAATTACTCAATGAGGATCGTAAATTTTATCATCTAATATGAATAACAAGATAGAATCGATATCTCCACGAGTCTCGGCAACCATGTTGACTTAATTTCTCCAACTCGGAAATTCAAGACAATACTTTACTTGAAAGCGCAAATGCGTGGTCGATCGTTACGAAGTGAGTCGAGACCAGATCACCGCACAAGAACAAGACTGGGATAAAAGGGAGACAAAAGCAAAGGTCATATTGAAGATGTCCGTCAAAGACAATATTATCCTTGACATGAGACCGTAAATCAACAATCGACATTTGGACGATGATTAAAAAAAACCTATACCTATTACGTAATACAAACCGTGTTCTGTCACTCAAAGGCAAGTCAGTTTGCGATGAAGATGGAGGAGAATGAGTCCGCCGATTGATTCATCATGTAGAGTCAAAGACCAATACGTATTGGGAGATATCGTAGAGAAAGTTTATCCAGACCGTCGATCACATTGAATGGAATGACAGATGAATATCGCATGTTCACCGCGGTGGTTGCGCAAGGGGAGAAAGCCCCTACGTTTGAAGAGTCGACAGGATTCTCGCTACAAGAAGAAGAGCGACGACAAAATCAAATCACGCAGCAATGACCTGCTCGATGGCTAAAAGGCTAAAGATAGAGGGAAGAAGCCACAAGAAGAACAACAACCACAAGAAGCAGCTATAGCGAGCCAACACATTTCGAAGAGACCGTTTAAAGGTATGTCCGCTAATACCTTTTCCCGTGCCAAGAAATGTTTTTACCGTGGAAACCCGGTCATGAGATTAAATATTAAAGCATAAGAGGCAAGTGTACGAAGGAAGAAACAAACAAGAGAAAAACATAAGGGTTACTGCTGAGGAAGAAGAGGACCATAGCTACCGAACTTCGACTATTTGGCGGTACTCGATTGTGCCCTTTCGCCCAAAGGGAGATGAGGACGACATATGGTATGTCGACTTCCGGCGCATCCTCACATAAGGACTCGGTAAGAAGGACCGGTTTGAATGTCTTGAAGAAACTTCATGTGGGTCGAAAATTTATTTAGGGGATGATAGTGGATATGAGATCAAAGGATACAGACATTCCTAAGAAAATTACCTAGCGTAACATTAGACACACCTTAAAAATGTATCGTATGTGCCCTAATTAAGAAAATTTATCTCTGCCTCAATGATTACCGATCGAGACATGCAAGTTCAATTCTTAAGACTAATCCGTGGTCATAAAGGATAGCTAGATGGAAACAACGCTGTACCAGGAGTGCGTGTGGGGAGAGCTTGTGCGTATTAGACGTGAAAATTATGACAAAGCAAGCAATGGCCGCAACCGGATCGACAAACTCCTCACATTCTGCACGTAGATCTGGGCCATCTTAATCGCAAGACCTCATCTTACCGCGAGAAAAGGTATGGTTGATGGACTCCCCGTTTTCCATAATGTTAAGTTGGATTGTAATGGATGTGTCAGGGAAATGCATGTAGAAGAGTTCCCTTTGCATGTTAATGGAAAAGAAAGAGATGTCTAGAACCGGTACATCGATATATGCTAACTTGCGTACTAGGTCATTAGGAGGTGCATATTATTTTCTCTTATTTGGCGTATGATTGCACTAGGTTCTTTATGGATATACCTCTCGAGTAAAAAGAGTCGACCTTTCGTATTTTAAAGAGTTTAAATCTATGGTAGAAACCGTATTAAGAAAAGGACAAAAATTCTCCGCCGCATCAAGGGGGAGAATACAGGTTGGGAGAATTCATGAATTTCTCGTGCTGTGCGCATGGGATTATTCAATAGTTCATAGTGCCCCACACTCCTTGCACGGGAGTAGCGTAACGAAAGAAATCGTAATCCCTTGTGGAGTGCTAAGGAGCATGCTTCTGTTGCAAGGGTCTATCAAATGGTTTTTGGCGTGCTTTCATTAACACTTCATTGTATATTTAAAGAATAGGAGTCCTACTAAATGTCTAGGCTTCAAAACCCCTTTGAAGCATTATTTGGATTCAAACCAAGAAGTGAGTCATTTAAGAATATTTGGGTCAAAAAGCTTATGCTCATATACCTAAGGCAGATAGGAAGAACTTAGATCCAAAAGCCTTGAAATGTATCTTTGTTGGATATGGCACCGAGTTCAAGGCATATAAGTTATTTAATCCCGTGACTCATAAGGTTTTAAAAGGAGATGTCATATTTCATGAACATGTTGAAGAAGGAAAGGATGACTCCTACCGTTGATCAGTAACATTCCATTGCTAATGGAAGAAAATGAAGGAGGATGATGAAGTGCAGGAGCATAAACAAGAAGAAGAAGCATTGGTAATGTAATCAATGATGCAAGCCCTGAGAAGGCCGAAATAGAGCGCATTTGAGGTAAGTCCCCTACCAAGGAGATCAAGTAGGAAGACTCAATTACCATCCGTATTGAAAGACTATGAGCCAATGACAAAACATTTTAAACATTGTAGAACCCGCAAATTATGAAGAAGCAAGTAAATCCGATGCATGGAGTGGGCCGCAATGTATGAGGAAATAGAATCAATAAACGAAACCATACTTGGGATTTGCTGAATTTCCTTGAAGGTAAAACCCCCCATAGGATGCAAATGGTTGTATAAACCTAAAATAAATGCAGATGGGAGTATAGAAAAACTTATGTTAGACCACCGGTAGCAAGGGTTACCACAAGAAGAGGGAATAGATCAAGGACACCTTTGTTCTCGTAGCCAAATTAAACACCAATAGAATGCTAATTTCCTTAGCAACAAAACATAAATGGCAACTACACCGAAATGATGTTAAGTCCGCATTTCCGCTATGTGACTTGAAAGAAGAAATTTATTTAGTTCAAATTTCAAGGTTTGCAGAGGGCAAAGGTGAACATCTTGTTTGTAAATTGAAAAAGGCACTTTATGGTTTAAAACAAGCACCTGTGTCGTGGTATGAGAAGATTGACTCATTCTTTGTACGTAATGGCTTTCATAAAGAGCTTGAATGATCCAAATCGTATACCAAGTTCAATAAACAAGAGGCAAATTATTTTGATTTCTTCGTATGTAGATGATATGATCATAACAAAGGATGCTAACAATTTGATCAAAGAAATCAAACAGAGATGTCACAAGTGTTTGAGATGGAAAGATCTCGAAATATACATTACTCGTCAGATTGGAGGTATGGAAAGATTCTCGGGATGATTTTTTTCACATTGGCGAAGTATGCTTAAGCTTGCCGGAAAGGTTCGTAATGGAGACAGCAAGAGCCACAAAGAACACCATCAGCAGCTGGTAATCCCCAAAGTTACAAGGACGATGGCACTAAAGAGGTGGATGCCACTATGCATGCATGTGCCTAGTCGTTTGATATATCTCACTACAACTAGACCGTATTTCTGTATACTCGTTAGTATGTTGAGTCGCTCATGTCAAACCACTCGAAAGTCACCGGGTCGTTAAAGAAACGCAAGTGTGTTGAGGTATTCAAGGAACTAGTAATTATGGTATTTTGTACACCGACACTTCGATGTTACTCAGCAGGTTTTTCGCATTCGTATCAAGGTGTAACTTGGATGATCGAAGGTCGGTCGCTAAAAGTCACGCTTTTAGCATCGATCCGGGTCATAGCATGGAGCAACAAAAAAGCAAAGCACCGTAGCCTTATCTTCATGTGGAGCCGAGTACCAAGTATCAGGTGCGTACCACATGTGAAGCTATCTCAAGCTGAGAAGACTTCAACGACGCAGAGGAAGAATGTAAAGAATCAACTATCATCAAAACTCGACAACCGCAGTACCATCAAGCTTGCATACAATCAGCTTTTTCATAAAAATACCAAGCACATCGATACTCGCTCCATTTTGTTCGAGAGAAACTACCAAAAGAGATATTTGTTGAATATTGTAAAACTTGTGACAATATGGTCGATATATTTACCAAGCCTCTTTGGCGTGTAAAGTTTGAATTGTTTAGAAGGATGCTAGAGGCTCCAGATAATCCTTTCTCCATTAAGGGGGGAGCTGGAAATAATTAATATTATTTTATATTAATGGAGAAATAGTTACACAAGTTGTAACGTATCTCCTTAGTTTAGGATTAGTTCCATAATTTAGGAGTTTGTTTGCAACTTCCTAATTCCTAGTGTTGTACTTAATGATGTAATTCCTCATTCATGAATGTAGAGTAAACTCGCAGTGTTCTCTCTCGTTTGAGTGTGCCCAAGTGCAAACATCACCGTGAGCTCTAACCCTTCTTTTTCAATTCGATATCATTTTTATCTAGAATTTGGTTGATCGCCTCCTTATAATACTTCTCTCTTAGCTTCCTTTTTCCTCTAACTCTTTATCATCTTACAATTTATCTTTAATTCTGAGGTAATAATATTTTTAATATTATTTTTACTCTTCAAGATGATCATTTTCTTTATCTCCAAAAAACTAACCAAAATTGGAAATCCTTATTCCATACTTACTATGTTAGAAGTGGTGTTTTGAGCTAGAATTAAAAGCAATTTAAATATATTATAATTCACAATAAATAATTACAGAAAAAATCAAAGCTCTTCTATATGTAAAAAGTATTTATAATTAATAGAACTTTCAAATTCAAAAAATTGTAATGGGATATATTAGGAAATTACTTAATTTAAATTTAATTTATATATTTTAATATTAAAAATATAAGTCATCTAAAATAAATGAAAATTTATATATTTTTGGAAGGACTTTTTTTTGGGAAAGAATAACGAGTTTTATGAAATAATTTTTTTTAGTATAGAGGAATTTTGAGTAATTTGAAATTGAAGGGAAAATTTCAAAAATAATGTGAACTAATTGTTTGACTTTGGCTTTTATATCAAATTTAAAATATTTAAAAAATCCTACAATCTGAAAACTAATGCCCAAAAGCTCCTACTATTTTATGTGGTTTTTCAAACACTTTGGCTTGCAAAACAACGACTGATTGAATATTTGAATAACATAAATATTACTTACACTAGATGCTGCATGTGTGAACACTAAAAACAATCATATACGACCAGAGTTTGAAGTTAAGGCTAACGGTAGGGCCACCGCGTGGAAACACGCGCAGGTAATTCACAAGGAATATCAATAGGGTGAGGGAAGAATAGCGACGAGGAAAGATCCGAAGAAATTGAAACATTCTATGAAATATAATTTTATAAGATCGATAACTTGTTATGGTAGAATCCATTTGCGTGAAGGCAAATATAATTTTTAATAAAAGCAAACAAGAGTGTGCAGCGAATCTTGACCCTGCGCAGGGAAATGGGGGAAAAGATAGAAATATAGCTGAGCTGCTAAATGGGGCAAATTTCCTAAGATGATTGCATGATCTGGGGCTTCGGGTTTATGTTGGTGAATGAGAGGTAATTAATTGAATCATGGGAGCAGCAGGGGTGTTGCTAGTTTTCTTATTTGATTGTCAGTTTTTTTTGGTTGAAATACTCTGAGAGTAGTCAAAGCTGCAAGTTTGAATTAGGAATTGATTGCTAATTCTAGCAAGGCATACATACTCTACCTTTTCTAGTTTTCAACCTTTGATTTTTTAGGAGGAAACACATGCTCTTAACCATTAGTATTAGTACGTTATAGTTGTTTTTTTTAATAGTTAGTTATAAGTATTTGGGATGGAAAATGATTTATTTCATGTTTTTATTTTTCGTTTTCTTTTTCATTTTTATAAGTGTGATAGTTGTGATAAAGATTAAGGAAAATATTACATTTTGAGGAATTCAAATTCTTTTTGACATATGTAGGAAGAAATGGGTCTTTTATATTTTTATATAGATAAATAGATATATGTCATGTGTCAACTTCAAGTTAAGGACAAAGATAATTACACATCTCCCTCACATGCATATCTTTAAGATGTTTTAATCAATATAGATCTTAACTTTTTATTTATTCAGAGTGGAGATGGATTAATTTTCTAGACTTACAATCATTTCCTCAAGTTTTCTACTCTAAAAATGTTTGCACTCTTTATTATGTCGAAAGACATTTTCTACAATTTAGTATGAAAGAGATGCCCAATTCCTTCTATGCTTAATATATATTTGACATCTATTATTTAAAAACATATTAATAACTATATATATTGATTATACGAAAATATTTCAATATCTACTTTAAATTGATAAATGCATATTTTAAAGTCTAATTAAAACTAAAAAATATTTTATAAAGATATAGTATGTTTAATATAGTTATGCATAATTTCATCCATATTTGAAATAATATATAACATTTATAATATATATTAATAAATAAATATATATTTTAATATTAATAACAAATAAAATATTTTAAAATTAACTTTAATATATATATAACCACTTCTTAGAGACAAATTTTAAGTCTCCAAAGTTTGTGAAAATGATTATTAAGTCAATTCTCAAATTATGTTTATCATCAATACTATTGTGAAATAAATGTAAAAAAATATAATCTTAAAAAAAAAACAATATTATAAATATAATCAAAGAGCTAGCTCGATTTAAATGAAGAAAAAAAACTATGAACCAACCGTAAAATGAATGAATGCCGATCAAAAGAGGGTGGAAGAGGAGGAAGCGTCAGCTCAAGTCGTCGAGAAGACCTCTCGATTCTCCATTTCGAGGATGCAGGCGTTGGGTATGAAAACAGAGAGAGAAGGGTAAATTGGGTGTCAGAAAGCTCGATGGTGGATGTGTTGATCGCCGTTTGTCATCGATGTCAACCCAAGCAACACTGTGGGCTAACCCAATATTGCATGGGAATTTTGACCTACCAAAATTAATATATTCTGGAGTCAATAATTCTGTGATGATTTCTACTTGTCGAGATGTTTCCCGTTGATATATGGCACGCCATGTAATTCTTCACGGCTTGAGAGATATTCATGTTTGAAGTTTTGTACTCCCAGTTAGTGGGCCAAAACCCCATGGGGTTGGGGCATGGGTCATTGAAAAGGGATCATAGTGAAAATATTTTTAAGCTCCTACTATCCACTCGCGTTCACTCGTTGGAAGCCCCTCTCAAAGTTAGGCATTTATATAAATTGTGATCTTCATTTCCTCCTCGTGCGAGGGATTTCGCCATCCAAATACGAGTCATCGTGTACATTTGAACTCCTAAACTCCAGACAAAGGTTCGTGAAGCTGGAAATTTTTAAGAGGCGAAGCGAAAATACGGAAAGGAAAACAACATTGTAGGTTTCCGCATCCAGGATGCACAATAGTTTTTGGAGATATGATCTCGTGGAAGTCGAAGTTTTTAAGTGCTGCGAAATTCACCCCAAGTAGCCTTGGGTAAATTCGTCATAACTCTGTCTCTCAAATGGTACACCTGATTGGAATTTACGTAAAAAGTGGCGTATAGTTGCATGATATGTACTTTTCGACTCTATCAATTTCTGGAGCTAAATGAAGAAATAGTGAAACACGTGACTGTCGTACAAGCGCTGCTTCTCTACAACGACCCACTGGTAGGGCATTCGTTTGAGAGTGGGTATAACTCATCATGAAGAATCCCAAATCGGGTCAGACATGTGGCATTGGAAAGACGACTCAGAGGGACTGCTACACGAGACCGAAAAATAAGGTGTGAGAGATACGAAATACGAAGATACACCAGACTAGTATCGAAGCCTCTGCGCAAATGAAAAAGCTGAATCATGTGTTTGTTTCCAAAGAGATGCAAAGGGACCGGACTTTCTACGCGACGAAAGCTGCAGCAAGGTGCGTAGTAGGGTAGCATGACAAGAGCAGCAACCTAGGGTGCATAACGCAGCAAGAAGTTCATCATATGAAGTCTTCAAGTGGGCGACCTTGCCGCATACAATCATCTTTAGAAGGTATCATTGTGCTTGAGTCATTGTAAATACATTATTGGGGCCAAATTGTACTAGGCAGTCTCATGCTGCCAGGGAGTTGAAGAGGCAGGTAGAGTTGGGAGGTCTGAGGATCATCATTGGGTGGTTGTGTCAAAGTTGGGGTTATGGTCTAGTATATCTTCTTCTTTACGCATCATTCTATAACACTGTAAAGAGGACCATTTTCCCCGTGCATGAGTCCATTCTTCTTTTATTCTTCTATGGGTGGTAGGGTGGTGCTAGGGTGAGTTGTAGCTCATTGGGTGTTGGGGCATCCATTTCGCCTGACTACTCAAGAATCTCGAGCGTTGGAGCGTCCATCCAGAGGCAGTCGGAGAAGAATGCTTTTCTAGATGCTACGGAAGTTGGAGCTTTATTTTCAGTCGATCGAGTATTAAAGAATTATTAGAAAAAGCGTGCGAGTGGTTTTTGTCCCGTGAGGGCTTTCCACCCTTAAAAACGCCGTGTGCATTTGCGTTCCCCTTGTTTACCGCTATCATTTGGCACAAACACCGATAATGGTGAAGATTAACTAATGCTCTAATTGAAAGGAACATTTCGATTCACCACCCCCCCCCCTCCGTTCGCATTTCCAACAATTGGTTTTAGAGCTATTCCTTCAATAACAATAATCAAATTTGAAGGAGGTCATGGAGCATACCAAGAATGGTGTACCTCTATTCAATGAAAATAATTATAAACTGGAAAGGAAGAATGGAGTTTTATCTTGGTGCAAGGTTAATGGCATGGGACACCGTTCAAAATGGATTTACATCAACTACTGATGAACAAGGTAAGAAGAATTTGGTAAATGATGCAAAAGCAAAGAATACTATTATCTATGGGACTTATCAATCTTCTTATCATAAGGTGTTGGTTTGTAAAACTCGCCAAAAATGTATGGGACAAGTTTGGAGAATATATATGCAAGGGGACTTCAACAAGTCAAAGAAGCAAAGCTTCAAATCTATAGAGAAAAAAATTTGAGCAACTCAAAATGAAAGAATATTGCAACATTGTCGCATACTTCTAATACATCGATGAAAATAACCAATACTCTCAAGGATTGGGAAAGCTAGTTGACGAGAAGACTATTATACTAAGAGATTCTTAGAATGTTACTGTGGAGATTCAACCCAAAGGTATCGATCTTAGAATACAAAGCAAATCGACAAACTCAACAAAGAGGAATTACATGGAGTCTTCATAGCATATGAAATGAGACTTGATGAAGAAGAAGGTACTTTGCATCTAGAAACTACATTCGTTGCATCTAAGAAACCAATAAGGATAAAAAACCTTCAATTGAAAAGACATGCACCCGCAAGTGTGAAGAAAAATGGAGATGATGAAGAAGGTATTTCGTATGAAGAATATGCTTTACTTCTACTTAGAAAACTAAAAATTGGTAAGGGACAATTCAAAGGTAAACTTCCACGTATATACGAAATTTAATGAGGTTGGGACTTTATAAAGAAATGTCCAAACATAATTAATGGCAACTCAAAAGGAAAGAAAGGCTTTAAGAAATTCAACAAGCAAGGATCCAAAAGGAAATTTCTCTCTAAAGAAGATAGCTCATCATACAATTAAGACAATGATAGTGAAGAAGAAGCCAATAAGAGAGTATTTTTTATGGCCAAGCACAATAAACCCAAGCACAATAAATAAGAGGTATCAAACAACGAAGAAGAAGGATGGACGATAGAAGAATTTTATGAGGAAGCAATCAAGCTTATAAAAGATCTCAAGGCGGAGAAGATCCATTCTAATACTCTTCAAGAACAAGTTCAAGGTCTCAAAATTGAAGTTTAAGAACACAAAATGCATCAAGAGTCACTTCAAAAGAAGTTGAAGAAAGCAACCAAGAAAGGGAAGAATTAGAAGTCGAAGTAGTCTCACGCGTGAGGAAGTGAAGAAAGGAAAAACTATCCAAAACTATGCCAATGTACCAAGGGCATTGGAAGAACTCATCAACAATCAACGATCTTACAATGACAAAACGCACTATTACAAAGAAGAAGAAGCGGACCTTCTACAACAAAATACAATGAACCTATGAGATTTGACATGCATGTAGACTTCATTAGACAAGATTCACAAGAACAACCTTGAAGACACCTCGACGACGAAAATATCCATCCGTGTCCCAAGATATTTTTTATGGCTATTGTTATTCATGTGGAAAATTTGGTCATAAAGTCGTAGAATGTCGCAGGCGTAAACGTGAAGTCAAGTTACACTTTTGTGAGAATTGGGGCCCGAAATTTTTTTCCAACAATAGTTCTACGAACATTTTCACAAGTTCGACCGAATCCATTACAGTTCTACGAACTTTATTATAAAGTTCTATCAATCCCTAGATTCCATTAACAATGACGACACACTCATTCAAGGCTGGTAAAACAAAATTTCTGTCGAGTTTGGAAAACCGGCACTAAAGTTCGACCAAACTACTAAAAGAACTCCTTTTGGCCGAACTATGAGTTCGGCCGAAGTTTTACTTTTAAAATAGTTCGGTCGAACTATTTTCTATAAATAAATCGCCCGCGAGTTTTCATGGTTTACCGTTTCATTTTTCGCGCGTTGTTGTTGCTGCTGCCGACGTTGTTGCTACTGTCGACGCCCTGTTGCTGCTGCCGACGCCCTGGTGCTGCTTTCGCCGCCCTGGTGCTGCTTTCGCCGCCCTGTTGCTCCTGTCGTCCGCGCGGGTAAGGCTCGAACAGAAAATCATGATTTAGATTTATTCATAACTGGCTTATGGTTTAGATCGTGCAAGTTTTTATGGTTTATGGTTTAGATTTATTCCCAGCTGAATTTTGAAATGGTGAAAAATCATATCATAAATTAGGTGTCTGTTACATTTAAATCTTTACTACCATTTAAACTTGTAACTCTAGTTTTTTGGGGACAAATTTCTGCTCCTTCAATGGACGAACGTTTGTAACTCACAGATTGTGGAATTGAACAAATATTAATGCCATATTGTAGTAAGGATATATTGAAAATTACAGTAGTCAACAAATCTACTGCCTGTTGACATTATAAATATTGCAGGATCAACACAGATAAGCCATTTTGTTACAACAAAAAGGCATTTATAACATAATTAGACGTAGCCATTTGTCGAAGAAGAATAGAATATAGAAGATAAATATAGCTATGTATTCCAAAGAGGTTGCTATTAGATGTCACGGTCTCTGGTGCACTCTGGAGACATTGTAGGATACCTCACTCTGTCAGTGCAGTAGCTGTATATGGTGTACCTGTCACGAACCCAGATTAGAACCATTGAACACTCTAATATGATAATGCTAAATAACTGAGAGCCATGACTAAGAACACGAGACATTAAAATATATATCAGCAGAATATATCTTCCTATTCATGGCTACACTTGAATCTATCACAGTATCTATATGTGCATATGTTATTAGAATAAGTACCCAAAAGAGAAATGCTTTTGACAATATTAGAATCTAACTCCACACAACAGATTGCAATGCAGAGGCAATGGCCTAAAAGCTTATTTTATAATGATCAGAACCCTAGAAAGTAATTAATGAATGGCTACAAACTTCTGCAAACAGTAACAGCATCTCCATCTCACACTGGCACTGTAAATTTCCTTTTCATAATAACGGGTTTGTGGGTACATTCTGAACCCGAAAATACAGCGAAAAAAATCTCAGAAGAAAGCCCACTAGAGTTATGGCAACAGATATCCTTTGTCTCATAGCAAACTATCATAAATAGAGCCTGAAGGGGAGCAAATTAATTGTACTTAAAAGCTTATACCTTTCAATATGCACCCAACAAGTCTGTGCCAACAAATGGTCTGGTAAAGCCTGAAGAATCAGGAGTGTCCAAGAAGCCTTTTGTAATGGTTGGCAGGAAGTTGGATATGGATAAAATATTGATCTATCTAGAAATTGGTACGATGAATGAGCCAGCATGAGCACATGCAATTTTTCCCTTGGCCTTTTCATTCCTGCTAAGATACAGCTATGTTTATATTATTATTGGTCCACTTTAGGTCATGATACTGCCAATAAATAATTTCATTTTAGTTTACCTAGGATCATTGAGATTGTGACACTACCCTTTATTGTTACTTTTCATGGACACCTAAGTAGTCTTATTCCTCTTCTAGGCTTCTCTATAGGGAGAATAGCGATTCTAAATGTATAGAAGAATACCAATCTCTACTACATTTTGTGCTTGAACTTGCAATGAATTGAATTTTTACCATTTGTACACAAATAATCCAAAGGTTTCACCCTGCATCATTAAGAGGGTCCACACTCTCTGATAGGGTTCAGTCATACCCCACCAACCCAGCTATGAGCTGTTTTGGAAGGCTTGCTAACATTTATATGAAAAGATTGTATTTAATCATGGCACTTTTTATGTTGGTTGGGATATGGTGGAAGTTTAACAATAGGTCCCTTTCCACACATGGTTTCCCTAAAATTCATCGAAGCCACACATTCCAAAAGTATGTTCCTCACTCCACAAAAAAGAATTGGTTTTATCAAAAGAAAAACCTTACCATATAAATCTTAATTTTTAACTGATTTGTTTGAAAGCTAGCGTTGGCCAAATGTAATCAACAAGCATCACCATAACTTCATAGAACTCAGGGAAGGTTTTCCATTTAAAGTAATGTGTTTGCCACATGCCATAACTAATCGCTAATCACATTGATAGGCAATATATTGTCTTAATAATTTGATCTAAATATAGTATTTTGGGATATACAAAGAATAATTTTATGGAAACTTCTCATATAAATATAAAACAAATATATCATATAGCTCATCACATTGATAGGCAATATATTGTCTTAATAATTTTATCTAAATATAGTATTTTGGGATATACACAGAATACTTTTATGAAAACTTCTCATATAAATATAAAATAAATATATCATATATCATAATCAAGATAATGTTTTAATCATTGATCTAAGTCTAGTTTTTTAGGATATAAAAAAAAAATACTTTTAAAGAAACTTTTCATTTGGCGTTAAGATAAATATAAAACAAATAACAAATACACATCCATGATTAATTTTAATTGGAATGATTAAATAATTGATGAAATTTTATTAGAATATTAAATATTTAAAATTATATATTAGTAAAATAATTTTTGTTTAAGAATGTTGGAGATGTATTGTTTTAATGTAAATTTATGTGACATAATGTATTATATGACATAATTCTCCTGCGTGGGAAAACATAGTTACTGAGAGTTCAAAACTCATGCATTTGAATAGAAAGTGGGTATACGAATGAGCAAGTAGATTTTTTCTAGAAATGATTAAGTGAAGGTTGATAGAGAGCCACACAAAATTGCAAATTCATACCTTACCAAAATTGTTAGATCCTTTTAAAGAAAACATATTTAATCAACTTTCGTTGAAATATATGATAAACTCAACCCAATTTTATGAAAAGTAGTATACCATTTTTTACATAATTTCACATAATACAAATAGATATAAATTTTAATTAAGTATTGTTATAAATATTTAACTACCCATCAAGAGATGGCCAAGTGATTGAGACGGGGAATCATCACAATAAAAAACCAAGTACAAATTGTAGTAATCCTAGAATCATGCTTTACATGAGGTAAAATTGGGGAACTCATGACTTGTACTATAGATAAAAAAACATTTACCCCTAGTGGCCAAGTATTTAACATAGCGTGATAGCCAACTAAGTGTAAGATTTGACTTCGTTAACCATTAACGAGGTTTGTGATTTTAGACCTTTTAGAGTCTTGTTAAAATTCCACATGTAGCTAGCTTGCCATGCATGAGTAATGGGGCTAAAATGTCATTCTCTCGTACCATGGTGGTCAACATGATAGGTCAACTTACTAAAGGCATAAATTTTGAATGAACTTCATTTGATGTTTTTCTTGCACCATTGGATATGTCTTTAAGTGTAGAATAATGGTCAAGATTTCGGCACAAAGGATAATCGTTTGACCCCCAGAAATGTCATTTAATACCTCAAAATGACTCCAAAAGGTTTTAGACCCCAATTCTCCACCCACCATTAAAATGACCCTACAAGTTGATTCTTTCAGTTTTTTCACTCTATAAGCATCAAAATATATGACAAATAATATAATTATCTAATCTAGATCATTATTTAATAATTTGTTAAAATTATGAGTAAGATATACATCATGGAATTTAAATAAATAGCGTTAATTCATTGAACACCCTTGTACATTCCTTGGTGATACTTTGAAAGTAATACGTTTTGAAAAATAATTTGCTTATGGATTCTATTTTCGACATTCTCTCAACGATATCAAAAACCTTCTTGTAATATTTGAAACCTAAGGTCTTTCCCATACTAAAGTATGTTCTTTTAAAACATGTTTTCTTGGTGATATAGGTGATTTAGAAATGATTGGGAGAGCGAAATTCATCATTTAAAATGTACAATATGTTTGGTTGAATCCACATGAAAAACAAGAATCCCAACCGTGAGAAGAGGAAATTACATCCTATTTCTCCCCCCTAGCACAATTACCAGTACAGTTAGAATTTAACAGCCCCAAATTGGATTTTACTCTCAGGTACTGGAACCTCTACAAAGGTTCGACCTGGAAACATAGTTTTTCCTTAGGTTTCTCCACTAGTTCTATGTCCAACTTGGATAACCTATAGTTCAATATCCTTCTTTTCATTTTTTATATCCCCTCTTGGATAACCATAATATCTTGAAATGGAGCTAGCCAACTCAAATATAGTATTGCAAATCCCTGGCGAAGTTAGATGAGGATTACATATGGTCTTGAATGAGCATTTGGACTCTTTAGATATATATCTAAAGAGTCCAAAATCTCATTCAAGACCATATGTAATACATAGCCTCCTCATCTAATATATATAAAACTTTAATCCATGTTCTTAACCTTAACATTGACAAAAATGGAATACAATTTTACTCACTGCTTTATGATAGAAAAATATGCAGATGAATATTGCCCACATATCCGAAGTCAAAAGGGATAGATTAAAAAGGGATGCTCTGGTCATCTATAAAAGATAAATTAAAGAAGCATGACATATTAGTAATGTAAATTAGATATGCATACCAATTATGTTCATATAACACAACAAATAGATGATTCAATACAAATGTCACATAGAAGTCATTTATCTCATGGGCCTTCAACTTAAATTATATATCTAGCATAATACATTAAGCTATAGGAGATAAATCAAAGAAGCATTTGTTCATGTAAATTAAACATGTGTAATAATTATGTCCTCATTTAATTGTACAATATGTTTGGTTGAATCCACATGAAAAACAAGACTCCCAACCGTGAGAAGAGGAAATTACATCCTATTTCTCCCCCCTAGCACAATTACCAGTACAGTTAGAATTTAACAGCCCCAAACTAGATTTTACTCTCAGGTACTGGAACCTCTACAAAGGTTTGACCTGGAAACAGAGGTTTTCCTTAGGTTTCTCCACTAGTTCTATGTTCGACTTGGATAACCTACAACAACATCCTTCTTTTCATTTTTTATATCCCCTCTTGGATAACCATAATATCTTGAAATGGAGCTAGCCAACTCAAATATAGTATTGCAAATCCTTGGCTAAGTTAGATGAGGATTACATATGGTCTTGAATGAGCATTTGGAATCTTTAGATATATATCTAAAGAGTCCAAAAGCTCATTCAAGACCATATTTAATACATAGCGTACTCATATAATATATAAAACTTTAATCCATGTGCTTAACCTTAACATTGACACAAATGAAATACAATTTTACTCACTGCTTTATGATAGAAAAATATGCAGATGAATATTGCCCACATATCCGAAGTCAAAAGGGATAGATTAAAAAGGGATGCTCTGGTCATCTATAAAAGATAAATTAAAGAAGCATGACATATTAAAGTAATGTAAATTAGATATGCGTACCAATTATGTTCATATAACACAACAAATAGATGTTTCAATACAAATGTCACATAGAAGTCATATTTATCTCATGGGCCTTCAACTTAAATTATATATCTAGCATAATATGTTAAGCTATAGGAGATAAATCAAAGAAGCATTTGAATGTAAATTAAAAATGTGTAATAATTATGTCCTCATTTAATATGTACAATATGTTTGGTTGAATCCACATGAAAAACAAGACTCCCAACCGTGAGAAGAGGAAATTACATCCTATTTCTCCCCCCTAGCACAATTACCAGTAGAGTTAGAATTTAACAACCCCAAACTGGATTTTAGTCTCAGGTACTGGAACCTCTACAAAGGTTCGACCTGGAAACATAGGTTTTCCTTAGGTTTCTCCACTGGTTCTATGTCCGACTTGGATAACCTACAACAACATCCTTCTTTTCATTTTATATATCCCCTCTTGGATAACCATAATATCTTGAAATGGAGCTAGCCAACTCAAATATAGTATTGCAAATCCCTGGCTAAGTTAGATGAGGATTACATATGGTCTTGAATGAGCATTTGGACTCTTTAGATATGTGCACC
Source organism: Pinus albicaulis (assembly GCA_034641835.2). Classification (NCBI taxonomy): domain Eukaryota; kingdom Viridiplantae; phylum Streptophyta; class Pinopsida; order Pinales; family Pinaceae; genus Pinus; species Pinus albicaulis. The sequence continues at coordinate 331,229,637 of CM076582.1, forward strand.
AATTATGTTCATATAACACAACAAATAGATGATTCAATACAAATGTCACATAGAAGTCATATTTATCTCATGGGCCTTCAACTTAAATTATATATCTAGCATAATACATTAAGCTATAGGAGATAAATCAAAGAAGAATTTGAATGTAAATTAAACATGTGTAATAATTATATGTCCTTTCTAGTTCAATAAATAGATAATAATTTGGCTCAACTATGCCTTGTACTCAACTATGCCTTGTACATGTTTTCCTTTAAACCTTTATTTTCATAGCACATTTTCATCAAAAAATTTATTTCTCAATTTTTTATTATATATTATGTTTTTTAATTAATTAATAATGGTCATTATTACCAAAAGGGATTTTACAAATTTATCTTTTATAAAATGAATTATGGGGGGCATATTGAGATGGTTATCTCACTTTTTACTGATTCTTCTAATATTCCTAGAATTTTATGAAAGAAAATATGAATTTGAAATGTTTGTATAAATTTAATGAGGATACATGAGTTGATTTGAAGAATACCATCATCACTTATGTCTAGATTGAGACAGGGCATCATCACAATAAAAAACCAAGTACAAATTGTAGTAATCCTAGAATCATGCTTTACATATAAGGTAAAATTGGGGAACTCATGACTTGTACTATAGATAAAAAACATTTACCCTTACCAAAAAATATATGATAAAAATTGACAAACTACGAAAGTTTAAGCTTAAGGGTATATAATCCTTCTTTCCTTCCATATAGATAATGAAAATGATTGTTCCAAGCCTCATGTTGCTTCTCATGTTATTTTATAAACCTTGATTGGAAAGAAAAATAGGAGGGCAAAAATGTAAGAAATATAAAACATAATGAAACACAACGTAAGAAATAGAGAACATAATGAAACAAACACATACAATTATTTTCCTATGAATCCTTATGGGAGATAAGCAACCCTAAAAAGTAATGATGCTCTAGACTCCTTTTTCCCTAGGAAATCCTTATGGGAGAAAAACAACACTAAAATGTAAACATGCTCTAGAGTTAGCTACTGAATTTTAGCGTATAAGGTTGCTATAAAAACTTAACTTCATACATTTTTCTCTCTAACTTCACACTCCTAGTTTTATTTTCAACTATGGAACAAAATACAATAACACAAAATGGAACTCTTATTCCTCCTAGTGGCCAAGTATTTAACATAGCGTGATAGTCAATTAGGTGTAAGATTTGACTCTGTCAACCATTAACAAGGTTTGTGATTTTAGACCTTTTATAGAGTCTTGTTAAAATTCCACATGTAGCTAGCTTGCCATGCATGAGTAATGGGGCTAAAATTTCATTCTCTCGTACCATGACCTGGTCAACATGATAGGTCAACTTACTAAAGGCATAAATTTTGAATGAACTTCATTTAATGTTTTTCTTGCGCCATTGGATATGTCTTTAAGTGTAGAATAATGGTCAAGATTTCGGCACAAGGGATAATTGTTTGACCCCCAGAAATGTCATTTAATACCTAAAAATGAATCCAAAAGGTTTTAGACCCCAATTCTCCACTCACCATTAAAATGACCCTACAAGTTGATTCTTTCAGTTTTTTCACTCTATAAGCATCAAAATATAATATGACAAATAAGTTTTTTCAGTTGATCCATTTATGGTAAAGAAATCAAATAGTTCTATCAATTCCACCTTGCAACTCTAAGAGACATTGAATTAAATTTCATCTCAAGACAGGGCTTTGAGAGGACACTCTCAAAGCCAACCTTCATTATGGCTTTGAAACACATGGTAAGTAGATCAAGACTTACCAACTTTGTTTGCGTAATTTTTTCTAGCATGGACCTTAATGTCATAGCCTTCTTTTGCCTAAATGAATGCAAATTTCCTTGCCATTTGGCTTGTGACATTCATAATTCATGCTCATGGAACATGATTGTGTTGCAATTGTGATAACATTTGTTGTATGCAGAAGCTAATAAAAAATGATCGAAAATGACATTTTTGCTCGGTTTTTTTGAAGATTTAAGGAAAATTACGCTAAGTAGCTTCCAACCTCATATGACCATCATGTCAAACTCATCTTAGGATATTTTCCAATTAAGAGCCACTTAAGCAAGCAATCTAGTATACATGACTCCAATTTCAATTAGCAACAATGATAGTTCTAAGTATGGTGCAAACATTGCTCTAGATCCTCAATGGGGCATGTTTGATGACAATAATTTGGGGAGTGAGAGAGGGAGATGGTAGGAGAAAAAAATCAAGGAATCCTCGGGAAATTGAAAAATATATAACTAATATATGCTAGTAAGTGTTATTCACTAACATGTATTTTGTAAAGGCCTTTCAACCTAGTTCCCATTCAACTCCATCCACCAGGTTGTAGAGGATTCCAAGCCTAATTTCATAAAAAGTAAGTTGCGGATGATCACATTGACTTGCTTGATGACATGTCTATGAAGATTAACTACCTTGAACTATTTTTTTGCGTAGGGAAAGAGACACATTCCCATGTCTGAGCATGAAAACGTTCTTTGATATTGTTAATGCCTCTAGTGTTTAATTCTACAAGTTCTATAGGCAGATTCTGTAAAGGGCCAGGTATCCTCTCGATCTCATCTCTTATGAAAGGTGACATATCTAGTAAATGCCCCTACAGTCAATCTCTAGAATGGATCTAAATAGAAGTTCTTCATTTTAATATCCGTAAAACACAACTACTTTAAGGTAAACTATGTACATGTGTCATTTCTTCCACAAACTAAAGTGTATAAGTAGGAAATTTTATACCAAGTGTGCTCCCACCATGTAAAGCGCAATTTGGTGAACTTATCATTTTTATAATATCTTTTTCGATTAAATTTAGTTTCACACATGATCAATTATTGCTTTGAAATTTGTGTTCTACATAATTTGTGTACACTAAATTACAAATTGATTTTTTGAAATATATTTTGTGAATGTCGACCAATAGATATATATATCATGGAGGATGAAAGACGAAGATCAGCCGAATCCCATATGGAGGTTCAGGGATCAGAGGATGTTCACGGTATTTAAATATAATCTTAAATCTCCATACATGTGTGTACATATGGAATTGATTTTTTTATTAACTTTGTGAGTGAAATTAGTTTGTTAATAAGTTTCATATTTTAATTTTAGGAGGCAAGAGGAGAAGGGTTTCTACTCCATCCATGGAGCGTGGCCAAGGTTCAACCGGTCGAGGTATGAGTGGTAGCAGGTTGCGGGAAGGGGGTGATATTTATTCCCCTGAAGGCCAATCAACGGCTGCTGGTTCTCAACAGGGTCACTGTGGGTCTGGTTCTCAGCAGCGTCATTCTGGGGTTGGTTCTCAGCAGGGTCATGTTGGAGATGATGTTAACCAACAACATCAAGGTTGCCATCAATTTCAATATTTTTCATTAAATTTGTACAACTTTTTTTACACGTGTTTTTTCTAATATACGAAATTTTATATATATTGATGCAGAGGCTGAAAATGTTCGAGCCAGTGGTCAAAATAGACGCAGGGCAGCGCGCTACATTCAAGAAGAAGGTTGTCAACCCAGCACAACTTATCCGGCTGAGATTACTGATATACCATGGGAAACGAACATGGCGAAATGCACCTTACAAAGGTGTCAAAGCCTTCATGCAAAATTGCAAAGAGATCTCGAGGCTTTGTCTCTACCTGCTGAGAGTAGACAAAGCCTCGAAATAGTTACACATTCATTGGGTGAAATGGTAAATGTGTACAGAAATTTGGGGCCAACGACTGATTCTTTTGTAGAACTGATGAGAAAGAGAAAAGAAACAGTGATAGGTCCCGATAAATGGCAGGACATAAAACAAAGAGTTACAAGAGTAGATGCCAAGTCAATGTTTAATTATAAGGAAGGGCCAAAAAGAAAAATGTTGAAGGTGCAGTATTTCAAGCACCCAGACAAAGCTGCTTATTTGTATGATCGACATCTTGCGACCTTTGGAAGGCTTCCATGGAACGATGAGGTTCCTGTTTATTTTGCACAAATGTTTTATGCAGAATTTTTTTTGGGTATGAAACCCGACTACAATGACCTTCCTTCAGAATTTTTTGGCCTGGGGAGAGGTCGATTATATCAATGTAAGGGCGCTAAGCGAGATGTGGAGTTGCCTCACCCGAAGCCACCATTGGTGAGTCGACCGTTTCGAGTCGAAACCCTGCGATCAGAGATGGATGCGACTTCTCAAATAAGTCGTGAAGCAAGAGATGTTATGATCGAAAATGTTCATAGCGGATTGAGTGGAGTCGATCTTTGTTTAAATCGACAAAGAGCACGTGAAAATGCACGTGCCAATTTTGTTTATCGTACATATGAGGATATTTACAACATGAATGTTGAAGATCTCCGAACATATGCAATAAATTGTCGCAATGGTCTGCAAGACCTAATTTTTCGTGAGGAAGAGGGCACCAGAACGGTATGTGTTAGTGACCTTAGGGTTTGAAATTATATTTACATATACATGTGTACAATTTGTAATAAATACATGTGTATGTACATGTATACATTTATTTGTATGTGCACATTAATCTAACAAAAATGTATGATTATATGTTAAAACACCATTTGCAGTTCTCAGGCATGATGCGTGATGAAAATGTTAATATTACGTTCGGGACCTCTGGCTCAAACGATGCAGATGGGTCTGACCATCATGATATGTTGGCACATGTATGTTAGTGTTTTTAAGTGACTCTAAAATAAATAATTGTTGCCACACATGTACATGTATGTATATATATAATTTGATAAAATGTTTTAACAGGTACCGATTCTGTCTGATGTTTTTGGGATGGCGGTACCTTCTTCTTCCTTAGGAGATATACCTTCTACTTCATTGGGAGATGTGCCACAAGTATGGACAATTTTTCACAAGTTCAAAATTTATGTTTAAAAGTTATATATATATATATATATATATTCTACCTCAAAAAGTTCCATTAAAAATTGAGATATATAGAGAGAGAGATCTATATTTTGAGTTATTTAAAAAAATTTGAATTTAGGTTCCTATAGAAGATTTTTTTAATCCAGGGACTCTAGCGACGGAGATAGGAACATCCACAACATATGAACAAGTTGTCTTTAGTTGTGTTTATATATGTACACGTGCATTTTCATTTGAAAGTTTTTAATTTATATAAATTATTTATATATATATATATATATATATATATATATATATATATATATATTTATATCTATATTTAACTGTACATGTATATTGTACAGTTTACCACTGCAGATGTTTCTATGGCAGAACCTGTTCATCAAATGGAGAGGGAACCTTACGAGGTATTGCATGATTTTTTTGTTATATTTTGTTTTTTACATGAGGTTCTAGATATATATATTCTCATTCATTTTTAAAACTTCAAATTTTAATGTTCAAGTACATGTGCATTGTGTATGTAGGTTTCCTATTTACAGGATAGGGTGCAGACTGAGACCCAGACGCTAGATCCTCCATTTGATGGACAAGATTTACGGTAGATTTGATTTCAAAATTTAGATGGTTTTAAAATTTGTTAAACTTGATACACTTTGATACTCAAGTGAGATTTATAATTTTTGGACATATTTTATTACAATGTTATTATATAATTTGTTTTATTTAATTTTTGGATGGTTTTAGTACTTATGGCATGTGAATGTGAAGTAATGTTGTCATCTGAATTACATTTGGCATGTGATATTTAATGTTAAATGTTTTTGTTGGATAGTTGAATTATAATTGGCATGGCATCTGAAGTTTTTAAAACTACATGAATGATAGAATGTGAACCTACATTTGCACATGTGGTAAATTGAAATGTTACTTGTAACAAGACAATCCCCATTGATTTCATTACGGTATATGTTGATTTCTGATTTGATATAATTGCATGTATGATGGTACATTACTTGTAAAGTCATTGGATTAATAGTGTTCATTGATTTCAGTGTAAGCGCAAAAAATTATTGACAATGTAGAACGATTTTGTGTTATAATAATTAAACATGAATGATAGAATGTGAACCTACATTTGCACATGTGGTAAATTGAAATGTTACTTGTAACAAGACAATCCCCATATATTTCATTACAGTATATGTTGATTTCTGATTTGATATAATTGCATGTATGATGGTACATTACTTGTAAAGTCATTGGATTAATAGTGTTCATTGATTTCAGTGTAAGCGCAAAAAATTATTAACAATGTAGAACGATTTTGTGTTATAATAATTAAACCTAATAATATTGGAGAGCAAGAGAGACTTGAGGTATGGTGTTTACTACAAGAGTTCGAGCTAAATATTTAAATGGTTTACCTATGTGTTGATTTATGATTTGATATAATTGCACGTATGATGGTACATTACTTGTAAAGTCATTGGATTAATAGTGTTCATTGATTTCAGTGTAAGCGCAAAAAATTATTGACAATGTAGAACGATTTTTGTGTTATAAATAAACCTAATAATATTGGAGAGCAAGAGAGACTTGAGGTATGGTGTTTACTACAAGAGTTCAAGCTAAATATTTAAATGGTTTACCTATGTGTTGATTTATGATTTGATATAATTGCATGTATGATGGTACATTACTTGTAAAGTCATTGGATTAATAGTGTTCATTGATTTCAGTGTAAGCGCAAAAAATTATTGACAATGTAGAATGATTTTGTGTTATAATAATTAAACCTAATAATATTGGAGAGCAAGAGAGACTTGAGGTATGGTGTTTACTACAAGAGTTCGAGCTAAATATTTAAATGGTTTACCTATGTGTTGATTTCTGATTTGATATAATTGCATGTATGATGGTACATTACTTGTAAAGTCATTGGATTAATAGTGTTCATTGATTTCAGTGTGAGCGCAAAACATTATTGACAATGTAGAACGATTTTTGTGTTATAATAATTAAACCTAATAATATTGGAGAGCAAGAGAGACTTGAGGTATGGTGTTTACTACAAGAGTTCGAGCTAAATATTTAAATGGTTTACCTATGTGTTGATTTCTGATTTGATATAATTGCATGTATGATGGTACATTACATGTAAAGTCATTGGATTATTAGTGTTCATTGATTTCAGTGTAAGCACAAAAAATTATTGACAATGTAGAACGATTTTTGTGTTATAATAATTAAACCTAATAATATTGGAGAGCAAGAGAGACTTGAGGTATGGTGTTTACTACAAGAGTTCGAGCTAAGTATTTAAATGGTTTACCTATGTGTTGATTTCTGATTTCATATAATTGCATGTATGATGGTACATTACTTGTAAATTCATTGGATTAATAGTGTTCATTGATTTCACTGTAAGCGCAAAAAATTATTGACAATGTAGAACGATTTTTGTGTTATAATAATTAAACCTAATAATATTGGAGAGCAAGAGAGACTTGAGGTATGGTGTTTACCACAAGAGTTCGAGCTAAATATTTAAATGGTTTACCTATGTGTTGATTTCTGATTTGATATAATTGCATGTATGATGGTACATTACTTGTAAAGTCATTGGATTAATAGTGTTCATTGATTTCAGTGTAAGCGCAAAAAATTATTGACAATGTAGAACGATTTTGTGTTATAATAATTAAACCTAATAATATTGGAGAGCAAGAGAGACTTGAGGTATGGTGTTTACTACAAGAGTTCGAGCTAAATATTTAAATGGTTTATGATTTATGATTTTTACTTTCTTTTTAATATAATCGATACGGAAAGATGAAAAAACTAATAAGGGTGACAATAAGAATAGAAGAAGAATATAGTTTAAGATTGATCACAATAAATGCTATTTGTAATTGATTACATTCTAATTGCTATTTGTAATTGATTACATTCTAATTATTCACATTCTATCATTCAATATTATTACATTGTTACTTTGCATTCAAAAATTTTATTTGATCATTTTCCATTATTAAAGTTATTCTACAATATTTATCATCTCAACAAATTGAGGTAACTAAAAAATTTAAAATTAAAATGACTTGATAAATCTCAAACATATTTAGCATATTTAAAATGGCTATATTAATATTAGATGTATTTACATATTATTGATAAAATTAATCATATGTTTCTCATATTATCGATAGTTTTTCCTTAGTTGCACACGACTGAAACCAACTTAGATCCATCTTAACTACGGATCTATCAAGCACCGAGAGGGATCAAATCTCTTGAGGTGCAAACCTTTCTTCAAGTTTTGCATTCAAAAAAGAGGTTTGCACCTCTAGATATTTGATCCCTCTCAGCGCTTGATAGATCCATAGTTATGATGGATCTAGGAAAATAACTTTCTAAAAATAAGTAAGGGAAAAGCAGCATAGGGAACAATTAGGAGTATATTTAGGGCATAGGGAACAATTAGGAGTAAATTTAGGAACATGTGATAGTTGGGTGAGATAAAATCATATATTTTAATAAAATAATGGGAATTTGTAGGAGAGACAAATAGTGGATATGACATGTATTTTGGTGAATAATCAAATTTATGGAATTAAACAATTAATTATTTTTGTTTGTGAAAACAAGATTCACACCTAATCCTCACCTAAAAGACTAAATTAAACACATTATTATTAAAGGGACGAGGAGCTTTCTAGGTTTTGAGCTCCCCATTGTTAGATGAGTGTCGTAATGGCATTCCATGTATTTTTGTAAGAACTTATGATATTTTGATATTATAATTACGAAATAGTGATCTTGATTACATGCTGGATAATGTAGTAGATAGGAACTTTTTGATAAGGGGAGATAAGGGATGTGACCAAACTCCTATCAGTGAAAAAAAATTTCTTCACCTTCCTATAATTCCATTGTAGCTTTGGGGGCCAAAGGTAAGAAGAGTACCTTGGAATTTCTTGGGTGAAAAACCAAGTGGGTCACCAACTTTGGTCTACTGCATTGTAATTCATTAAAGAATTGGTCATTGGAGCTGCTTCAAGCTAGGAGTGAGCATCGTCACCAACCTACATTGAATATTTTACACTCCCTAGGGTGAATGATACTTTAAATTGATTGGCAGTCTAAGACTTTCGAATTTTTCCGAATGCCAAATGATCTTACAAAGCTAGTATTTATAATATCCTAGTAGGTCATTCGGTGACAACTTTTACCGGAAACTTGAAACAAAGAGAATCTATCCTTGGCTAGGACATCATGTAAGATGCATGCCATAAACAGTAAAATTGTACTTAAAAGCTGAGATTCGGCCTTGATAGTAAAAACACTTGTTATCTCGTCCCATGGAGCGGCTGGCTATGGGGACCGAATCGATCTTACAAAATAAAGTGAAATAGTGTTGTTGTACCATACGGTGGAAAAATATCTGAACAATTAATTCCTCTAGAATATATATATATATATATATATATATATATATATATATATATATATATATATATATATATATATATATATATATATATATATATATCCAATACATATAAAATTTTTCATCAATGCACATGTATAGAAAAACTACTTTCAGGTTATACTAGAGCATGTGCTTGTACTCAAACAATTTGTACATGTGAAAACACTTGCACAAATAACCTAAGCAGCTCAATTTTTAGTTGAGTATTGGAAGTTCTAAAACATATTTAATCCAAAGATAATAAATTGTTTGACAATTCACTCAAAAAAATTCTAATGGAATTCCATCTTCAATAATTCGTTCATGATCGGATTTTGACATTTTCCATTTCTTAATTTTCGATTTTTTCTTTGATTGAATTTCTATCAACTTTATGCGTGCTGCACACACCAAGTGACTATATTGACAACTTATGGAATCAGGTTCATAGTCTTCAAAGTAAACAAAGTCTCCACTTTGATGAGTTTGTCTGAAAAAATAACCTTTCAGTATAATAGACCCTCTATCATACTGAAATCCGTGATCATTATAGTCTTGTAACAATTTCATTTTTCGTTCAATGCAATGCATCAAATAATACTTCACATTTTCATCGTTGTCAATAGGTGCAATTACAGCAAAAACATCTCCTGCACAATAAAATAAAAATTTAACATTTAATTATGCATATATTTAAATTTATTTCTAGATCTTTAAATCATTAGAAAATAATTCAAATGTTACCTTCTCTAACAAGATCAGAAACTCGATCACCATCGGATGATATTGTAGTTTCTTCTGATTGCATTTCTTCAAACATTGCAACAGAGATTTTTCCCTTTGTATTTAGCTCTGTATGTTTCCAATTGTTCACGTACATTTTGTTTTCACAAACGTCATTAGATTTTGTGTTGTCTATGCAAACATCACAAAAACAAGAATATTTTCTTTTATCCAATGCAAACACATTTGTGTACAACTTTGTTTGAATTGAATGCAATTTTTGAGTCCCTTTTATTTTTTCAACGTCATTTCCAATTGATCTATCTACGTCTCTGATTCCAATATGCCAGAAAAACCTTTATATGGAAAATTAGAAAAAGAATTTGTAAATATGATATCAAAATACAATTAAAAATAATCATTGCATGATAAATGTACAATGTTTAAAATTATATTTCCAATATAAATTAAATTGAATGTACCTTAGCACTTCTCTTGATGGGTTTTTCTCATGGCTTAGAGCAGTGATGCACCATTGAACAACTTCTTCAACGTTCACAAGTCGGCGTGCAGAGTGGTTCATTTGATATCTTCGAAGTACTCGTTTTATGCATGCTCCTGCACCATCATGTTCTCCTTTTCCATGGCCAGTCTCAAAGAAATTCCAACAATGTTTAATGCATGTTTTCTTATGAAGACAACACAACCAAAAGAATGATCGTGCAAATTTGAATTGACCTGTGCATCCGTCTGACCATATCCAATGTTCATTGAATGTTATTCCACGATCTTTCAATGAATCATAAATTCTTCCAAAACAATGTTGTACAAAACATGTATCATGTGTACGATCGTCACTGATATAAAAGTGATATTCTTTAATGATATGCTGATTTTCACTCGTGCTTTCTATATGATCGACATTTTGTTCAGCATGTCTATATAGAATATGGACGAGCATGGAGACTTGGTCAGAATGATAGTATTCACTCTGAATTTCTTTTTGTGGAACAAATGTGTAGTTTTCTGCAAAATCAATCACTGACAAAATGGTCCCTGGTGGAAAAAATTCATGAGATTTTTTGAATTGCAAGTCTTGCCATCGAGCTCTATGGGAATGTTTGGTGTATTTGTAAATTTCTGCCTCAAACTTTCTCAAAAAGTCTATCAGAAAAAATTCGTCTTCTCGTAATTCGATTCTTTTAACACTATTTGCACCTTGAATCGATGTACCGATATATTCATATCTCTTCCATTTCACTTTCATGTTGGACAATGATTGATCATTTATATCAATATGATATTTGTTTTGAAATTTAGTCAAATTTCCACAATCATTGCATTTTTTACCACCAACACATCTCTTTTTGTAAAATAGTTCATCGCTTTCTCTTTCACATAGAATTTGAGATATGAATTCATGGATAGTGGAAGGAGGAGGTGAATCCTTCCATAATGTTCTACCAAAATCAAGGAATGTGTCATAATATAACTAAAATTCCACATGATAACGGCAACAACAAGTGTCGCGTACGGTGATAGGTTTTACATACCATGGTTTTTGTTGAACAAAAGCACTGAGTGAAACATGAATTTGATGATTCTCTTCTTTGAACTTGTTGAATAACTCTATCTGAGTGGTTTCCAAGAGATGTTTTTCATGTTCTTCGTACTGATTTCGTGCTATTCTTCTTCACATCACATGTCTTGCAGTTGGTGAAACACGTGAATTGTTCTTCCAATATTCATATATTATTTTTTTAACATTTTCTCCAAGTCTATCTTTGTATGGTTGCCTACAAATAGCTCTCCAACAAGCGAGTTCATCATTTACATCTATTTGTAGTTGAAATTTTCGATGTTTGTGCAGAGTTTTTCGCGAGGTTCCCAGTGCTCGTGCCATAGATGTTATCAAACGATTCTCTTGAGTACTTGGTGAAACCATTGCCATCTATATTCCTCTACGTATATTTGAAACATCTTTATCTCTAGATCTCTTAATTGACGTTATAGCACTACTCACATTTTTTATCACTTCTTCCTTCATTTTTTTATCTTTGGTTGATTTTCGAATACCCAATAGTGTCGTCACTTCTTTTAATTTCTTTGATGATAGGAGACCTTTCAACATTTGAGCTTGAACTGTCACTCGCTCATTTAAGAAATAATCTTTAAAAATGCAGTTGACACGATATCGTATAACATGGTCAGGTTTTTTATCTCCATGTGTGTGAGTGTCAACATTTTCTAACATCTCATTATCGATAGTGATTTCATCTGTACATATTCAATAAATCACTAAATTAATAAATATGTCAATAAATATTAGGAAAATTTTAAATATATCAATAGATCATAATATTTACATTTACATACCCGCTTTAATTTCTGCTTGAGGTTGATTTTCTTCTTCAATATTTTGAGGAGTATCTCTGTCTGTTTACATTAAACCAAATATTTTTCAAATTAGTTCATCAAATAAAAATTAAGTTTCACCTTTTACAGTAGAAAAATTTTAAATATATCAATAGATCATAATATTTACATTTACATACCTGCTTCAATTTCTGCTTGAGGTTGATTTTTTTCTTCAATATTTTGAGGAATATCTCTGTCTGTTTACATTAAAAAAATTATTTTTCAAACTAGTTCATCAAATAAAAATTAAGCGTCACATTTTACATTAGGAAAATTTTAAATATATATCAATAGAACATAATATTTACATTTACATACCTGCTTCAATTTCTGCTTGAGGTTGATTTTCCTCTTGAGGTTGATTTTCCTCCTCAATATTTGAGAGGGCTTCTAACTTTCTTTTGCGAGATTGTCTCGTTTCTTCTCTACGTGTCTCAGGGTCTCTTTTTCGATCATATTTTCTCGCACAAGTTCTTCGATTTCCCATGATAATAAGGTATGAAGTTCAAAAAATTTCCTTCAAAAAATTAGACAATAACTCAATTACAAAAAATATCACAAAAGATTTAATTTTAAAAAATTCAGTGTAAATTTTTTGTAAAAAATACATACTCCAATCCAAAACACAGACTTTAAAAAATTTGAGAGAAAAATGTCTTATAAAAATGAAACGAAATTCAAAAGATTTACTTTAACTCAAAACACATACATACCTCCAAGAAATTTTTTACAATTTTTTCCAAAATCACGTCGCCTCCAAGAAATGTCCTCCAAAAAAATTCTGTAAACCCAAAATTGTAAAATCAATTTGCTTCCAAGAAATGCTCTTAAACCCAAACCTTGAAGAAAAGCTTTTGAACCCAAACCAAGATTTTGTAAAATCAATTTGCTTCCAATAAATGCTCTTTTCCCAAACCTTGAAGAAAAGCTTTTGAACCCAAACCAAGATCTTTGTAAAATGAGATGAAGTGTGCGAAATGTGCGAAAATTGTGAATCATTTCGCGGCAATTTATATTGACGCGAAATGTGTTTTTAGTAGGGGGCTCCACAAAACTTTTTGGCCAACAGAGAGTTACACAATAGTTCGGCCGAACTTTTGTTAAAAATTTCGGCCGAACTATTCTGACCTTAGAGTCAACGACTCTTAAGCGGAAAACATAGTTCGGCCGAACTTGGACTAAAAGTTCGGCCGAACTCACGCGTCACCAATTACGCAAAACCAAGCTCTGAAAATGGTTCTGCAACTTTGGACTGATTAAACTCCATGAAAAGTTGTTAATTAACTGTCGGAACCAAGACAAGCATTTTCAGAATTGAATCTACTTTCAGGAAATATAACTTTTATGGAATTTCATAAACGTTTATTAATTTTAATTATTTTTCTAATAAAATAGGTGCAAACAATTTCTGAGGGTCGTCGTGATTCAGTGAAATCAAAATTTTGTATCTCCCAAAATACATAGTAAAAAAAATTGAAAAAATTATGGGGCATTAGATTGGTCCGTCGTCTCTAATGGGTAGCTTTTAGATTTTTAGTTTATAACATATATGTTAAGAAATTTCTTGTGACGCGAAACATATCCAAAATACGCAGTTTTTCGTATTGGACCAGTTCAAAAAATTCTAGTAATTATGATATGCATCCATTGGCTTTGTAAATATGACAAAAACAAAATAGGCTCTGTCTAGATTGTTGTAACACATTTTGATTTTTCAAAAACACAAATTTTCAATGAATACAACATTGCGTCATAACATGACTTCTTATGAATCCTTTGATTGTTAAAAAACACACACTCAAAGAAACACTAAGTTGACATATCAAATCTGCATAAAAAAATTTCAAAAAATAAGTAATAGAAAGCTAACAAAATTTCTCACATCTTTTATTTTTATCGCAAAATGAAATTCTACACAGAAAAATTGTTATAGTTTGCAGAAAGTTGAAAACCGAAAAAATGAAATTTTTTTCTCAAAAAAGGGAAAAAAGTGTAACCCAGCTTCACATTTTCACCCATATACAACCACAATCAATAGTTTGTCATTTTCAGTTTTTGTGTATAATTTGCTATCAGCAGACCCTTTTGAAAATCCTTGTTGATGAAGATATTTGTCAAGACGATAGTACCATGCCCTTGGAGCTTGCTTGAGACCATATAAAGCCTTTTTAAGTATACAAACAAGTTTTTCATCATTTCCCAAAATGAATCCTTCTGGTTGTTCTATATAAACTTCTTCTTCTAGATCACCATTGAGAAAAACAGATTTAACATCCATTTGATAAACTTTGATTTGTTGGAAGATTGAGAAAGCAAGAAACATTCTTATGGCTTCAAGTCTGGCTACAGGAGCAAGGGTTTCTTCAAAGTCTATACCTTCTTATTGAGCATACCCTTTGCACACAAGTCTAGCTTTATTTCTTATAACATCCCCATTCTCATTTAACTTGTTTTTGAATATTCATTTAGTTCCAATGACATTTTTGTCGTGAGGTCTTGGTACTAATTCCCAAGTGTGATTCTTTTCAATTTGATCAAGCTCTTTATTCATGGCTTGAATCCAACATTCATCTTTGCTAGCTTGACTGACACTATGAGGTTCAATAGTGGAAAGAAATGCCAGATTGCTAGAAGAATCCACAAGAATCCTTCTTGTTTGTACACTTGATCCCTTTTCTCCCAAAATTTGAGATTCTGGATGATTATTTTGAACATATCTAGATGGAGCCTTTTCAGACAAATCCTCTTCAGGTTCTTCACTGGGTGCACTATTTGTATCATTACTATTTGATGTAGAAGGATATGTGTCATCATCATCTTCATCTGTTGTTTGCTTTTCTTCTTTTGGAGCTGCAGGAGACTCATCAATAACAACATGAATACATTCAACAATCTTTCGAAGTCTTTTCTTGTAACATTTATATGCCTTACTCCTAGAGGAGTAACCAAGAAATATTCCTTCATCTGCTCTGGGTTCAAACTTGCCAAGTTTTTCATCATTATTCTTGATAAAGCATTTTCTCCCAAAAATTCTAAAATGCTTTATAGTGGGAGGATTACCATACCAGAGTTCATATGGAGTTTTATCACTATTTACACGAACATGTGCTTTGTTGAGAATGTTTGGTGTTATATGTGCTGCTTCTCCCCAAAATGTGTCAGGTGTTCCGGAATCATCAAGCATAGCTCTAGAAATTTGTTGAATTGTTCTGTTCATTCTTTCTGCAACACCATTCTGTTGTGGAGGACCAACTACAGAGAACTGTCTTTTTATGCCATGTTGTTCACAGAATTCAAGAAATTCATTGGATGTATATTCTCCTCCTCGATCAGATTTGAGACACTTGATTTTTAGATCTAATTCATTGTCAACTAGTGCTTTGAAGATCTGAAATTTCTCAAATGCTTCATCTTTGTGTTTAAGTAGCCCAATCCAACACATTCTACAGAAATCATCAATGAATAAGATATAGTATTCTTCACCACGTGGTGACTTTTTCCTCATAGGTCCACATATGTCCATATGAATGAGTTCAAGAGGCTTACTTGATGATCCCTCCTTGGCGTTAAATTGTACCTTGGTTTGCTTGCCGAATTGGCAAGATTTGCATATGATATTTTCAAGTAGAGTAATATTGGGAAGATCACGAATAGCTTTAAGTCTGCTTGATTTGATGATTTGAGAGAAGCTCAGATGCCCCAACCTTCTATGCCATAGCCAATTTTCTGAAGATTTACTCAAATAACATTGTTCTTTGGGGTTCTTCAATATATACATATTGTTTGGAGTCCTTTTTCCTTTTATAATTGCTTTACCTGTATCAAGATCACGTACCACACATTCTTTTGATCTAAAGACAACTTCAGTTCCTTGATCACACATTTGACTTACACTTAACAAGTTATGCTTTAATCCATCCACATACATGACTTCATTAGCTTTCACCTTATCTTTTAGGAAAACAAACCCTTTTCCTTTAATGACCGTAGGAGTATCATTTCCAAATGTAACATTCTTCTCCTTTTATAGAGCACTATATGCAAGAAATTTGTCTTTATCACCTGTCATGTGTCTTGAGCATCCACTATCAATGTACCATTGGTTTTCTTCATCTTCTGCAAATAACGCTATGCCACAATTTTCAACCTGTAATTCCTTCTTTTTCCATACTTTGGAGCTTGAAGGAACATGTTCTTTTGGCTGAGCTTTGCTCCTACATTCAGATTCTTCATGGCCAAAGTTATTGCAATATGTGCATTCAACTTCATTTTGAAGAGGAGAAAAGTTGTTATAAGTATTTTTCTTTGCTTCAATATCAATCCTTTTCTTTCTTGCTTCTCTTTTCATGATAGTTTTATATGCTACACATTGAACAACTTTATGACCAAAATTGTGACATTAGAAACATTGTCCATTGAATAAAAAATTTCTGCGATCATAAGATCTTCTATATGAATTTATCTGTTGATTGGTGTTTCTTTGAAAGACATTCCTCTTAGCGTTTGTTGAATTGAGATGATCATGCTTTACCTGTAAAGATTCTTTATTCCCTTGCTGAGTGGCAACATGTTGTAAACCAACTGTAACTGCTTTTAGATAATTTGGTGCTAAAGCCTGAGAAGATTCTCCGATATATCCAAGACTTGTCTTTATAAGAGGAGAACGTTGTACCTTGATAATCTCATCTAAGGTTTCAGATCTTTTAGCAAATCTAAGATTCGGAGTCTTTACTTTCTCAAGTTATTTTCTTAAACTTACTACTTCACACTCTAATTTTTCATTGTGTTTCTCTTCATCTTCAAGCTGATTTTTCAGAGTTTCTATGGTTATTTTACTCTCTTCTAAGAAAATTTTGAGTTTATTGTTTTCATCAAGAAAATCACTGTCTTCCAGAGCATCCACAAAAGTATCTTTTTCTTCTCTAGATTTTCAAATGCCATGAGAAGTCTAAGATCTTGTTCACATTCTTCCTCACTATCAGATAACCCATCACTGTCTTCATGAGTATAGTAACTCTTTCTAGTGCTGAAATGATTCTTATTCCTTCTTTCTACTTCCTTCCCCTGTTTATGTGTTTCTTTATAAGGACACTTAGCAGCATAATGACCAACTCTTCCACAATAAAAACATTTGAAAGGAAGCTTACCTCTGAACCGTCCTGTGCCAAGTTGAATTTTCTTCACAAATTTTATCTCATCTTCTTCTGAGATATATCCTGATCCTTCTGTTTTTTGTACTTCCTTCCCTTTTGTAGAAGTTCTAAAGACTGCTTATTTGACTTCAGATGGTCCTCCTCTTCTCATTTCATATGCAGTTAGTATGCCATGAAGTTGCACCATGGTAAGGTTTTGAAGATCCTGATTTTCTTCAAGAGTAGAAGCTTTTGACTCAAATTTTGTTGTTAGTGACCTTAAGACTTTCTCAACCAAAGTAGATTCAGTTATTGTTTCTCCCATATTTCTCATACGATTTACAATATCATCAAGACGTAAAAACAAATTGGCAATGCTCTCCTCATTATCCATTTTTAGATTCTCATATTGAATTATGAGAGTTTGGAGTTTAGCACTTTTTACCTTTGCATCACCTTCATAACTTAGAATGATTTTGTCCCATATTTTCTTTGATGTATTCAGCTGCATGAATTTGACAAATTCTGATTTAGTTAGACTTCCCAATAGAGCATTGACCGCCTTTGCATTTGTTTCATAATTCTTTCTTTCCGTTGGATCTTTTGGTACTACAGCTGGATATTGATAACCTTGTTCAAAAATTGCCCATACCTCTGCTCCCAGAGACTGAAGATAGGATCTCATCCTTGTTTTCCAGAAGATTAAATTGTTTCCGTTAAAGAGCGAAGGCCTGATAGATGCTATTCCATCTTGATTACTCATCTTTCTTGATCTTCCTTCTAGTGGCTAAGCTTTTCAGAAGGACCTCCTCTGATACCAATTGTTGGGAAAAATACTGAGAGGGGGGGTGAATCAGTATTTAGGGCTGAAAAATTATTCTTTTCTTTCTCTCCAAAAACCATATGTTACATTATTGTATTCAACAAGTATGTCCAGATATCTTATTATGTTTTTACTTAGAGCATTGCATCATTCATTCTTCAGATGAGCAGTAAGCATGAACATAAATAACAGAACAGATCATAAAATATAAAAAACACATATGAACACCAGGATTTAAGGTGGAAACCCAATTTGGGAGAAAGCCACCACTGCTGCAATCTCAGTCTTCAATATTTATTATAGAGAAAAATTCTTACAATATGTGCTGGTGCAGACTTATACCAGCACGCAGGCACCCACCTGCAGAAGGCTACAACCTTCTCTCGTTTACCAGCCTCTCTTGCAAGGGAGCTTCTACCCCCTACTCTCGTTTACCAGCCTCTCCTGCAAGGGAGCTTCTACCCCCTGCTCTCGTTTACCAGCCTCTCCTGGAAGGGAGCTTCTACCCCCTGCTCTCGTTTACCAATTACCACTGGAAGGGAGCTACAACCCCCTTACTGAAGGCTTCGGTCCTCAGATCTACTGCAGACCATGTTTCATCAATTTTCACTCTGGATCAAGCAGCTTCAACGCAACCCTTTATTCAATCATCAACAATCATATTTTGTGCAAAACTTCAACATCTCGTGTATCCTTCTGTGTATATTATTCTTCAGAACACCCCAACTGTCATATGCACTTTCAATGTAGATGACCCGCATATATATACGTTCTTTTCTTGTATAGATCTGTAATTAGATATTTTGCAGAGCAGGCCAGATCTATATAAACTTACCCGGATTTATATGTGTTCTTCAGCAGACATGCGCCAGCTCTTCAACGTTGCTTCTGTTGAATAAACTCAAGACTTATCACCTTGAGATCAATATATCTCGATGGGTGCATCATAGACTCAGAATCATCAAATAAGCACATTGTCTATTCATACATATATTCTTTCGAGGAATTCTTCTTTTCCAACCCTTGCACATGCCCACACATCCTTCATAATTCTCATCACCTTATATAGTTTTTGCCTTCCTTAAAGCCTTGGGTCAAAACCATTTAATTGCTAATGGTGTTCGTGGACGGTATTCCTTTTAGTTTATCCGAAGGGGCTCTTTGATTTCTTTTTAATTTATTTATCAATTTCAAAGAAATTGACAAATAAATATATTTACAACTGTTGAATTCCCAAGCCTTCTAACTAATGTTTAACCCTTCGGGATTTTCAACGCTTTTAAATAAATTAACCTTTGACCCCAGGGCCCCACAAATATAGTCAAGTCCACTCTCCAGATCGACGGTATATATTGCTTTTCGCCATAATAAATATTTAATTTAAACCATCTTGCAAACTTTAAAGTGAAAAGGACCAATTAAATAATTCAAACTGGGCCCACATATATGATCAGCGACCCAATCACATTTCCACTCATACTTTGGTTAATCTTCGAGCCTTATCATTATCATCCATGCCTCTTCATCAAGCGATCGTCGTCCGACGGCTTCCCTCCAGATCAACAGCGCACAACAATATCGCTGGCCGTTCTGGGTCGATCGTTAACGTGCGATGGCGCGCAGTGATGGCGGTTTTGCAGGGACACGTGTCAACACCTCTATGGAATCGCTCCCCATCCAAGAAATACCACCTATCGTCGAAAGGTGGTGCGATGAAACCCGAAAACCACCTTTACTATTCACTCGCAGTTTTTAAACAGTGATCAACCAATCAAACAAATTCCTTCTCCGTACTCCAAGTTTCGTTTGCTTATATATATGAATTACAGAACCCGTCCGTGGCTCACTATGTCGTCAACCCGAAATTGTTTATAACTTCACAAATCTCCTCCTTCCACATAATCTAGATGTTCTGAGCAACACACTCACACTTTTCACAATTCAAGCTGTCTATACGGGCATAATCCCAACTGTCAGTAACACATGAGTTCACAAATGTCCACAAGGACTCAAATATTCTGCTGAATATATAAGTCATGGAGAGTTTAGAACCAATTCCTCATCACCATATACGAATGAATAAGAGTTTCACTTATTCTTCTCAATTTTCCAGGTTTTCTATTCCTCTGTCTTTGGACAACTCTGCTTCACTTCACTGCTATATTTAGATGCCAATTCCTTTGCCACATCCTTTGCCATCAATGACAATATTTCCAACAGATTGAGAAAATCAAGGGTCTCATATAGAGGCACATATTCTGTATAGCTGTATTTTTATGCTATTATCCAAAATAATGATGAGCCTTGATGATTCATTGTCCTATGACTTCTTTTCTAGCCTCCTTTTGTATGGAGAATATTGTCAACATAAAATCTATGGCCATGAATTTTCCACAACTTAGGTTGTGAGAAAGCCTTATCATCAAAACTTCCAAAAAATTTGACAGAATTCCATGACTGATTTGAACAATAATGCACATCTAAATTCTTCTTTTAAGGTTGAATGAACGTATGTATATTAATAATGGTCTACCTGAAAATATTATGCCATGCCAATTGAAAACTATATTGAAGAGGGATAGGAGGACACACTTACTACAGAATATATGATTACTCAGAGTCATAAAAAAGGTAAATATAGATCAACTTACATGTCTGAGATGTTGTTTTTAATATTCCCAACCTATACCCTAATTTCCATAAATTGTATATATATATGGTGCAGCCATAATTTTCACGTGTTGAGAACTTGAGATTTCAAAGGGAGAACCATACAAGATGTTCACATAGACTGTGCGGGGTTGTTCCACTTGAGAGTAAACTGAATTATGTATATTAGGAACCGAGATATAAGAGATTGAGAAATGCCTTCTTTAGAGGAACCAAGTTAATTGACTGATACCATATAAGATACTACACTAGGATAGAGATTTCCCTGTCATAGTTATAATTCTTAGAGGATGAGATCCATTCAAGGATCATAGAGAAACATGGTTTTTTGATGATTTGATTTTTCTGAACAATTAATTTAACCCTTCAAGTAGGGAACTTTGAAAATTATCCTTTGCTACCACTTGAGAGTACATAATGTTCTTATGTTATGTCCCTTGTGAAATATTGGCTCCATGGGATAATATATAATGTTGTTTTGGTAACTCTGTATCAGGGAATGCGAGTGATAGAAACATATCAACCATTGTGGGATTAGATCCTGCTGTCTTGGGAACATATTTTCTTTCAAAAATTTGCATCCACACCTCTATCAATCCATGCTTTGACATTATCTAATGCATTAATTATATAACATCCAGTAGAAAATTGCCAACCCAATGGTTGTTGAGCCTGTGTATTCAATTTTCTTACAGAGATGGAATCGTTTTGAAAGAATTTGTCATGAATAGTAATTTTCACAAGTAACACCTACATACCAAGGCTACTGCTTCTAGTAGATAATTCTGTCCTTGTCTTCAAGAATTTAGAACCAATTTCGTTCACGTTGAAGCCATTACTCCAATCTAAGTCCATTATAAGCACACGTATTTCACTAGCCAAGATCATTAAAATGGCATTCAATATGTCAATGGTGAATATTAGAAACTTCCAAACTATTGTTTAACCAGGATATTGACATTTTTTTAGATTGTATGAAACCGAAATTCCTTGAATTCCACAAAATTTGTAGCACCTGCCTCTTGCAATCATCAAGACAAAAATTTGAGATGGAATCGAATCTCAAGATCTTTTCCATACACAAATGATTAGGATTAAGGTTGAGGAAATACTTGATGATTAGTGAACTTTCTAGAATCAAATGTTGATCCCTTAGATTCAAAGAAATTCTTAGAAACATATGATAGTATCACTTATAGTGTTTTTATATTAAACCTGAACTCTAGGTCTATAGTGTCGCCATTTTTATCCTTTATAGATGCAAGGACAAACAACCATTCAAATTTTTCTTCATAGGATGTCATGCCTCCAATATATTTTTAGCGTCAATTTGGAAAGGTATCATATGCATATGTGGAAGTCACAGTGCTTGCAAAAGGAGGTGAACTAGATTGCATTAGTTACAAGCTTGGCATGAACCCCATATTGCTTCCTAGAGTCCAAGAGTAATATCGATAGAGTATATATTAAAGGATGTATATAAATCATTCTAATATATATATATGTACTAATCTACCTTTCTCTACTATGTTTAATATTATAAAATTTTATTTATTTAACTATCGAGGCTAATTATTATTGTTTACATCTGTTTGTCTTTTACCAATAAAATTCTATTGAGAACTTGAACTCCAATTTTTGTGGTTGCATAATCATTGAAAATGGGTACCATAATGCATGCATAATGTAGTAAAGGAATTCCATTAATGTGAAATAGAATCAATAGATCAAAAAATAGCAAGAAATGAATGACTTCAATACAATGTGTCCTTTAGCTGTGAAGAGAAATCATTGACATATTTTTTGGCAATGATTTCTTTGGAGTAATTGTACTGCAAATGGGAATATCTTGTCAATATAATATAGTGGTTGGAAAATTCCTAAAATATATCCTACTAATGGGGATTATATTATTTAGAAACCAGTAAAATTGGTGTCTGAGATAAACTCTACAGTTATTGGCATTGTCGTGCAACCCTCAAGTAAGCCTATTGCCACTGCACCCACTAGGCATTTCCATTCTTAATGTGGCATGCCTTTATAAAGGAAAAGCTACATCCATATTATGATTGGAGAATACTATCTTGGTGCCTTCCCCGAGGGCAAACTTATAGATCAAGGTGATTTTAAGGACAACTTGGATCCATTCATCCTCCACTCTATTCCATGTGATGGTTTGGTGGTCCAATACACCAAGTTATAATTAATGAGGGTCATAGCTATTGTAGATCACTAATCAAATTGCATTAATACTTCAAACAACACCCCAAGCTCTAGCACTTTGCAATCCTATATTTTTTTTTCCCAAGCATACAACTAGGAAAAGGAATTCATATAAGCATACTAGTAAATTTTTGCTGGCTAGCATCAAATTCCACATGCAGGTTGCAACCACATGAAAATAGCTTTAGTGAATAGCTTCATTTTAACATTAATCAGCCCCCAACCTTTAATTATTAGTATATTGAACATGTTGACAACATTTCAAGTTTTTGTTATATTTAACCATGCTTTAGATACACCACCTTTCTCATCACATGATGTAGCCAATACAACCAATCCGTTCAATGAGAGAGAACCTGTCCTCGCAATCAACTAGTTTGAAATAATTAACTTGTATTAATATTATTAATTTCCATACACTTGAGCTTCATAAAGTTATAAAAATTAGAAACCCTCACCCTCCCTAAAGCCCTTGACCAAACTTTTCATCACTGCTTTGAAGTGAAAGGAATTTATATTAAGTTTATACCATTGTTGAATTAATGTTACAAAAATTCCCCTTGTTACATGAATCATTGCAGGATTTTTTTCTGACATTGGCTCAAACTCAATCGATTGTTACCAAATTTGGCCTTATGGGTAGTTCCTAATAGAACTTTAGCCAGATAGGACCATATATTTTTTCCCATATAAATATGATATGGACCAAAAAAGCGTCTAGATCCGTCTTCAACAATAAATACCAAATTGTATCTATTTGGATGGAAGGAGACAAAAATAAATTGTCCATGTGAAATTTTTTTCTGATTTTAATAGTGGACCCAGTTCATTATTGATGTCTAAATAAAACCTGTTATCAATCGAATCATCAGCTAATGGACTACACCCTGGAGACAGTCATTCCCAACAATTAATAAGAAGTAGCACTCTTGCATCTAAAGAAATGTATAATGCAAGCCATCATTCTAGCCATACAACTGTCTGTGAAAAAGGAAATGATGGCATAGCTATATGAAAAAAAAATTGATGATATTAAACTATTACCAAGAGTCAGGGTTTTAGAAGAGAGTTAAAGAAATAAATGCAGATTGTTTGCCCCATATCCCTATACTTGTGCAACATGCTAGAGTCTTTAGAATCTCTCGACATCCACAAGTCACCATCTCATAGCATTATTTTCAGATTCTCTCTGATTGGTATTTATCTTGGTCATCATTCCCTATATGCCACAAATTCATTTGATCTCCATTTCACTAGATTTCTATTGAAATTTCTCTTCCTCCTCTAGATTGTCCTTAGCAAAAAAAATCCAAAGCTACTTCACCATCCCCATTGAGCACGCAACACGAAAAAATAGTGTTCAAGGTCAGAAAAACATGCATTTACATTTCATCAAACACTTACATTCAATACCCAAGCTCCCACTAATTGATTTTTGTTGTGGGTTTATGGGGATGAAAACCCACATTTATTCTTTCTTACAACACCCATAATTTCTTTTGTAGAGGGACACCGATTTCATAGATGAATACTCACATGTTTTGCTATTAATCTCGTGTATAAGAGAGATTTTACCTTTCTTGTGCATTGGCATACATAGAAATATTATTTTACAACCCACTTCGAAGAGCCATTAACTGATGCAACTGTGAAGAACCTTTCAATATTTTGGCTTCTTGATTTCTCATAGAACCTAAATTTATCAAGGATTATGTTGGGACTCAGAAATGTCATATTTTCATCCACCTTTTCCTTCACTATTCCTTACATTTCATCATTCCATTAACCTTTTATCATATCATTTTCATAAATGCATTTGGGTTTCACCTTCTTATTTTCCATTTAATTCATTTTTGTATTATAAGTGAATTTATGATTAAATATTAGAAAATATACATATTTTTATATATAAATCTCAAGAATATGTGATCTTTGTAATGTGTAGGAAATATGTGAAGGATTAATTCCAAGATACGTCTCAAATATCTCCTCCACCATATTAAGGAGACAATTATTCAAGCCTATTCCTAAGGAGAAGATCATGGAGGATTTGGTTGGCATATCTTATCCAAAGAGATGTGTGGAGGATTCAAAGGGATAATATCTTGTAATAATGGGAAATTAGTTGAGAGTGCTTGAGAGAATATTGGATATGTAATTATGAGATGGTTATCTTCCTCATGTATATAAGAGAGTGCTCTCTCTTCATTTTCATAATAGAAAGGGGGAGAATAGAGAGATAGAGTTTTTGAGTTTTTGAGTTCATGATTTGTAATTTGATTCTTGTAATATAATTTGAGATAGCTTTATTGTTGTGAGCTCACATATGTTGTTTGTCATTCAATTCTTCACATGTTGTATTTCTTTTTCCTTATGTAATTTCCTGCTTTCCTAGTTAGTGTTTCAATGCCTTCCTAGATTAATTTGATTTCAGTAATTTAGATTAAATTAGTTCCACTTCAGTCCTGCATATATAGTGCATGTGCCTCATAAGCCTACGAACCTCGGATTGAAAAATTAAATAGTCGGGAAAGTACTACAACAGAATTAAACGAACATATTTGCACCAAACATTTTGGCGCCGTTGCCGGGGAGGCACGATGGATTGAAGTTTAGTTTGATTTTTCATGCAAGTGTGTTTAGACATGTTCCTAGCTCCGAGGTGTTAAGGCGGTAAGACGTGGGGAATAGCCTACACATCGCATTCGAGATACCGTAACGGGCTCGACCTCTTATGGATCAGGGCATGTAGGGTGTGTTTACATTTATGCAAGTGTGAATTTCAATTTCTGCAAGTGTGTTTGATTTTCGCAACTGTGAAGAGTGTTTGATTAAGTTGTGTTTATGAATTCATGGTTCATGGTTGTAATTGAAGAATTCAATTACTAAATTAATGAGCAGTCCTTGTAAGAGGGTTTAATTGAGTATTGAATTCAAGATTATCTCTGTGGTCTTTGTTTTTTTTTCAATTTTTAGTGTGCTGATTTGAAAGAGTTTTTGTGAACTAAAACCTTGTAAAAGGATTAAAAACTCAGAAAATTATTACCACTCTATTTTTAGTATGTAAGAATCCCTTTTTCAACATGGTTTAACAATGAGTTTCAGCTTGGAACTACTCACTCAGATCCTAGCAGAAGTCGGGATCTCTTCTTCCTTGGAAGAGGAGATCTTGACAAGACTTAAAGGTTCAACCACTCCCCAAGAAACAAACGAAGATTCAACATCTGAAGAATCCTGCATATCTGATGACAAACAATCATTCGAACAGGAGATCGAGGAAGAACAACAGGAGTTACAACATGATCTAAGTGAGAGAAATTGTGCCTATCAAAGCTTTATCGAACAATGGTTCCAGGTAAGTACTAGATTAGATTCATCTTTTTATTTTTTAGTTGATTTGCAGTTACAGCAACTAGACTCATTCACTCTCGAATATTTTCATCCATCATTTAAAAAATTGCTACTAGATATATTGTTGTTACTGCTACGTGAATGGCTTCATTGGAAGTTTAATTACACGTAACTAATTTTTTTAATTAGTATAGAGTAGGTAGGCTTTCATTTTTATTTTTTGCTTTCATTTTCAGTTTTTATTTTACCTAGAATAAGTATGCTCTCCTCCGCGCTTAGTGCGATCGCGAGGATCAGAAAATAGAGATGATTTAGACTAATTTCAGGAATAAATAAATTCATGTTTTGCAATATGTTTCATCAAAAACATCTTTCAATATGCAAATCATTGTGTCCATTTGCTAAAAAAAAAAAAAAATATTAAGTCTAGAGCAAAGTTTAGTTTCTTTCTAAATTTTAGTTTTTCATTGATTAAAAAAAAAAAAAAAAACTAGCCATTTTTGTTTTTGTAAAGATAGGGTTAATTTCATTTTTTAGACTTTTAATAATAAAAAAAAAAATGAATTTCTCTAAGATAGGATACAATTTCATTTTTTTTTTTAAATTAAAAAAAACAAACAAACAAACAAACCAAAAATAAAATAAAATAAAACATTCATGAAAATAAAAACAACACAAAACAATTTTAACATAATAATAATAAAAAAATTAAAATTAAAAAATTAAAACAAATCATAAAAAATAAAATTAAAAGAAAAAAAAATAAAAATAAAACAACCAACCAGCGCACTCATATAAAAAAAAAAAAACAAACAAAACAATTCATCTAAAAGTAATAGCGCTGGAGTCTGAGGCAGATACACAAAGTATTGCGTTGCTGGAGTCTTGTAATCACCTCAGCACTGGAGTATTGGAGTCTTGTAATCACCTCAGCATTGATGAATTGCGTTGCTAGAGGGTGCTTCTATTGACAATGACCTAGCAAGCTTGAGAAAAGAAGTTGTTCCAGCTGGTCGGTCCCCTGTGAGCAGTGAGAGGCCATCTTATCCTGGCGCTGGAAATTGAGAAAGAGTTGAATGATCTTAGAAGAAAAACAAAAGAATTTTGATATCTTTATTAAAATCGAAAACGAATTGTCCACCATTGCAGCTCCCTCAAAAAGCACACAAAATCTGCAAAAATCCACAAGAAAATTAGGCTTTTTGAGAAAATCAAGCTTTTTATCCACAAAGTAAGGAAGAGATAACGCCAATTTAATTTTGTGGAGATATCCTGGAAATTCGCGCAAACAAATCGTTGAGACCCACATTTGAACGAATCACACAAACAAAATCAAACAACCTCCAATCGTTGAGGCACCATTGAGATCTCAGCCTGAGAATAATGCAACTTATAACGGATTATACCTCGCCTAATGCCGCTCCTGGTCTGAGATCTCCAGTAACCGAGGAATAAAAAATTTCCATTCAATGAAGAAGGTTATGTTTAACATTGCGTCATTCATTGCATCTCTGCAAATCTATTGTTAGCAACAGACAGGGCGAAGACAATTTCGGCCCTTTCATCTCCAAACTGAATCCTCACTTTGCCTACACAGTGGTGTACATAAAGGACGTGGGAAAATCTGTTGAATTCTTTTCCAAGGCATTTGGCTTCAATCTCCGCCGTCTGGATCATAGCCGCAGGTGGGAGGAGCTGGAAAGCGGATCAACGACGATTGCGTTAACGCTTGTAGAGTAGCACGAGATGGAAATAACGGGTGGAGTGCAGATCGCTGAAAAGGACCAGCCCAGGCACAACGTGGAGCTCTACTTCACCTATCGTGATGTCGATGCCGCTTTTAAGCATGCAGTGAGTTTGAGAACCAGAGTTGGGAGCAAAATAGATGTTGGAGCAATGGAGTTGGGTTCCAAACTCAAGGAGTATGCACTGAGTAAGTAGTGCAGAGGTAGCAACTGGTGTGTACTCGGGTTGGACTGTGAGTGGACATTAGTGGAAATGGGTGTTCTACTTGGGCTTATGATACTGATATTGGTTGTTAATGCATCTGCTTATGTTGGTCGATCTACTTCAGAAAAATTGCCCAATATTCAGTAGAATACAAGCTCTGATACCGATCCTCAATAGGTACATGTTTCTTTGATAGGAGAAAATCAGATGAGAATAACATGGATTACAAATGATACCAATGTACCCTCAATCCCCAGGAGAAAACACCGAGAATAGAGAGATAGAGTTTTTGAGTTTTTGAGTTCACGATTTGTAATTTGATTCTTGTAATATAATTTGAGATAGCTTTATTGTTGTGAGCTCACGTATGTTTTTTGTCATTCAATTCTTCACATATTGTATTGTTTTTTCCTTATGTAATTTCCTGTTTTCCTAGTTAGTGTTTCAATGCCTTCCTAGATTAATTTGATTTCAGTAAGTTAGATTAAATTAGTTCCACTTCAGTCCTGCATATATAGTGCATGTGCCTCGTAAGCCTACGAACCTCTGATTGACAAATTAAATAGTTGGGCAAGTACTACAACAGAATTAAACGAACATATTTTCACCCAAACAGATTACATTATCAACCTTTAGCTTTTAGGATGTTTTCAAAGGGCCATGGTTGATTATAAATCTATGCTAGGAATTTAAGTGGAATATTCTGAACAATAAAATTCCTAGATGACTACTTCTATAGAACTATGCACTAGAGAACACACACCATACATTTTGATTTCCTTTAAATTGAGGTACCAGGTTTTAATTTTCTAAATCTATGTCCCAAAATTAGTTTTTTAGTAGTGTAAAAGTGAAATGTTAAGGTGGAAACCAATAATTCCTTTAAAAGGTTCTGTCAAACTATCTAGTTTCCATAAATAGAAACCAACGAGGAGTCATTCGTTCATCTCATTGTGGGTAAGATACTTGATCATGGACTGTAGTTATCCAAAGATAATTACAATTCCAACCCACAAGGGGTATGTATGAAATATGAGATCCTGGTGTCAAGTAAAATTAATACAAAAAAACCCACACCATGGCTCAAGGAAACTTATCAATATGTCTCAAATAAACTAATCAGTATGTGTGGATGGATCAAGAGAACGTGATCTCAATCATCTTGATGCCAACAACCAATTAAGACTTAGGTGCATAGTCTTGCAGTCACCCTAGTAACTGAAGTACAACCACCAATCTTCACGTCTCTACTAAGGTAAGGAGACAAGTTGTGACTACTAGCTCAGTGAGTAAGAATTGCAATGGTCTTAGTCATCCTGGTCAGGTGGGAACTATCTTGGATGTACAACAATTTGTGATTGAAAAAAATTGCAAGAAACATATTAATTTAGTAGATCAAGCATTGTCCAAAATATTCTACAGTATTTAAAAATGCCAACTATTATTCAGCATAATAATGGAGTGAACCACCTCTTAACATCAGTTTTTTTATCTAAGATGCACTGGGAATAGGCAATAAGTAGCACCAATTCAATTTTTTGGAAAATTTGTAGAGACCTTCACAATAATGATACTTGAATTCACATAAACAAAGGCCCACTTACCAGCTCATATGAGCCTTTATGAACACATTAATATTTGGTTTCTTTTCCATCCACCATAGTAACCAAGAAGCTCTAGTAACCATAGACTCTAGAATCCTAGAACTCCAAAATTTCAATTATTTATTACTGGCAGTTTCGTGATTTAGAAAAATTCATTAATGCTATGAAATTTTGTTGTCGTTTCCTTGAATGGTGGTCTCATTTGGCTAGAGTTTTGGTTCCTAGTGGAAGCTACTACAGCTAATGCATACTTGAGATCCACAATCCCTAGTTTTTTATAATTCATTTTCATATCTACTTGCGTTGTTTCTGGAAGCCATTGAATTATTGAGCCTAATTATCTGATATATTATCGAGATAGGTGTGTAACTCTGCCAATCATTTCTATAAATCCTTTAGAAGGTATTCTTATCTACTGCAATATAATGAACATGACCAACTTGTGCTAGGAGTTAATTGCTTTGTATTCCTTTAACCGTGGTGCCTATTTTAGCAACAACAATTTAAGTTTCACAAAAATTTTCGTCATTACATCAACTCAGTGAATCAAACATCTTCCACAGTTTGTTGGAGTACTCAAAACTAGGAATGTAGCACAAGATACCTCAAAGCTATGAACTTCTAGTGGCTGCCATAGTAATGGAATAGACCACCTATTTCTACCAGATTCTATTTAAGACACGAGAAATGGATAAGAATCAACAATGGTGGTTAAAAGTTTCCAACCATCTTGAGGGTGATATTAAAAAACAATGGATATTTTAAGAAGGGAAGCTAGGTATTATGAGACTTTACTGACATGCATTTTTTTATTCTACACCATCTACGTTAGATAAAAAAATTCACAACATGATTATGTGACTTGTTATGATACTAAATTGAAGTAGTAGTTACAAAATCCCAAAACCCGAAAATTCATGTATTTTACCAAAAAAATTCTTTCATTAACCTTAATATAGCTCAGTTTTTTTAGACTAGAGTGGTCACCTGGGGTCCAAAGTCCACTAGCGTTTTTTACTGGAATTATTTTATGCATTTTTGGTTTAAAGCAGGTGAACTTAGTGACCCTAACCAAGTTCTCCCTCTTTATGGATTATTTTACAGGTTTTCTGACTCCATGAACCAATCCCAAAGCCTTTTGAAGGCACTCTTCTCTAATGCAATATATTGAATATGCCAACATGTCCTAGAATTGTTTACCTTGACGAAGTTACCCTTATTTCTGGAGTATCTGACATGTTTTCTCACTTTTTTAATTAATCCCAAATCCTTTTGAATACACTTGTCTCTAATGCAATATATTGAATGTGCCAACATGTCCCAGAATTAGTTCATTGTTTTGTATGCCTCAATTGTGGATCATGTTCGCAGGACATCAATTGCTTCAGTTTTCAACTGTATGACATCTCAACATGGTTAGGCCAATTCTCAATGTAATTATATAATTATCTAATCCTGAAGGCATGCATATTTATCTAGTGACTATCATTCTTTTCTGCTCTAGCACAGTTGAAGAAAGCAATAAAATCAGAAACTTTTACTGTAGGTCATCCATTAATTTTGTTGTTGTTGTTGTCAAAATATCTCTTATATTTAGGGAAAAGTATTTACAAACAGTAAATCAAAAGGTGGAAGAGTATATACAATGGAGCTTATATCAGTATCCTCTTCTGTAAGACTAGAAAAGCATAAATAAAGTCTATATAGGTTACCAATATAAATTTTGAGCATCTCTTATCAATAATTCACCCTCAGTTAATAGTTAGCCATGTTCCTCATTACACCACATGGAACAAAAAGTAGACAGATAACTAATATTTTTCTCAAAAACAAACATACACTT
Source organism: Pinus albicaulis (assembly GCA_034641835.2). Taxonomy (NCBI): domain Eukaryota; kingdom Viridiplantae; phylum Streptophyta; class Pinopsida; order Pinales; family Pinaceae; genus Pinus; species Pinus albicaulis. The sequence goes on from CM076582.1 coordinate 331,261,784, forward strand.
AATCTTTGTAGGGAAAACATAGCAGAGACTCTCATTCACTTCCAAAACCCAATGAAGGAAGAGTGGACTAGATAACAACAATTTCCAAACAAGGCAACACACTAGTGATCTCAGCATTGAAGGAGAACTAAATACTGGTCCTGGTTATCTTTCCAAACATATTATAAATGGTGTAATTTGTGGCTCACCTGTCTTCTAGATCAATCGACACCCCATATTGCATTGAGAGTCGTAGTTAATAGATTATGCTAAAGCAACAAAGGTTAAATCATTTGTGGTTGATACTACTGCAAGGACTGGCCAAAGATCCACCCTGCATCCCTGCAAAATATCGTCGATGTCACAATGTTATTTTTAAACACATTGGGTGAGGGATGAGCCCCCCCATCCTTGTGGAATATTTTTCTTCCCACCATAATTTAACCATAGGTATGATTGCATGATCTGCTCTAGATGCTGAAATTGAGTCTTACTAGGCAATAAAAAAAATACATAATAAATGTGTGAGGCATAGGGGATATTTCCAACCCCCTTGTCAGCTTCCCATCTAATGAGAGGTCATTATGATGCCAAAATCAAGGCCTACTCTAAAATTGTTGAAGACAGGGTACATCAATCCTAATAGCCACTGGTGAGAGCCCCACTTCAAAATTTCAAATGCAATGCCTAGATACCTCACAATTACCCTAGGTCGAACATAAGTCCGAGTTGTGGGAATATAGTAGGCTGAGATTCTAACTCTAACAACTAAAAAATTGTCTCATGGTCACTAACCACATCATCTAATGTAGAGCCAAATATTTGCAAACAAGTATGAGCACCATCAACCAAGCTCTGCTTAACACTCATAGAAATCAATTATCCATTAGAAAAATGATTGTTGACCATGTCTGACCCATCAGGATGTAATATTTCCTTCACTTTACCTTGAATGCCAACAACTTCAAATAGGTGAGCCAAGGCATCCATTGTCAAATATACAAATTTAGGGCAAAGGGATAATGAGTTACTAATAAGGAGAAATGTTGATGCATTAGAGATTAGTGTGTTCACCATGGTCACACATCGTGGTCCAAAGTACAAGAAAAACCAACATGTCTATAATGAAGCTCTAATATGCAGAAAACAAGGCTGCTAGCCACTGTCTCAAGCCCATTCCAAGGCCTCTCAAGTCTCAATTGCGTGTCTAGAATAATTGGACCCTTAACAAAACCTGTATGCTCTTGTTGAACTACCTTCCATGCAATTGAGAGACATTTCTTTAGCCATGATCTTGTACGAGACACCGACAAAAGTAATGAGGCTCGAACTTCCAATGGTGCCCTTAGATACATTCTTGGTAATGTGTTTACTAAGGCCTTGATTGAGAGATTTAGATAGCCTTTTAGAAGAGAAATTTTTTGTTGTCAAACAATAGAAATAATCTCGTATTTTTTTCAACACGGCCTTGTAGAAATCAGAATGAAGGCCATCCTTTCCTGATGAAAAAATCACAACAAAGACCATCCATTCTCGATGACTTGATATTCTTCAAAGAACTAAGAGCTAAAAAAACCCCTCTCTTTTGAGAAGTCACTATCCAATTTGACTCAATCACTACACCAATAGATAGAAATATTGCATGGAATGACTCTACAATGAGCGTTCTAGACATCCACCACATGATCCGTAAAATAATTAAGATAAAATATTATGAAAATGCAATCGCAACATGCCTTTGACCTTTTTTTGATCCTCTGCAAGAGATCCAACCTGCTGATGCAAACCAATAATCTTGTAACTACCACTTTTCTTTTCAAGTAGTCAAAGTAGACTTTGGAGTTTGGATCCCTCATCCTATTAAAAAGTCCATTATAGTCGAGAATGCACCCTGGCACCCCTTATAATGCAGTTGCTTTCCTTACAAACTGTCATTTCCCCTTGAAGGGCCACATTGTTGAGATCCTTCTCAAGGAAAATGTGTATCTCCTTGGGCGTAAGTAGAGCATCCTGCAACTCTTTTAAGTTTTTTTACGTTTGCGAGCCATCATTCTATCTCAACCATTCTATTACAAAGAAGACATTTCTCATACCCATCCTTATTTTGCCTCTTCTTTTCAAGATGATGTCATATGATTTGAAATATCACATCCATGCAGTGTGATCATCTGTTTTCTTTGAATTTACCCCATTAAAACACTGGTATCACAAATTGTTAAAATGGGCCTATGGTAATGATGAAACTGTAAACCAAAAATAAAGCACAAAATCTAATATTTTAAAATATTGAGGGGTGAATCCACAATGACTATCCTGAGCTATTTTTCCATCTAACATAAAGACTGATTGTTTCTTGTTTCTAACTAGGTCAATGCCCAACAATGACATTTATAAAAACGCTAAGATACACTGATGATTCTTCTTACGTCACAAACCTTCACTTTAAGTGGTAAAGCCTTAAAACGCATGTACAATATTTAGGTGAACTAATATGATTTGGTTGTTGTCACCACAATATTGTACTCTCTTTCTTTTGGTTTTCTATCGCCTGGAACAAGGGGGGCTTCCTTAGTTAAAATATGAGATAGATTTAAAAATATTTTGCGATGGAAGAATAGGATTAGTGGGGATTAATGCCTATCCAATTAGGGAAAATGGAGTCAAGCAAAAACCTTTAGTGGGTTTGAAATTGTGAATGTGGATGGTACGATAGTCCTATTACAACATGCCAAAAATTCAGCCTATCAATGTCTTTAAATTCCAAATTGCAGAAATTACATAGAGGGCCCTTACAAAGGTGCTCCTTAATACACATTCATGCAACAAAAGGGGTGATTGTACTACAAACTGAAAATATGTCCTACCATGAACTGAAATGACAACAGTAATTTGTCTAAATTAATAGTAATCGGCAAGGGAAATTTATAGGAACACCTTAACCAAAGCCCTTCTTCAAATGATCGACTTTTCCCTAATATGAAGCCTAATTTTGTGGGAAATTTTTAATGAATTTTAGAAAATAGACAAACAACAATATTGATGCAATGATGAACCTCATATTAAAAAGGAAACCTTGAACTTTCTTTCTCCAGCATATCTTCAAATAGGCTCACAGGGGAATTTCCCATTAATCCATCCATGCCTTTACAATGGAGAGAGCTTTTGCGTGATGCCTTATTTAATCCTCCTAGCCAAAATGTTCTCATGAAATGTTCTCATTTGACCAAATGCTAGGGATTGTTGTGCCACATGTATGTCTTCTCATTGGAATGTTTTTCAAGGTATTTTCTTCACATCCACTCTCATCAGAATAACATTATCTGAAAAATTAGTGGGTAGATCTTTAATATGTGGACTCTCTTGATTAGAGTAGAACAAGAAGGATTCTGCACTTTCCTTGGTTTAAACATGGCATGATGTTCATTCTATTCCAATGCTTTATTTGGTATACCCTTCTATGCACATATTGCATGATTTTAGTCCTAACGAATATACTTTGCAATATGTGCCAAATTTGAACCTTCTTCATATGTTATTATCCCTGCTCCTATTCATTTATTCCTTGACATATTCATCCCCTTTTATTCTAGTTAGTAAATAAGCCTTTTTTAACAAAGTGGGCGTCCTTTGGCCTAAATTCCATGACCAAGGTGTATCTATTTCATAAAAATTATGCAGGACATTGCCTAGGACCAACTGCCTAGGCTTAGTTATCGATGATATATTAGATGACAACACAAATTGACAACATTAAATCATGACATCATGTTCATGAGGGTAGATTACCCTTGAGTCTCCATAATGATAGCACATTTGATTTACCACTTGATCACAACCCGCTTGAAAAACATATTTTGGTAGGCCTTCAGGAGAACACAGGGTGGCCCTGGTTCCATAACATGTACAAAAGTGTAATCACTTCCTGATGGTATAAGTTCAATGACTACCTCCACGTGTTCGGTAAAAGATATGTGAATGGAGCTTGGTAAACAGTGTTTTCCTTAAGGAGAATGAGGGTAGGCTTGGGTTTGCAATATATGCACATGGTTCATCACCTCCCAATGCCATAAGTTCAATCCCTTCCTATCCCCCACGAGTGAAGCCTGTGAGAATTGAATCTTAACCAAGGTTGTGGAACTCCTCGCTATTAACTAATATTCCCAAGCTTGTTGGGAATTGGTGTATTCTTCCCATATCTGGATGTTATTTTTTCATTTTCAAGAAAAAATATTTAGTTATTTGGCATTTTCTACCAAGGGAGTCACTGTGTTGGGGGGTGCTCAAGGTGGTATGACGCGGTAGGATGGCAGAGAAGTTAATTAATTGTATCCATTTAGCTCTAAAATATGCTTCTCTTAGAATATTTTGATAAGAATGGCTCTCTGTTCACGAGGAGTCACATTTGGAATTTCATTGCAAGGAAGCATTTGTCCTAGATTTTTTCTTGCTAGTTACATCCTCCCCGTTCTAGACTTCATGGATAATTTTGTTTACAAGCTTTGTGGCTCCCATGATACATTTTTGGTGAACTCATCACATGCAAGGACTTATGGTTAGTTGTGGGAAAAATATGTGAAATTTAGCACAACAAACTATTCAACTACATCTTCTGTGGATTAGGACATGTGGACAATTTCAACCTAAAAAGGGTCATGTGATGGGTGCAGCTGCAATGGTTGCAACTTGAAAAGCTCAGGTATGGACAATTCAACCTGAAAAGGTAGTGTGATGGTTTCAATTGCAGTGATTGTAAAGCCTCCGGAATTGTCTGCAAGTTTCCATGACTCATGAGGGTTGAATTCGCATTTTGTACCCATTTATTTCCAGAAGTCCCTCATTAAGTGTTGGTTTAAGACTCAAGACTATGTTCTCTAGTGATAACCTCAACTCAGAAAGTTGTATATGATATCTCCTTGTCCTTGACACAAATATTTTAACTCCGAACCTTGTACTTGTTCCCTGACTCAAAATTTGTCTAATATTATATAAAATGTTAAGTCATGTTGAATATGGATTTTATTACTATAATTTTTAAAATTTAGAACAATATCTACATAGTTGCAATCTGATTTTCTTCAAGATTTTTGTAATAATAACTTCATAGTTGCAATCTGATTTTCTGCAAGATTTTTGTAATAATATCTTCATAGTTTCAATCTATTTTTCTGTAAGATTTTTGTAATAATATCTTCATAGTTGAAATATGATTTTCTACAATGTTTTTGTTGAAATATGACTTTGGTAATTTTAGTGTCTTTTCATATGTTTGAGAGAATAAGTAAAATGCCTTAAATTCTGAAATAACCAATCAACAATTCTACCATATCTGTAAATATAATAGTTTGTTAACGAGAACCTTATCGTTTTATTTCTTGGATTCATGTTTTTAATCTTTTCAATGAATAAATTAGTAAGGTATTAATAATTTACTTATGGTTTTCATTGTTGTCTCATGTTATTTGGGACATGCAAGTCACATTGTACCATCATACTCTCACAAAAAATCTCGAATGATGAAGTGGCTGAGCAAGCCTTTTAAAGGTTCAAGTCACAAAGTTTCAGATGGACACTACGTAGGGGTGCATTTGGAGATGATAATGTAATTTTGCATGTGCCCTCTAATGCCATGATAATCCCTAATTCATCAGAGTGTATTTTCTTTTAAATTTCAATCTTCTATCTCTTAGCTCTAACAAAGTTAGCGTTGCGCTAGTGATTAGTTTGAAACTGTATTTTAGTGGAAAAATTCACTTTTTTTGGTGGAATAGTTCATAATATATTCTGATCTTGTTTTGAAAATGTACTAGCCATGATGATAAATGTGTGGTTTACGTCAGAGGGTTCTTAGTTATTTCTAGATACTCTTTTCATCATTTTATTTGAATACTTCTCAAGTGATGTACCTTCATATTTTATCCCTTGCATAATTGATCCCGAGGTCCATTTTGTTATGTTTATTGGTTGTTTATGGGAAAAAAATTTCCCGAGGTTTTGCAAGGTAAATCCAAATGAAAAAAATACTATTTTACATATTGATATTTTTTCAAGACATTGTTGTGTGATACTTGAATTTCATAAATCTAGATTTCAATTTCGTTATCTATATCAATATATAAGAACATGACCATGTATTTTTCATATTTCTTTCCTGCTACATGTTTATTTATATTGTTATGTTCCGATTGAAATTTCTAGTTGTGCTTTCCAGTTATTCTCCTACGTAGTACATGCTTTATTCGATTATATCAGAAGTCTTACCGATAACATTGATTGTCGTATGTGGAAATTTTTGTTTAGGATGGTCCCCTACATAATCAAGATGAGGAGATGGATCATGCAATTGCACTTTCTCTTTTTGAAGAACTAATCAGACCAGCTGGTATATGATGGAAATTTCATTTTTTTACAATTACTTTTAGTTTAATTATGTCATTTTGCTCGATACTTTTCATATATTCAACTAAAATTTTGTTTCTTAACAAGACTTTTTCATTTCTATGTTTTAGTGAAATTGTTTATGTTTTTCTACTCTCATATGGAATTTATCAAGTTACATGCACCCTCATTAGAAAAAAAAAGATAATTTTTCTTGCCATGATTATCTTTCTTTGTCATTGTTGACTTTATAAAGTCTTTTAGCTAAGAAACTAGTTTCAAGGTTATGGCATAACTTGTCATATAAATTGAACATAAGTTATATCCAAAATGTTACCCTGTAAACTACTTAGCTGGTTTATGATTTCCATTTAAAATCGAGTCCATTTTGAACTTTGACCGAGTTGTTCCATAGACTTGAATATGAAGAGATTTCGGTGTAAGGATTAAAAATTATCCCATAAGGCCTCTCAGTTATTCATTTATTTTATCTGAATATAACATTTACTATTAACTTAGAAAAAATTGGCACAAATACATCATAGATGAAGATCATACTTTATACAGTGTCGTAGAATAAAAATAAGAGAAAGGACACTAAATTCTTTTAGCTTTCCTAGTTCTTACTGCCACCCCTTGTAGTACCTCCACAAGTTTCAAATGGAAGTTCCAAAATATCTAGTATCATTATCATCATGGAATATATGGTATCCTATCTCCATGTTTTTTGGAAATGCCTTGGCTGTTGGGAATCATGATTTATTTTGGTATGGTTTTGTTATTGATTTCCATTTTGGTATTCAATATTGTGCTTCATATTTATAATATCAACGTGAAATTTGTGAATTAACCATCTCTTGTCATGATTACTTGACTCTAAAAACTTATTGCAGGTGCTGGTACAAAATATCATGCAGAGGAAAGGTGTTAAATTTTACAAAACACATGGCTTATACCTCTGTGCATATTCATAATTACATATTTATTGGAAGAATAAAGCATACTTAGTTGTGGAAAATAGGAAATGCTTGTGACCCATTCATCACCTTGGTTTTCCAGTGCATATGTGAACATGATTTGTAGTACAGGGTGGTATCTGCAATGCTAGGCATGTCAATGAGGAGACCAGTAGTGTATCTGACAATGTTGTCTGGAAACCATCAATCAATAAGTTATCTATGGCATTCCTAGTGGTGTTGTCTATAGATATATTGCTATGGAGTTCTAGAAAAATTCTATGAAATTATGCAGTTTGTATAGATTAGGGTGGAATAATAACATTTTTTTTAATATCCAAAGGTGATAAAAAACAAGTACATTCTATTGACAAGTAATCTAAATATGAGTTCTTGTTATGAATGAATACTAGTAAAGTACACTCTTAGAAATTAGAATAAACAATATACTTGTTAGCATTAGAAAGTTGAACCATGCAAGCTTATTTTAGAAATTAGACCTTTGCCATCTGTTTCAGTATTTCCACGAGATAATGATTAGTTGGGATGTGGCAAGGTTGTTGTTATAGCCTACGTACGCTAATCTGTGCACATTATGGATTTCAAATTTCATTATAGTGTGACCAACCTTAACACGGGTTCATACCCTATTTCACTATAAATATCACTCCAAATTTTATTTCTCATCTTATGTTATTATCTAATTTCCTTAGTGATGTAAACCTACTTCATCGAAGTCAATAGATGTTAAGAGCTTCATTAGTTAGATCCTGTACATTTCAAAAATTCAAAATTTGTGGTTGACATTAATTATGTTCCTTCCATTCCTATATTACCATTATCAACATGGTGGAGTTTGTTAGTGTTATTTTTTTTAGTGAACTTGAAGGAACCGCTACACAAAAAGCCCCCAATGCAAAGATTTCAGGAAGACACAACTTCTATAGAGCAAAGACCAAAAAAAGTTACATCTATAGTTTTGGAGTGGTGATCTTAGAGCTCGTGATGGGAAGACAACCAATATATTGAGAAATTGGAGAGGATGAAGATCTTGTGAAGTGGGTCTGAAATAAAATAGAGAAAAATAATGGATTTCTTGAAGTGTTGTATCTTGAGTTTGTGGACTGCTTCAACGAGGAAATTACCATGGTTCTGAAAGTAGAACTCCTTTGCATAAACACCTTTCCCATCAACTAGCCAACAATGAAGAGAGTCGTACATTTTTTTGCAAGAAGCCAATACTGAGCACAAGGCCAAGGCAACTTCCAAGGATGAAAAATATTCTCTTCACTGGTATGTGGAACCCACAATTTGCATTGTATAGGCATGATGGTAATTGTATTTGGCCTGTAATTTTCTTCTTTACATGGCCTCCATATTTACTTCCACTCTTTAGCTTCTAAGTTTGTTTAGGTTTGTCATGTATAACCTTTTGAATCTAACCTAATATTAATAACCAAAATAGAAGCTTAGCTTTGTAACCCTTTGGGCATCATTCCCCATTACAATCCAATGGTTAGAGGGTGCATCTATATACCCAGTCGTGGGCCATTGTGTTATTGTGTTTTTGATAAATCTACCCTCCAACTTAATAATTCTGGTGGGTTGGCTAAGAAATATTATTTTCTCCCTATTAAACACCATGAGGAAAGCACAAATCGATACCATTGTCATCATCATCTATGTTAGCATCTTATTATTGATCTCCTCTTGCACTACTCTCCTTGGGCAGGAGCATTTAATTGTAAACTATAACACTAAATATTTCAATGTAATATAGGTGGAATTCAAGATGGTTTTAGTGGTTTCTGCCTCATATTCTCATTATCCTGTTGTCATAAATGGTTATTTCATAGAAGTTTACTTATGACCTCTAGCCATTTTAAAATCACATTGTACAATGAAAATGTTCATTTCTAAAATTTACGTGTTTTTAAACACTCATTGGATTAAATCCCAATCAATATGTATTTAACCATTCTTCATATTAAATCATGACATGACACGACAAAAAAATTGTAACAGGAAAATCATGTTCCTTCTTGAAATTATAAATGTATCTAATAATTAGTAGCTTTGGTAAATATTAAGTATTTAATCATGAATAGTTTTGGTAAATATTAGGTATCATAGAGGAAAGTATTCAATTGAGTTATTGTATTTTTATTATGTATATTGAATATCATATTTATTCTTATTTTCTTTTTATTATGTATATTGAACACGTTATTTCTAGAAACTTTTTATCTTCCTAGATCTTCTATTTGTTTGGTGTATCTTTACACCTTTAGGGGCAATTGCTAGTTTAAAGTTTAATTCTTTAAAGGGTGCTAGCTCAATGGAAGATCACCTGCTTGACAAGCAGGAGCCTGTTGGTGATTCGATTCCATCATGCCCTGATATTCATAGAGAATGGTGACAATCACTTTTTGGTCACAGATGCTCTTTTGACCATCACCAATGAGCTTATGGTGACATTTTTCGACCCTCACCAAAATATGAAATCGTGACGGTTAACGAACGCCACCATATATACGCATCAATAGTGACAACCATGAAAGGTCCGTCACCATAAATCATTGTTGTTGATATGAAATGGTGACGGTTATTGTTTGTCATTATAGTCATTATTTGTGACGGATCGTGATTTCACCAATGAGATTATCATGACATTTTTTTACCCTCACCAAATATGAAATGGTGAAGGTCAACGAACGTCGCCATATATATGCACCAATAGTGACGACCATGAAAGGTCCATAAAAAAAAATCGTTGTTTTTCATATCAAATGGTGACAGTCACTATCCATCATTATAATCAATATTCGTGACAGACGTTGAATGTCACCACAACACATACTTTCAGCGACGCCACCTTTGGTGACGTTCAATTTTTTGGTGACATAGGCTATTTTCTGTCACCATTTCTCATATGAAATGGTGATGATCACTATTTGTCATTATGAATTATTATTGGTGATGGACCTTGAATCTCACCACAACACCTATAGTTTCAACGACGCCACCTTTGGTCATGTTCAATTTTTGGTGATGAAGGCTCTTTTGACCCTTACCAATGAGCTTATGGTGATATTTTTCGCCCCTCACCAACGTCCTTTTTTCTTGTAGTGTTTATACCCTATAGGATAATTTCATGACATAATATCCTCGTTTAGTGACATAGCAATACAACAATATACTCTCTTCTCCATTCACCTTACTAATGTTATCATTAAATTCATGGAGGTTCCTATTAAAATTATACCCTGCGATTCAAGTCTTATTAATCCCTTAAAATAAATTTACCCCAACCTCAGTTTGAACCATAATAACATCCTACTTTGTAACAATAACTAATAAGCAAACAAATCTGTTATACTATATAACAAACCGGTGAAATAATAATTATGTATCTCTGTGAGCTCATCAGGTTCAAAATACTTATAAAAATTATACCTATGCCTTGAGCAGAAGTAATATCATTGAGTTACAATAATATATTACTTTTCCTCAACCCGGGGGTAGCATCTAACTGAGTTACCAAATTTTCCTACATAATAAAATAAATTAATATCAATCTGATTATAATCATTTGAATATAGCAATTATAAAACAATTTTCTTCTTCAAAACTAATATAATGGATTTGTTTCGACCAAAATATAACAAGTCAGTGTCTTCAAAAAAATAAAAACTACGATGTATTATTTAATAATAAATTATATCTATGCATGGCACACTAGATTCTAATATTCCCATCTGTTCTACATATGCCATCGTTACTTCAGCCTGCAATTCATTACTATCATATCTTTAACATATTTTTCCTCATAAGATTACCACTATATTACAATTTGTGCTTCATTAACCTGCTTAAAATTTAATCACTATGAAAGTAACTCGCCCTGGTAAGCATGAGTAACTCCCATAAATCCTATCCATCAAAAACTTCTAAAACTCGCAGCATATTAAATCTTCAATTTAATGACAATAGGTGTAGAAGTTCCTGTAGTAATATAAATTATCTATAAATCTACCGATATTTCACTTTTCCTAAGAATTCATTTTACGCTATAGACACTATCATTTCTTGTAGTTTGTTTCAATATAAGATAAAGAAAATTTAAATCCAAACCTCAGTAAAAACCACAGTAGAAAAACTTAGTAAAAAACTTGGAAATTCCACACCTGCTCTCCTACCAACCAAGAACTATTTCCTCTAGTTCACCTCCAAGCTAAGAATATCTTCCCAAGGAATCGACTACCCCCTGTTGATGCCTTCCCTTGGTATTTAATTCATTTTTCATGGTAAGGTTTCATTTAGCGATGCCCAGCTTTTGTGGAGCTTTTTATCCACTAGCCTAGGATTTTCCATAAAAGTTTGCCTTTCTCTCCTTCAATGCTTTTATAGTTTTCCCATAAAAGCATGCCTTTCTCTTCCGCGGAAATTTTATGCTTTTCCAAGATTATCATATTTCTCCAGCTAAGAATATTAATATATCTTTGTCTCCCATCCATTAATCTTATCTAGAATTTCCTTCTAGAATGCTTATCATGAATCCTTATCCAATCTCATTTTCCCATGAGATTATATTCTTTTATTTTGGCAAGAATCTCATATCTAGGTGCCTCAGTCCTAAGTACATTAATTACCCTTTATTAATAACATATTTACTCATGCATTTTCCCTCTGTCCTATCTTTCCTACAATAACTTAGTCTAAACACGACCAACGTGTTAAAAACATGGGGTATTACACCATTGCAGTTTTTGATCCCGATGTCCTCTTTCACTTTCTTGATTTACCTTTTCCTTCTTGCTCTGAATCCCAAGTATGAAACAATCCTCCAAGAGTGTTCCAAGAAAACTCCAAGTGTCCAAGAGTATGAGAGAGAGAGAATATAATGAGAGCTCCAAAACTGAAGTGACAAAATTCTGAGCAAAAAATTGCCAACTAATCCTCATAAGGATTTTTATTAATGAGGCATCTAATTTATTCAATTTTCCATTATTTTCCTTCATTTTCCTCCTCAAATCCAACCTATTACCTTTCATCTTCCTTTTCTCCCATTTTCAATTATTTTCATAAACAAATTCCATTAAATGTGACTTCGCCTTTCCAAAGCCTTTTCCATTTCCTTTGACAATTTCCTTAGCCATAATAAATCGAAATGAACACCCACTAGTATGTTTTTCCCATAATTCAGATTGTAATACGTGTCCCATGACCTTGGTATTATATTTTTTTTTACATGGGTTTTTAACTAGGGTTGTTACAGTTTGATACTTCGATAAGGTATTGTATATAATACCACCAATGTAGAGACCTACAGTTTGAACTAGTACTGATCCAACAATGATTCACTGAAAACATGAAATAGTAGTAGAGTTTCAATTACTCAAGAAAAATACACATATATTTACATAAAATATAGGCTGATGAGAAACCTCGTGTATTGTATCCCTACCTCACTAGTGGGGTGACACCAACCACAATTTTTTATCGAACCTGAAAGTTAACATTATAAAAATATCCAATTTTTTTGTTATGGTTGAATGATTTTTTGGGATAGTTGAAATAATTCAAAAACACTTATTTTTTTTTTATGGTTGAAATTGTAAAATTAATAGAGCACATATACGAATGTAGTTAAAGAATAATTGCACAAACTTGCAAGAATTGGAAAGAAAATTGGAATTGCGAATGAAATTTATTACACAATATTTGGTTTGATAATCAATATATAATGCAACTAAGTTAATCTTATTTTTACATGCAATAGCTAAGGATAATTGTGGGAAACTAAAGTTAAGTGTTCTTTACGTTCTATTAATGTGCACATGCACCACATGCAAGCACTAGAGTTAACTAACTAAAGCCAAGTGCACACTGCATGTAAGAACTTGAGCTAACTAACTAAATCGAAGTGCACATCAGATGTAAGCACTAAATTTAACTAATGCTAACTATGTGAACATCACATGAAATGACTAGAGTTGAACTGAAGCTAATTAAGTCTAGTGGGTGCTGAAAAGAAGGTCATTTTAGGTACCCATGTACAATGCATGAAAAAGAGGAAAGAGGGAAAACCTAGTGGGAAGAAACACCCACCCAAAATAAAATATAATGAAAAAATTAGAGAAAATTCAACTGTTAGGGAGTTGTTTCCTTCACCTTGAGATGATATCATAGAAATAGAAACTTTTTCTCAGTGGATTTCTTAGTAAATATGTCGGTAGTCTTCTCATAACTGTGAAAATACTTCATATTGATGATCCCACCATGAATCAGTTCTCTAATCAAGTGCACATGGATCTCAATATATTTGGTCAAATGTCGCTACACTGGATCTCTGAAAAAATTTCGTGTACTATGATTATCACACCAGATGACAGTTGGATGATGGACACTAATTATACCAATCTCAAAAGGAAAATGTTGTATCCAAATGGCTTGAATAGTGGTATTGAATGCTCATTATTACTCAGCCTATGTTGATGATAAAGTAATGAAAACCTGCTTCTTACTTGACCAACAAATTGTGTCGGATCCGAATCTAAGTACACAACCAGAGGTTGACTTGTGATCAAGTTTTTCACCAGCCGAATTTGAATATGTGAACCCAAATGAGATCCAAAGAAAATTTTTCTGCAAAATGAATCCCATAGCTCATTGTCCCTTCTACATATCGAAGGATGCACTTTTCCACTTTCTAGTGTAGCTCATGTGGCTCCTGAGTGCATATGGAAACTTCTCCAACGGAATATGAGAGATTGGGATAAGAGTGAGTTAGATAAATAAGACTCCCCACAAGCTTATGGTATAGTTTGCAATAAACCAATTGTGTGTCTTTCCCATTCTCAAGCTTTATCTGTAATAAGAAATGTGTGGCTACTAGCTTGTATTAACTTATGTGAAATCGTGCCAAAAAATTTCTAGCATACCTTCATGGAGAAATGGTAATCCTAGAACCACTTTGATTGATCTCTATTCCAAGGAAAAAAATTAGTAATCCCATATATGTCATAGAAAATTTCTTATGCAATTCAATTTTAATCTCATAAATGGGAGAAGTTGAACTACTTGTTATCAAAGATCATCTACGTAGAGTAGTAAGATCTAAAAAGAGTCAATTTTCATTAACAAATAAAAATTGGAATCAGATTTGTAGTGTACAAAATTGAGATAACAAATAGGAATCCATATTTTCATACCATGCTCTAGGTGTCTGCTTCATGCCGTAGAGAGACTTTTTTAGTTTGCATACTAGATATGAATTTTGCACGTACCCTTGTAGCTGCTCTAAGTAGATTTACTCCTCGAGATCACAATAAATAAATGAATTATTCACATCCATATGATGCACCTCTCATCCTCTTGTTTTTGCAATGGAGAGAGCTAGCAAATGGAATCCATTTTTTCCACTCGAGAAAAAGTGTCATCATAGAAAAGACCATGTACCTGTATAAAATATTTTTCCACCAACCCTGCCTTATATCGACTAAATTTTCCATATGTATATTTCTTGGTCTAGTAAACCCACTTGCACTTGAAAATTTTACGATTGGAAGGTAGCGGAACTAGGTTCCAACTCTAGTTCTCAATGAGAGAGTTGCATTCCTCATTTATATATTCTTTCGTTTAGGATTCCCAATTGATTTTGCATAAATCTATGGATCATATGCATGCATCATATAAGAATTCATGGGCATGCATTTCTCCATAGCTAAGATTTCTTCTGGAGCTTCTTCAAACACAGGTATGGTGGTAGGATCATCTAAGAGATCACTCATGTTGTGCCATTTTTGTGCTAAAGATGGTCGAGAATATTTCGAGCTACATGGGGAATTATTATCTTGGTGTTCAACATCTAGTGGTCCAATAGCTATCACAAGAAAAGACTCATCTAGATCATCATTTTCATTTGAAGTATCATTTGCATAATCATCAATTAATGGTGAGGGAAACTTTGTAGCAGGTTCATCTAGTGATGCACTCAGAGCATCTTCTTCAAATTTTACACTCATTTCGATAAATATCTCTTCAGTGTTGATATCAAGAAATTTGTACCCTTTGAATTCATCAGAATATCCAACAAACATCCATGCCTTCCTCTGGATCTCCAATGCCTTTGTCTTCTCTGTAGGAATGCAACCCCAAGCTCGAGATCCAAAAATGTGGAAATGGTTAAATTCAGGTGGCATACCAATCCAAACCTCAAAAGGTGTTTTTCCTTTAATGGATTTCTGAGGAGATATATTCTGAATGTATGAGGCACAATTGATAGCTTCAACCTATAGTTTTGATGGAAGATATCTTTCATGCAACATTCAATTGGACATATCTTTCAAAGATCTATTTTGCCTTTTAGCCACCCCGTTTTGTTGCAAAATGTAAGTAATTGTATGCTAAAATTATATGCCTTCTTCATTACAAATATTAAGGATATATTTGTTGATATATTCCTTCCCATTCTTTGTGTAGAGGATATTGATGCATTTTCCATACTGATTTCCCACATTCGTGTTGGAGTGAGGTCCCGTAGGACCACAATTTTGATAAAAATATAGTATTTTTGATGTTTTGAGTCGTGTGTGCTAAGAAATGCACAGATCAAGGGGATTTGGGGTGGGTCAAAGCCCCTTCATGATTTTTAATGGGAAAAAGGGTAGAACTAGGGGCCTCAAACCACAATTTGCGGAGCTTAGATGAGCACGGGCTAGAGATATAAATAGAAGTCTAGATCGAGTCAGATAGACAAGTTCGAAGTAAGTTTTGATAAGATCATGAAGTTTTAAAATGTGAAGCAAATTTGTTTGGGTATAGAAGGCTCCTGCTAGCTGTGTGTGCAGAGACCTTAGTCCTATTGTGTGAAGACCTTGCTGGTTGTTTGCACGGGTGGAACTGAAGTATTGCAAATGGATTACAAACTTTGAATGAATAAAGAAGTGTTTTGATAATTCTGAGTATCAAAAGCATCAGTGTTCTGCTTTATGATCTGTTTTTGTGTATTATTTCTATTTACTACATTGTCTCTGTTTGGATCGGTTGTGTACCTTATTTTTTGTCTTATATGAACGTTTAATGCATAGATCTATTACTGTAAGGCTTGAATGTCACTTTAATAGGTATGTTGAAGGAACTGTGAAGCCTTTATCTATGTGCGCGCAAGATAACTTGTGAAAATTGACCTAGATATTCCTGGTTAGGGTTCCTGCTGTATAGGCCAATCTGTTATCATTATAGATCTGAAGACACCCACATCATTTAATTCTCTCTCAGGGTGTGGAAACCTGGTTCCAGCACCCCTCCATACTTCTTCAGGTGAGACTTTGACCTACACAAGTAGGTCAATGCTGAAAGGGCCAATGGTAAGAGGGTTTTTTTGGTTAAGCTTAACTCTGAACCTAGGTCAAGACCCCTCAAGCCAACAAATGGTTCCATTGCTGGCACTAGGATCATTTTGAGAGATATTGGGTGATGTGGCAGCCATCAAAGCTTGAGTTAAAAGAATGGTTTGAGAAGAAAATTCAGGAAATTTCCATTAAGGAAAATAGAAGTAAGAAGCTCTCTACTGATGATTGGAAATAAAAGTATATTTTTTACAGACTTTCATGATATTTTCTTTGTAACCTTCACACAAGAATTGCAGGAGTGGTTGTCAAGATTAGCTGAGTTCCAAACCTGCTGGAAGGATGATAAGATCTCTCAGTGGACACCTGAGCAGATCCAATAGATAGAGCAGACTGATAATTCCATCACCCGTACTGTAGATCATTGGGTTGATAGTGTTTTGGGTGGGTTTGTAACAGAGCTTGCAGTAGATTAGTTTATGTCATATTTTGAAGCTGAAAGGAGGTTCTTCAATGGACTTTGAGGTAAATTCATACACTCTCTACCTTTGATGATTAAGATGTTATTGTGTGAAAAGGGTGTTTTGTGCAGTCACACTAAGTGAATGAACCCAGATAATCTAGAAACCACTACGCGCAGTTGAAAGTATTACCGGGTTAATCAGAGAGGAGAAAGATCTGTATACAGCCCTTTGAGAAACTCACCATACAAATATATAACAAGCAGTGAGGCTATGCACGCTGAAGGTAGCTCTTATGCTACTCCATAGTCAAACTCGGACAGGGGTAAGACATCTCCTACTCCACCACCACCACCACCACCATAAGGATATATTGTTGCACATATGAAGCTACCCACCTTCAAGGGTGTGGTAGATGAGTACATGGATAGGTTTTTGTTTGATGCCAATGCAGTGTGGACTACGCAGAATGTTAACATTGATGTTTTCAAAAGAGTGCAACTAGTTATGGTGTTTGAAGGTCGTGTGCTGGACTAATTTATGGGATATATGGCTCAATTTATGGATTTATGGGATTTATGGGATAACATCTAATGACCAATTTGGAACACGGCGAATCCAAAATCAATTGGAAGTAATGCAGTTGGAGATCCAGAACCTTCACAGAGACAGATGAAATCAATTTGGTGCAGACGTATGGTGTATACGTTGTAAGGTTTCCAGGCACACAAAATATCAGTGTGCCTTGTTTCAAGACAATATGCAAGCGAGAGGGCCAAATTCATTGCACCCAAAGGATGTTGTAGGACCAAGTGGATCTCCCCAAATATGGTGTGCTGAATGTAAGGTAGTTGGAAGGTATTATACAAACCATTTCCATTGATTAGGAAGCTATGTGCTAGACCTTAAGCAACAATGGTACAGGTTTTTCTCATTAGTTGGTCATGATGAGCACCACTACCGCACATTCGAGCTAACGATGGACAGTTCCAACCTCTATAGGGTGCAGGCTAACCCATGTTCACCATCATCTCCCTCTGGGTGTGGAGGATGTCCAACAAGAGTAAGGGAAGGAGGGAGAGGTGGAGGCACAGGCTGTGGAAGAGGAAAGTTAATTTGCTATAGCTGTGGAGACGCTGGACACTATGCGCACAATTGCCTAAACCCTGCGTGAAAATCTTGCAGGTATTGCAGACAATTTGATCATGTTATTGAAGATTGTCCTGTTTTAATTGCTAGAATGCAGGAAAAGAAACAGCATACACATACGCAGATCATACAGGTGGTTAAATTTGAGCTGCACGATGACGATCCAAGTGTAAACATAATTACACGTAGTGGTGCTGCCACTGGAGGAGATGAGATAAAAAATTCAGATGCAGATCCATTGATCAGGACAGAATCAAGCTGTAGAACAAAACAGAGACTTTTATCGAAGCTAGGAAGGATTTTGCTGCAGCAGGTGTGTCCACATCCAAGTTAATCATGGAAGTGAAGAATGATGTTGAAGCCAAACCTTTCCTAAAAGGCTGCATTAAGTTATTACACAATCAGAAAATAGTAGGAAATATCCAGGCCCTGATAGATAGCTATGCATACAAGTGATTGCCTCAAACTGAGAGTAAGGTCGTGAACAAGATTTATAAGAACAAGAAGAAAAATTTTCGGGAGATACACATGACTGTACAAATTGGAGAGTATGAGATGGACTAGGTCTTCGTGGACTTAGGGTCTAATGCAAATGTTTTACGTAAGCAGACCTAGAAAAGAACGGGCAAACCAAAGTTGGAATGGTTCACCATTTAGCTGCGCATGACTAATCAGCAGAAGATCATTCCACTTGGAAGGCTCCCACAGGTTCTGGTAGACACTGATGGAGTAAAGGTATGTGTATATTTTGAAGTAATAAAAATTATGGATGATGAATACCCTTACCCCATGTTGTTAGGGCTAGATTGGGCCATCTATATGGTAGGTATCATCAACTTGAAGTGCAGAAGCATGATCTTTTAAAATGATGGTACTTTGGTGATAATACCTCTGGATCCGACAGAAGGAGAAAGATATACAAAACCAGTGCATGAAGGAGATGATTTCAACCATATCTACAAGATGACTTCATGGGATGAGGATTGAATCAATCCTATGACTAATGGAATTCTCAACTAGGAAAAGGATAACTCGTGTTTCTCATATTCAGATGGGTAAATGGAAAACTGGTAGACTTGGTTGCATGGATGGTAGAATCTGTTTCTGCGCTGTGCTGCCTCAAGGTCACTACAATTTTTTGATGGATCTCCTCAGAGATAATATAATTACCCTATTTTTATGGTTCTGACAATTTTTTATTATTTTGGAAAATTCTGAAAAGTTTGTCCCGAAATAACAGTGGTTCTGGGCACTTGATCTGGCCATGCGTGTAACTCCAGTGCATTGGTGGGATACACATAAAGGAATATTTAAGGACTGGGAAAAATGCAGTAAAATGATGAAGTTGTGCTTTGAGCCGCTCGCTATACCACCAACTGAGGTTTTTTTTTGCCAAGGTGATCCATGAAAACACCTTGCCACATGGATGGAGGTTTGGAACGAAAATTCCTGGAATGAAGGGGTTCATATTTTTTCCCATTCATTGGGATTACAATTAATAATAGTTTTCTATCAAGATTTGGCTTGGTCAAGGAATCAGAGGGATTTCCAACCTCGGATATAATGTGTTGCGCCGGCATGGGACATGCAGATGAAATATATTGTCAGCTGTAGGAACTTGTCAGTAGAAAATAATGAGGAAGGAATGCACAATAGCAGGACCCTTATTAGGAATGGAGGATGTAACTAAGCCCCTGAAGTTGAAGGAAGTCAACATTGGGACAAAAGAACATCCCAAGTTGGCAAAAATAGGGGATTATTGGGATGGTGACACAATGGGGAAGGTTGCGTAGCTACTGAAGGAATATCAGGACCTGTTTCCCACGAAGTTCTCAAAGCTTAAATTATTTGTAGGATATTTAGGTGTTATGAAGACCACTCTGAAACCAAATGTGTGCCCTATCAAGTAGCGACCATACTGATTAAATCCTAAGTATAAGTAGAAAGTGAAAGAGGAACTATAGAAAATGGTTGTTGCAGGAATCATCAAGCCCGTGGAGCAGTCAAACTGGGTAAGCCCCATGGTTGTTCAAGAAAAGAAGACCAAGGGAGAGATAACGATTTGTGTAGATATGCATAAGTTCAACAATGCATGTGTGCATGACCCTTTCCCTAATCCATTTTCAGATGAAATCCTTGATATTGTGGGAGGACAAGAGGTTTATTATTTTACTGATGTATTTTTAGGGTATCATGAGATCAGAATTCCGCGATAAGATTGAAGTAAGACCACCTTTGCAATGGAATGGGGGTCTTTCCAATACACAATCATTCCTTTCAGATTGAAGAATGCACCTGCTATCTTCTCGCGCATAGTAGTAGCTGTCTTCAAATCATTCATGCACAAGTTCTTGGAGGTTTATTTTGATGACTGAACTATGTTTGGGCTAGTAAAGAAGCATGTGTCCAACCTCTGCATGATGCTTGACACTTGTAGGAAGCATCATATTTCTCTTAACTTGAAGAAATGCATATTCTGTATTCCTTTTGGAATCTTGTTGAGCCATATTGTCTGTCAGCAAGGGTTGATGGTAGATCCAGCCAAGATTGCAGTTATCATCAACCTAGAAGTCCCACTAATGAAAAAAAATTGTGCTCCATTCTGGGACACACTAGATATTACAGAAAATTCATTCAGGGCTATGCTTTAATCACTGCACCTATGGAGAAATTGTTGAAAAAGGATGTGTCATTTTTCTAGGATGAGGAATGTCAAAAGATCTTTGAGCCGCTGAAGTAAAAGATAGTTACTACAACTATTCTAATATTCCCAGACTATTCCAAGGTCTTCCATATTTATGTTGATGCATTCGGTATAGCACTTGGAGTTGTTTTAGCGCAACCAGGAGAAGGGGGGATTGATCACTCCATTTCTTTTTCCAGTAGAAATCTCTACACCACAGAACAAAACTACTGAACCATAAAAAGGGAAGGATTGGCCATGGTTTATTCTCTAAAAAAATATAGGCACTATCTGCTAGGAGGGCACTTTAATATGTTCACTAACCATTCTGCTTTGAAATACTTGGTCAATAATCCTTTGTTGGGAGGGGGGGGATATTTTTAGATGGATGTTTCTATTTTAGGAATATGATTTTGAAATCATTGTGAAGCCTATTAGATTGAATGTTGGCCCTGATCATTTGTCATGCATCGAAAATGGGAAGGACCCAACCAGCCTGAAGGAGGGACTACCTGATGAGAAAATATTTGATATAAAGGTGGTTGACGAACAATTTTATGATATTATTCACTTTCTGACCACTGGAAATGCGCCCACTGAATATTCGATGCAACAAAATAAGGAGTTGTTTTCGTAGGCAACTGATTTTACACTGATTTCTGGTCAATTTTACAAGCTGGGAGAATATTAAGTATTAAGAAGGTATGTTTTGGAACATGAAAGATAGGACATCCTGCGTGAGGCTCATGAAGGAGTGGCACGAGGCCACTATGTAGGGAATACCATTGTGTAGAAGGTGTTGTGTGCTGGTTTATGGTGGCCATGCTGCATAGTGATCCACATGTGTACTCTCGGGCTTATGATGCATGCCAAAGAATGCGGAAGCCCTTGCGTAGAGATGAAATGCCCCTACAGCCACAGATGGCCTTGCAGGCCTTTGATAAATGGGCTATAGATTTTTTTGGACCTATCAATCCTCCAGGGAAGGAGACTGGCATGCGCTACATCATCACTGCCACAGATTATGTAGCCAGATGGGAAGAAGCAAAGCCAATCAAGGATTGTACCGTAAATAGTGTTGTACACATCATTTGCAAAAATATCCTAACTCAGTTTGGATGCCAAAAGATATTGATAAGTGATAGGATTACACACTTTGTTAATGAAAATATTGAATCTCTGACATAGGAATTTCAGATACATCATCACAAGAGTACCCCTTACCACCCTCAGGAAAATGGCATAGTAGAAGCTTTCAATAAAATTTTGTAGAATGCGCTCACAAATATTTGTAATGAAAATCGGAATGATTGGGACGTGTGCTTCCCTTCTGTGTTATGGGCTTATAGGATTACATGCAAGAATTTGATTAGGAAAACACCTTTCAAAATGGTCTGTGCGAAAGAAGAAATCATGCCAATGGAATATATTTTCCCAAGCCTACGCATCGCAACATTCACTAATATGGCTGAGCTTGACATCATGGAGGTACGTCTTATGTAACTAGTTGCCTTAGAGGAGGATCAATTCATTACTAATTTTCATCAGCAAGTGTAGAAGGCATGCGAAAATGCCTAGAACGATAGACACATTTGACAGAAGGCATTGAAAGAAGATGATTTTATTTTTTTATATGACAGTCATTTTGCGCACCACCCAGGAAAGTTTAGGAAACATAGGTTGGGGCCATACATTATGAAAGAAATAATTAATGGAAGTGCGGTGTGCTTGGCCACGTTGTGCGGTGATAGTCTTCCTGAGTATTTCAACAAAAGCCAACTAAAGCCGTATAGGGATAACCCTGTCCCTACCAAATGACTATATGGACGAAGAATGGGAATCCACTTGTTTGTGCGCTGCACAGAGAGGCCCAGAAAGAGCATAGAGGTAGTATGTAGTAGGAGAAACTAGCCATTGGAACAATAAAACTTTGTGAAAAAACAATTTTACCATTGAATGGAGTGGGGTTTCAACATTTAAGGAGGAAATATTACAGGATTTTTTACCATTTTTATGGGGGTAAGATGCATTTAATGAATATCTGACCATTTTTACCTCAACTCGCCTATAAAAGGAAGGGCACGAGTCATAATATTTTTCTTTTCTTTCTGAGTATATTGCGCCCTGAGTTTATGTATGAATTGCACCGAACATTAATATCTAAGACCTGTATGTATGACCATGAGAACCCCGCATTCAACATAAGCAACTCAGAGCTCATTTTTAGAACAAGAATAATGGCCAATAAGCATGAGATCACATCATCTAAAGAGCACTATGTGCCGCTCAAAATGTTTACGGAGTCAGGATAATATGATGTTCATGAAGTAGTAACAAAGGTCCAAAAAGTCGTGTCCACGCCGGCTAAAGGAAAGGGTAAAAGGGCCAAGGGGTCATCTTCCAAGTCTTGGACATTGCCTCGATAATTCACATCCCTGCGCCAGGTGAAAAATGATAGATCCCCTGCAGGCGACCCAACCATGAGCCCCATGAGCATGACGAAGGAGGTTGCGCTCTTCGTTGAGCCCATCTCATGTATGTTGAAATATGTCAAGCAAAACAGACCTTCTGTGAAGGCACAAAAATATTTGGATATAGTGTGCGCATACCTACAGATGCCACTGATCCTAGAAGAATTTATGTTGGAAGGGGACATGTTTGGAAAACTTCCCCTAGTAAAATTTTATGACTATGACTTGGCGAACGAGGAGACGTTCCCCGAGATCGCACCTAAATATTACTCGGAGCACGTATTATATGATGGAGTGGTGAAGGTAGAGCTTATGTCATGGGTACGCGGGCTGAGCAACCCAAGGATTCTTAATCTACTAAGGATTCTCTACTTTAGGAGGTATCCAATCACTAGCATCTACGTGCACCAGCTGTTGGCGATGATCCACTATGGATGTTTATGGATCAAGAATAGAATCCCCATAGATGTTGCGTTGATCCACCGGATCACCAGCCTGCCCAAGAAGGGGCTCTATCCCATGTCCAGTTTTGGAAAAATTAATGAGAATAAGGTCATTGCCAAAGTGAAGAAGGATTACAAGGTTGGGCGCAACTCCAGGGGTTTCCTTGTACAACAAATTTCCAAGCTAATAGTACGCCTTGGACCCTGGTCTTGGGATGCAAGCTAGTGTGCAAATGCTGACCTAAGGTGGTTCCTGCACACGTTATCACGCTAACAGGACAATGCCAGAAAGGAGTAAGTTACAACTGGTCACAATACCTCTACCAGGAGTTCCTAGAGAACATTCCCGAGGAGCAAAAGGAAGGCAAGAAATTAAGATACTCTTGACTACTTTTTTTATTGCTTTAATTTCATGGGAGATTCGAGAGGGCGTAGTACTCCCAGAAGTCAACCTGGTATGTGTGATGGGGTGCGCTATGCCAATCTGTGGGATTCGCCAAACCTGAAGAGAGTAAAGGAGAACAAAATTTTCTAGGTTTTATTTAAGGGTGCGTTGGCAGTAACTATTCACTTGCACCCCCGATTGTCCCCAACTATTTATGCTAAGTACAAAGCTACTGCAGATTTTGATGTGACCATGCATAATGTGCAGATCCATTTGTGGAAGGACCCAGTTTCATACAGCCTACCATACATGGTCACGAAGGTTGAAATCGACCAGGTCATGGAGACCTGGCTTGTAACATGGAAGACTGGGCTAGACTCTGGTACACCCGTCACAACCTCCACATCCAGAAAACAGGTGAAAAATGACAAGGACATAAAGAAGGAAGCATAAAAATAACCATAAAAATATGTAGAAAAGGATACCGAGAAGGAGGCTAAGAAAGAAACCGAGAAAGAACCTGAAGGAGGAGCATAATTAGATATTGGAGGCCTAGATGGTCTAGATGGAATGGGAGTTGAGTCCCCCAAAGGCACTAAACATGGCACTAAGACCTATAAGGGAGTGCACAAGAAGAGGAAAGGCTTGAAGGTCGAAGGAAAAAAGGAAGTTACACTAACCGAGGAGGACCTTGACACGATAGCAGATGGAGTCGCATCTGCCTCCGACGATAGGTGGACAGCAATGGAAGAACAATACAAGGTTCTTGTAGAAGCATTACAGTCAGGGTTGCAAGTGTTCTAGCTGAAGATAGACAACATCTAGGCGAGCGTCAATTAAGTGAGGCTGATTCAAGCGAGCGAGCCTACAAATATGATCATCAACATGATGAATATCAGGATTTTCCCCTTCCCAAGTGCAACAGTCACTGTAGAACAACCCAAATTTCACTCACAGCTACAGACCTACCCAGAAGTTGGAATAGATTTGTTGATGCTACCCAATAGCAAGTTTCATGCCATACAAACCATCATTACAGATGAGTTGCAATATAGGGAGGTGTGCATACACCAACAACTGAGTGAAGCATAATAGAAGATCGTGGCAAAAAATGAAGAATCTCTCCAAGATCATACAACGTAGAAGGAAGTAGTAGCACACCGAGTAGAATTGGAACATTTGATCGATAGACTGTGTTAGCACTAGAATCGGCACTTTGTCTGATTTAAGTTCCTGACCAGACACATCCTAAGCTCTAGGGCCATTTCTTATGATTTGATTGGGTTTTTTGGAAACTAGTTGGATCTCAAGCACTCTGAAAGGAATTTTGAATAGATAAAAAATCTCTTACACATATGAAGGCACTCGTATATATGATGTGGTAGTAAATTTTTAGTTCAATGATTAGAATAATGGGAGAAAGACAGTGGGTCTGCAGGACAGAAATCCACTGCTGGGAGGAAAAAATGACACAAATTGCAGATCTGAAATGTATAGTGAAAGAATGCGTTTAAAAGACTTACAAGAATCTCACTTTACATTTAAATCTTCCTATTACAAGGAATGCTTCTCACTAACATGACCTCATGAATTAGGAATTTTGGGTGAATCAAGACTGACAAAAATAGATTAACATGCATGCTAAATCAAAAGACATATAAAAACATTAAACAGGGTTTAGTTCCACCTCAAGGAATGCTTATGAACAATATTCAATTCATATTGCATCAGGAAATTTTGGAATAAGACTTACAAAAAAAAATCCATATGAGTTGGAGGTTCAAAATATAGAAAAATATAAGATAGGACTTTTATGATAAACCTGTAAAGGCAGATAAAGTATGTAAAAATAGAAGGTAAAATAATACACACACCATATGAGTTTGTGAATCCTCAAGAGTGTAACTGAAATATATTATGTGTTCGACAATACATTATTCAGGAATTGCATGAGAATAAAAAACAAGGCACTCGACCCTGTGCCACCAACCATCTTCCCATTACATAAAACTCAACTCTTAAATAGATTTGTACAAAACAAACAACTGCTAAATTTTAGGAATGAAATTAAATAAAACAAACTAAAAATAGTAAACAAAACAAACTGTTGCATAACTTTAGAACTGCTGAATTATTCGAGGCTTAGAAATATGAAGCATGAAACTATTTGAATTCCACATAAGCTTCTTTCTTCCACTTGCCCTAACTGTCTTCAGAAAACCGCTGCTGGATAATTAAATCTAATGTTGCACTGGCTAATTCAACAGATCTGATTGTTGTGCTGGCTGTGTTTAATGCTCTTTTCTGTTCTTGCTGTTATATCATCATATTTCTGTATGACTGACCTTTTCCTGACTTGACTCGTGGTGTCTATATTTTTATTACCATGACGTTCAACATTACTATGCCCTTTTCTCTTTATCAGGTCTTATCCTACCCGAGTCCTTCTACCGCGTTCTGCCATTTCTTCATAAAACAACGTAAAAAACTCATACACCCGGACTTGAAATCCTTTAGGATTTAGCTTTGAATTTCATCACATCCATGTCAATATCGCACATCGCAAGTTTTAAGGTTTATGTTATGAGGAACAAGAGTTAAAGGCTAAAACTCGCGAAGTGCGATGTGCGGCGATGGAGGATGATGTGGCAGGACGAAGATGGGGCCCTTTCAATACCACAAATCGCAAGTTTTAAGCTTTATGTTATGAGGAACCGAAGTTAAAGGCTAAAAATCGCAAAGTGTGATGTGTGACGATGGAGGGTGATGTGCTAGGAAGGTTCCCACTATCGCAAAAAGGGAAAATGAGAGGCGAGGTGAATGGAAAGGGTAAGTAATGTTGCGAACTTGCGATGTGAAAAGGTGATGGGCCACATTGCGGGATTTTAAATGTAGACAAGTGAAAATTTAGTTAAGTAATGGTAATATGATTAAGGCCACCCGAACCATAACATAAAGGATTTCAAATAATTTCAGGCGTATAAAAGGGCAATATGGGTCCCACTAATCCCGCAAATCGCATTTCAAAAGGTTTTGTAGGAGACAGAAATCATGATATGTATGATGTTTGGATCTGCAAAATGCCAATTGCGATGAAAGGTAAGGGTTTCCATATGTTTGAGTCCTAAAAGTAACATATACAATATCATATATGTAATATATGATATGTATCAAAGGTTGGCTATGGGGGGCGGGGCTGCGATAAATGAAATAAGTGGTAAGTTTTAAGGGATATATGATGCGACTGTTAATGGGTGGGCGGATCTATTTTTTTTTTTAACTATAAAAATTGAATTTTAATAGTTAAAAAAGGGTTTCGAAAGAATTGAATCATAAGGAGATAGAGGCCAAAAAAATGATGAAGAGAGAAGCTTTGAAAGGAATCAAAACCAGTGCTAACAGTGGCTCTAATTGGGGACGATATGCCCCCTGCTGGCTATCAAGAACAGTAGTTCTAGTGCCTTATCCAACCCTTATTTCTTCAACCTGCAATTCTGCTCATTGACTGAAAAAGACCAGCATGCCTAGTCATTGGGAAATGGAGTCAAAACATCATTTCAATTCTGCAACTTATGTCTCCAAACTGAAACTGGATTCAAATTGAAAACTGAACTCTAATAAAAAAATGCTCAAAAAAATGAGCTTATTCATTTTTCTACTTCTAATCTGATTTGAATGCCATTCAAATAGTTGAAAAACCTCATATGCATTCTGAATCTTAAGATTAAAACTGAAAGAATCCATATCATGACATAGTGCAGCTCATGATGAAAATAATCACAACATGGGATACTCATAAAGCATTGAATATCTGCACTATAAGAAGACTCCAAATCATCAGCTACTAAATGAGGAAAAACATTAAATTTTACCTCTGCAATGATATCCCTTTCAAAATTCCAAAAGGTGTAGCTGCTGCTCCAAAATTTCCTCTGAAAATATGATCTCGGCATCCCCATGAATTCGCCACTAGATCCAGAACAATGGAGTTTCCAGGTGAAAAATTTCAGTCCTCTTCAAGTCGCCAATTATTGTTCACCATCAATAATTGATCTTCAACAATTAAAACAAGAGACTTGGGAAAATACTTCATTTCAAGGCCTTCGTCTATTGGCAGATGCACCAAAATCAGCACTTGGACTACTTCAAGAGCCTGACCAGACACATCCTAAGCTCAAGGGCTATTTATTATGATTTTATTAGGTTTTTAGGAAAGTGGTTGGATCTCAAGCACTCTGAAATGAACATTGAGCAAATAAAAAAGCTCTGAAACATATGAAGGCACTCATATATATGATGTGGTAGCAAAGTTTGTAGTTCAATGATTAGAAGAATGGGAGAAATAAAGTGGGTCTCTAGGACATAAATCCACTGCTCGGAGGAAAAAATGACACAAATTGCAGATCTGAAATGTATAGTGAAGGAATTATTTTAAAAGACTTAAAAGAATCTCGCTTTACATTTAAAGCATCCTATTACAAGGAATGATTCATACTAACATGACCTCATGAATCAGGAATGCTTGGTGAATCAAGACTCAAAAAAATAGATTAACATGCATGCTATATCAAAATAATTATAAAAACATAAGATATAAATTTTAAGATAAATATGGAAATGCAGATAAAGTATGTAAAAACATAAGGGAAAAAATACACAGAACATATGAGTTTGTGAATCCTCAAGAGTGTAATTGAAATATATTATGTGTTCGAAAATACACTATTCAGGAATGACATGAGAATCAGCAACAGGGCACTCGGCCCTATGCCATCAACCATCTTCCCATTACATAAAACTCAACCCTTACATAGAGTTTTACAAAACAAACTGCTGCTAAATTTTAGGAATGAAATTAAATAAAACAAAATAAAATAGTAACCAAACAAAATGTTGCCTATATTTAGACTACTGAATGATTCGAGGCTTAGAAATCTGAAGCATGAAACGGTTTGACTGCCACATAACCTTCTTTCTGCCACCTACCCTAACTATCTTCAGAAAGCCGCTGCTTGATAGTTAAATCTAGTATTGTGCTGGCTAATTCAACATATCTGATTGCTTTGTTGGCCGTGTTTACTGCTCTTTTTCATTCTTGCTATTATATCGTCATAGTTCTATATGAACGCCCTTTTCCCGACTTGCCCCGTGGTGTCTATCTCCTTATTACCATGATGTTCAACATTACTATGCCCTTTTCTCTTTTTCGAGTCTTATCCTACCCGAGTCCTTCTATTGTGTTTAGCCCTTTATTCATAAAACAACGTAAAAACCTCATACACTCGAACTTGAAATCCTTTAGGCTTTAGCTTTGAACTTCATCACATCCACGTCAATATCACACATCGAAAGTTTTAAGGTTTATGTTATGAGGAATGGGATTTAAAGGATAAAACTCGCAAAGTGTAATGTGTGACAATGGAGGGTGATTTAGCAGAACGGAGATGGGGCCCATTCAATACCACAAATCACAAGTTTTAAGGCTTATGTTATGAGGAACGGGAGTTAAAGGCTAAAAATCACAAAGTGCGATGTGCAACGATGGAGGGTGATCTGGCAGGAAGGGTCCCATTATATCGCAAATGGGGAAAAAGAAAGGCGGAGGTGAATGGAAAAGGTAAGTAATGTTGTGATCTTGTGATGCAAAAAGGTGATGGACCCCATTGTAGGCTTTTAAAAGCAGACAAGTGAAAATTTAGTTAAGTAATGGTATAATGATAAAGGCCGCCCGAACCATAATATAAAGGATTTAAAAGCATTTGAGGCATATAAAAGGGAAATATGGATTCCACTATCCCACTAATCCTGCAAATTGCATTTCTTTGAGGGTTTGTAGGAGAGGGAAAATTGAGACATGTATGAAGTTTTGACTCATTAAACACCGAAGGAAAGGTAAGGGTTTCCAAATGTTTGAGTGAAAGACACATACTACATCATAAACATATGACATGTAATTAAAGGCTGCATATAAAGCGAAGTTGTGGTAAATGATATAATATGATACGTTTGTTAGTGGGTGGGGCGGGGCTGATTTTTTTTTTTTTTAACTATAAAACTTGTTTTTAAGCTAAAAGGGGGTTTTGGGAAAGAATTGAATCACACAAGGATAAAAAAATGACAGAGAGGGCTTTAATAATCAAACCATAACATTATGGGTGGACTTGCCATAAGTAGTCATTCCTACGTTAGCTACCCCACAAGTTAAAATTGAAAGTTTGGTAGCAGCACTGAAAGCCTCCATATCTAAAGTGCAGGTAGTGAAGGCAAATTTAGAGCAAAAAATCACAGAATTGCAAGCCAATATGCAACCAGAAACTCCACCAGAGGTGTGGGCACAGTGCGTTGCACAAGTCAAAGAAGCCTTGACAACTATTTCTTCCATAGTCAACAAGGGAAAAACATTTCTCAAAACAACTATGGGACTGTGGACATTTTTGTGCAGATGGATCCACTGGTCAGGAATATTTCACAGGTATCGAACTAAGGAGTAGGTGTTTGATGACCTTCAGGAGGCCCTGCCTACTTTTGTACCTACTAAGTGCATGGCTCGAATACAGACAAGCCAAATCTTGCAAGATGAAGTGGAGGAGCTACAAAGAAAGAAGAACATCCTAAAAGATGACATGAATCCATGGGTTGATGAAGTGATGAAGTTGTCACAGGATCTGGATGCTATCATAAATAAGTTGAACCAAAGTTGTCAGAGCATAAATGTCAC
This sequence comes from Pinus albicaulis, assembly GCA_034641835.2. Lineage (NCBI taxonomy): Eukaryota > Viridiplantae > Streptophyta > Pinopsida > Pinales > Pinaceae > Pinus > Pinus albicaulis. The sequence continues at coordinate 331,292,757 of CM076582.1, forward strand.
CAAAGAAGGGCTGACTTCGAAGAAACATGTGGACACAATGCAGAGTGCAGTGGATCAGAGTGCGGACATCCTGACACCCTTCATTTCTGCCATCGAGGAGCTGCAGATAGAGATGAAGACCCCATTACCTCTCTGACTTGGGACGAGTCACAAGATTGTGTTGGGGGCCTGTTGGAGCAAGGTCCCTTAGGACCGCCATTTTGATAAAAATATAGTATTTTTTTAGTTTTGAGTCATGCGCGCTAATAAATGCACAGGTCAAGGGGCTCTGGGGTGGGTCAAATCCCCTTCATGAGTTGTAATGGGAAAAAGGGTAGAACTACCTTAGATGAGTGCAGGCTAAAGATATAAATACAAGTCTAGATTGACTTGGATAGAAAAGTTTGAAGTAATTTTTTATAATATCATGATGTTTTAAACTATGAAGCGAATTTTTCTGGGTATAGAAGGCTCCTACTAGTTGTGTGAGCGTAGACCTTGGTCCTATTGTGTGTGGACCCCATTGGATGTGTGCGTGGATGGAACTGAGTCTTGTAAAGGGATTACGAATTGTGAATGAATAAAGAAGTGTTTGGATAATTCTAAGTATCAAATACATCAGTGTTTCGCTTTATGATTTGTTTTTGTGTATTATTTCCTTTTACTGCATTTTCTGTGTCTGGATCAATTGTGTATCTACTTTTCTATCTTATATGAATGTTGAATGCATAGATCTATTACTGTAAAACCTGAATGTCACTTTACTAGGTCTGTTGAAGGAATTGTGAAGCCTTTATCTATGCACGCGGAGCATAACCTGCATAAATCGACCTAGATATTCCTGATTGATCCAGGTGGCTCTAGAGACACACAAAGGACAAAGAGGGTTGAGGGAAGCTCCAAAATGGAAGTGTTTGGATTTTTCTCAAACTAGGTTCAGGTTGAATATCTCGTCGCCTTGATCGCAGCGGTGCAAACGGTTCGTCAAACATAACTCTTATGAAAAATTTAGAGCCAATCAAAGTTATGGGTTGACTTGAAGAGGTGGCAGGCTTAAGGAGGGAAAAATTTCTCACTTTTCTGACCACCGGATTCTGGCCAGCTCCGGCCAGATTTCAGATGAAATTGTGGGGTCTTTAAAAAGACTCCTTCAGCCTAAAACTAAATTTTTTAAACTTGTATGGTTTGTTTTAAAAATAATTAAAATTATTAAAAAAATAGGGGGGTGGTGGGCCACTACCCCCACCACCACACCCACACATTACAACCATACGAGATAAGTGGGAGTCGAACCCACGACTGATGGGTTTTATGCCCCGCCCACGTGGCCACCCCACATTAAATATCAACCATACAACCGTAACATATATGATTTGTTATATGTGACATATAACAGCACCGCCATATGCGATTGGTTGGGTAGGCCACCCAATGTGGACTTGACCCTCCAAAAAAATTAAAAGAAAATATGTGGCTCCAAAACAAGTGAACGTTGATTCTGGGGAGGCGGGATTTGATCCCCCGAACTCCCCTTAATCACTTGCAATTTTTAACCATTAGGCCAACGGCCTTTGATTGGTTACTCCACCCACTTTCTTATATAAAACATTTTTCACAAGTGCACCGAGGCCAAACCAGAGCAAGAGCATGCACATAGATCGAGGAAAATTTGCAAGTGGAACCATGAGCATGGAGCAGTGATTATGCAAGCAGAACCATGAGCCTTGAAATTTTCCCGAGGAGGTAATTTTTCTCCATGTCGGAATATAGTCAAGTTTACAGTTATTTTTCATGGTTTTTCATAGGAAATGCAATGGAGAAGGAAAATTAACCTTTTGAGTTGTATATTTTCAGTCCACCCATGGAGCAACATCTTGTAGGAATCTAGGGGGAATCTAAAAGATTCCTTTTCGCCCCAGATTTTCACTTCATCATAATTTAGAAAATGGATAGTCGATTTTGCACTATTCGACGCCACAAATCTGATGCTGCATTCAGATTTTCCATTTGAGCTTTATATTTTTCAGCCACTTTTTGAAGTGAAGTTGCAGGTGTTAGCTTTCTGTGAGTGAGTAGTCGATTTCACACCTTTCAACGACACGATTGTGATGTTGATTTCATATCCAACAGCACAACAACCCATTCTTCAGTCATCTTCAAAATAAGGTATATGATGAGTTGATATCATGTACTTATTTTTTCCTGAGATACTTAGTGCTATACATATCCCTGTTGATGTATGAGTTGTGGGATATTGTCTTGTTTTCTTATTGATGTAATTTTAGTCATGGATTTGTATTATGTTTGAGATCCCTTTTATGCCATGTTGGCGGGATAATTCATGTCACACATATTTCATTGAGATCACTCGTTTTCCATGTTGGAGGGATACTGATAGTATTTATGTGTGAGCTATTTTCATACTAATAGGAGTCCTTTTTTATGCATCAGAGTTCCACAGTGGAAAATATCGTAGAGAGGTCCAGCCACTCATCTGTGAGGGAATTTTCCTTATATGTCAGAGAAACACATCCATGTACATCTTCACTCATTAAAACACTTAATGTAGAGGCCTACACCATGTTGACACCGAGGCCCAAAGATGTAGTCCCTCCTAGACGAACTCCATTATCAAATGACGTGTTCTTATGATTGTTGATCTTGACATGTTATGTTCCTCTTCTTTACAACATGTAGTTGTTCAGTTATGTTCATTAACACTTTAATTAAATTAAATTCTAATTTATCAGCCGAAGTAAAAGGTCTTGGTTAAGGGTATCAATAATTTACCTTGGATCAAGTGGTATCAGAGAAGATCTTCTTGCTAATTGGATTGCAGGCGTGAACATTGAACGTTCGTTGAGTTGAGCCATGGAGAATGTCAAAGACATGTACGAGACCATGCTCATGGTTTCCGAGAAAGAAGACATGTTGTATGAGGCTTATGAAAAACAAACAGTGGATAACGATGAATTGAAGACACTCCTACAGGAAGAGAGAGAGGACAAACATCGATTGCATCTTCCGTTGCAAGCCATGACAGAGGCGTTGGAAGAATTGAAGTGCAACAATGAAATTCTTCAAGAATATCATGATGCATTGAACGCATTCCTACAGGAAGATAGGGAGGAGAAGTAGAAGTTGCAGCTTCAGCTATAAGCTACGACAGAGGCCTTGGAGGAAGTGAAGCATAGCGAAGGCTTACAACAACCTTCTTCACCTTTTTTGCAATCGACAACTATTGTTAACATTGGTGATTTATCTTCAGTTTCTTCACATGATATCATTTTAGTTGGAAGTGTGGAGATCCCCATTATAGGAACTAACATGAGTCTCTTCACCAAGATGGGGTACAGAGGAGGAGGACTTGGCATTTGTGGCCAAGGCATAACCCAACCATTGGAGGTTGTGCAACTACCTCGCTATGCAGGTTTGGGGTACACTGCAGAAGGATGTTCGAAGGACATCAAGGGGAAACAGATATTGATGAAATCTCTAGGGAAGAGGAATGATGGGGACACTTCATCGTCGTTCCATGGTAATACATGTTGTAGTGAAAGATCTGAGGCGAGCTCCCATCACCATGATCGCATCAGACACCACTAGAGAAGGTATAATGAGTCTCATTATTTCAGAGTGCATTTTGATTATAAGAATGTTGATAACCACGGTCATAAATCATAGCATCGAAAAATGTGCCATTTTTTTGGTTTACATAACCATGTGTTTTCTAAGTGTTGGGAAATTATGGCAACACAGAGGAGGATGAGGCATGGAAATCCTTCTCCCCAGCAGGAAAAGAAATCGGTTAAGCAAGTTTTGAGGAAAAATCCCTTGTGCACACATTGCGACTGAAGTGGCCATCAAAGAGCCATGTGTTGGAGGCTCCATCTATAGCAACACCTTAAGGACAAAGCGTCAATGCATGAACGAGTCGAAAGAGCTGATCGAAAAGAAAATCTCCCACAGGGGGATGACCCGCTCACTTTGATAAGTGAGAGATGGTTTTTCTATATTGTTTTTCTAGATATGTTAGCTTGTCATTGCCTTATTTTTGTAAATCATTTATTTCTTTTTTTAACTGTAAAAGTGATGATGTTTTTTTTACATCGCTTTTTTAAGCAACAATGATATTTTGGCCTTATTTGCTGAGTCGTGTGATGCATTTCTTTCATGTAAAAGTGATGAGGTGTTTGCCATCACTTCGAAATGTGACAATGATGTCTTGTCCTGTAATGATAGCTGGGGTGTGATTTCCCTTTTGATGTAAGCTTAACCACCGAGTATATGTTATAAACTTGTGGAAAGTATGGGATATTTGGGTCATAGTTGGTCATTAAGCAGGTAATTTTTAGGGGATTGTACTACAGGTTTGCAGAAGGTGCAAGTGTCAGTTCATCACTTATGGCTCCGAAGGACGCAGGTGAAGGAAAAGGAAGGGTGAATTTTCAGAACGCTTGTGGTGTAGACATAGTACACAACATTGCAAATTATTTTTGATGCTTTTTGAAGACCAAAATCTCTTCAATGGGGAGGATTGATCTAGGTCGCTCCAGAGACAAACATAGGACAAATAGGGCTGAGGGAAGCTCAAAAATCAAAGTGTTTTTATTTCTCTTGAACTAGGTTTAGGTTGAAGATCTCGTCGTCCTGATCGCAACGATGCAAATGGTTCGTCAAACTGAGCTCGTACGCAAAATTTATAGCCAGTCAAAGTTCTGGGTTGACTTAATGATGTGGCAGGCTTAAGGAGGGTACCCTTTCTCACTTTTCCAGCCACCAAATTCTGGCCAGATCCGACCAGATTCTGGGTGAAATTGTGGGGTCTTTAAAAAATACTCCTTCAGCCTAAAACAAATTTTTTTTTAAATTGTATGTTTTGTTTTAAAAATAAAAAAAATGATTAAAAAAATAGGGGTCTCGTGCACAACCACACCCACACATTACAACCATACGCAATAAGTTGGAGTCGAACCCATGACCGACGGGTTTTCGGCCCTGCCCACACGGCCATCCCACATTAAACATCAACCATACAACTGTAACATATATGATTTGTTATATGTGACAAATAACATCACCGCCATATGCGGTTGGTTGGGCTGGCCGCCCAATGTGAACTCGAGCCTCCAAAAAATAAAAAATAAATATGCGCCTCCAAAACAAGTGAACACAGATTCTGGGGAGGCGAGATTTGATCCCCCGACCTCCCCTTAAACACTTGCGGGTTTTTACCATTAGGCCAACGACCTTTGATCGGTTACTCTACCCACTTTCTTATATAAAACAAGTTTTTCAAAAGTGCACCCAGACCAAACCAGAGTAGGAACATGCATGCAGATCGAGGAAAATTTGCAGGTGGAACCATGAGCGTGGAGCGATAACTATGCGGGCAGAACCATGAGCCTTGAAAGTTTCCCCGGGAGGTAATTTTTCTCCATGTCGAAATATAGTCAAGTTTACAGTCATTTTTCATGTTTTTTTGCAGAGAATGCAATGGCGAGGGTGAATTCACCTTTTGAGTTGTAGATTTCCAGTCCACCCATGTAGCAACATCTTGGAGGAATCTGGGGGGAATATAAAATATTCCTTTTTGCCCTAGATTTTCACTTCATCAGAATTCAGAAAATGGACATTCGATTTTGCACTATTCGATGCCAAAAATCTGATGGCGCATTCAGATTTTCCATCTGAGCTTTTATATTTTTCGGTCACTTTTTGAAGTGAAGTGCAGGTGCCAACTTTTGAGCGAGTGAGCAGTTGATTTCAAAGCTTTTGATGCCACGATTGTGATGGTGATTCCAGATCCAGTAGCACAGCATCCCATTCTTCAAATATTCTAACGTGATGATAGTTGATGTATGAGTCGTGGGATCTGGTCTTATTTTTATTATTGATGTAATTTATGTCGTGGATATGTATTATGTTTGAGATCCCTTTTATGCCATGTTGGCAGGATAATTCATGTCACATATATGTCATTGAGATCCCTTTTTTTCCATGTTGGTGGGATACTCATAGTCTTTATGTGTGAGCTATTTTCAAACTGATAGGAGTCCTTTTTTATGCATGAGTGTTCCGCAGTGGAACATCTCGTAGAGAGGTCCATCCACTCTTGTGTGAGGGAATTTTCCTTGTATGTCAGAGAAACAAATCCATTTACATATTCACTCCTTACATCACATAATGCAGTGGCCTACACCATCTTGACATCGAGGCCCGAAGATGTAGTCCCTCCTGCACGAACTCCATTATCAAACGATGTGTTCTTATGATTTTTGATCTTGGCATGTTATGTTCCTATTCTTTACAACATGCAGTTGTTCAGTTATGTTCATTAATTCTTTAATTAAATGCAATTCTAATTTATCAGCTAAAGTAAAAGGTCTTGGTTAAGGGTATCAAGAATTTACCCTAGATCACTGATTATGGTTTCTGGTTAGGGTTCCTATTGTGTAGGCTAGTCCGGTATCATTATATATCTGAATACACACACATCATTTAGTTCTCTCTTAGGGTGTGGAAACCTGGTTCCAGCACCGTCCCATACTTCTTCAGGTGATACTTTGACCTGCGCAAGTAGGTCACTGCCGAAAGAGCCAGTGGTAAGAGGGTTATTTTATTTAATCTTAACTTTAAACATGGGTCAGGATTCCTTAATCCAACAATGTGCTTTGAAAATATTTAGATGTTGAAAAACTTTAGAATTGATTTTCAATAAGTAAAGCCATGTGAATATCATGTAATCATCTATAAATGACAACAAATATCTTGATTTTCTCATTGAAGGTATTGGAAATGGACCCATGAGATCACTGTGAACAAGATCCAAAGGATAAGAGGCTCTCCATGCATGTCCCTTCTCGAACTTGTCTTCTGGATGCCTTCCAAGAGCACATACATTAAAAACACCATTTGAAAAATCAATATTTGGTAATCCTTTAACCATCCCTTTATTTCTAAGTTGTTGCATATATCTCGTGCCAAATACTACTTTCTTCATTTTCATGTGAAAGTAGAAAAATAGAATCTGACTCTGGAAAAAAATTAGAAAACGTATATATATGAAATTGATCATTTACCTTTCCAGTTGTAATCTTCAAGTTCGTTTGCGTATCTTAAATGCTCACCGGATATAAGATAAATTCCACTTTCCTTTTGGTACCCATGTGTGTCATTTGGTACAGTAAAAGAATATTGACATAAAGCCTTAGAATATGCAAGACATTTTTAAAACTGCCATCTTCAAATTGCACTCTTTTCCAATTGCTTCAACTACAGAATTGTTCTCCATGAGGATATGAGGACCCGAGTATGCATGTAAAGAAGAAAAATATTCCTTTGAAGAATCTGGATGATGCAAAGCTCCTGAATCAATGATCCATTGTTGTGGTGTAGAATGAAGCGAAATCAAATCATGACAATTACCCCTTATTTTTTATGGTTTTTTTTTCGCTTTCTTCTTGGCCCTTTATTGAATGTGATGACCAAGATTATTTTGCTGAAGAGTATTTTCCATCAAATAAATGGTCTTCTACATGCAAAAGGATTCAGGATGATAACCTATATTATAATAAGGACAATTTGAGTTTACTTTCTTTCCCTTCTTACCCTTGGAGCTTGAAGAGTCATCTCAAGGTTTTGGATTTCCTCCCTTCCTTGGATATGGATCTCTTGTATTTCCTTTTCCTTTGGATTGTTGATTTGGTTTCAAGTTGGACTTTCCTTTCTCATGCATGGAAAGTGCATGTGCATTCGAAGACTTTAATGAACCCATCTTGATGAGATTATCATGCTCATGAATGAGAGACTCAATAAATGCATCAAGTTTGGTCATTTTTCATTTATCTCCAGTTGCGAGTCTAACTTTATGAAATCTAGAAACAAAAACAACATATCGAGGACCTAATTTAGAAAAAATAGAAAGGATCAATTGACCTTTTGGTTTAGATTTATCGATCCTGCAATCTTGTAATTGTAGATGCAATGATTTGAAATTCATAAACAAATCCTAAATGTTCTCAAAGTTGTTTGGATCTAAGAAATTTAGTTCATTTTCAAGAATATGAATTTGTGTATCATCCTACTTTCCAAATAATTTATCTAAGGTAATCCAAACTTCATTCGTAGTGATGCATGTGTCCACATGGAAATTCAATGCTAGAGATATGGTTAACAATAGAAGACCAAAATCCCCCTCCATCCCGTTGAAGAGTGTGGATTTTTCAATGGAAGAATTAGGTTCAAATTATGTGTTCATAAATATCCGATACAAGCCTTTGCCTCTGAGGTGAAGAAAAATCTATTGCTTCCATTGGAAATAGTTATACAGAGTAAGAATAGTTGAATATGGGAACTCCATTATTTCATCGTGTAGTTGTAGCAACAATTGAGACATTTCTCCAATATTCTGATATGCAAATCAAATCTTTGAACAATTTCCAATATGTGATCTTAAAACTTGGAAAATATTGTTCATGCACCTTATCCAGGCCCCTGTATCTTTGATACCACATAAAATTAATAGAGCCCAGATACAGATCTAGCTAAAGAATAATTGCACAAACTCGCAAGAATTGAAAAGAAAATTGGAATTGATAATAGATTTGATTACACAATATTTGATTTGAGAATCAATACATAAATAAACTAAGTTAAAATTAATTGTACATGCAATAAATTAAGATAATTAAAGCTAAGTGTGTTTTATGTTATGTTAATATGAACATGCACCACATGCAAGCGCTAGAGTAAACTAAATAAAGCCAAGTACACACCACATGTAACCACTCGAGTTAACTAACTAAAGCCAAGTGCACACCACATGTAAGCACTAGATTTATCTAACGCTAACTAAGTACACATCACATAAAAGAACTAGAGTTGAACTAAAGCTAATTAAAACTAACTACGTGCATGTACACCAACAAAAATAATTCAAAAAAACTTTCACTATATATCACTAATAGAATGACATAAAAAGATTCATTATAATTGAAACTAAAATCTCTATCTTTTATTTAAATATAAGGTCCCTAACACGTGTGAGAGTTTTGATAAAGTAATGGATCTTAAAACTAAAATAGCTGATTTCGAAAAACATCTATTCACCATAAATATGTAAAATAAAATCTCTAACATGTGCGAATATTTTGATGAAGTAATAGAACTTCAAAGAAACTTTGTCCGAGATAGAGGTTTGGAAAATTTGCGTTAAATTTGATCATAAATATATAAACGTTTTATATTTTTCTAAAATTATTCTTAAAATTTAATTTTGTGATAGTTGTTGAAATTGAAAATTTCAATGTATATTGACTTAATGTTTAAAAAAATTTAAATAGATAATTTCAATATTTAAACTTTACAATTTTAAATAACATTAATAAAAAATTGTATATTTAAAAAAATAAGAATAAAAAAGATTTAAATTACATAAATGTCGTTCTCATTGCTATCATTAAATTTTTTATTGATTTTAACCCAATAAAAAATTATTAAACCCATTACTTATAAAATCATGCAAAAAAAATATTAAACCCATTACATATAAAATCATGCATCCTCATCAGGAGGAGGGTAAATAGTTAGAACAACTCATAAGGGTAAGGGTATATAGTTATTACAATAATTTTCTAAATATTGTGTTTCCGTCTCTTTACTAAATTTTCCATGATACATTTTGTTTAAGTTTGGTTAAGTGATTGGTTTTTTTTATTGTCTACCTTGTATTATTAGTCCTTGTCTGGGACTATTAGCATTCGGTTGAGCGTTGACTCTCTATTAAATTGCGTTGACCCTTATTAAATTGCGTTAACAAGTTCATATACCCAAAGTTTTTAAAAAACATTCTTTCAAAAGTCGTTTTTATTCAAAGTTTTCTTTTGGAGGTCTTATTGCCGGACTGTATGAGCATCTACAAAATGTTTAACCAAAGTTTCAAAAAACCAATCAACTTTTTTATCCAAAGTAATTTTTATCCAATGTTTGAAGGCTGATTCAAAATTCAAAAAAACGCATCCACTAATATATTAAACAGTTTTGCGCCACGTATTATTCCTGCAGCTTGCCAAGTATTACAACTGCAGCTTGGTGTCAAGCCAGGTGTTAAGTGTAGGCTTCCTTCCACCTCCTATTATTGGCATGCTACCGCTATCCAACTAGCTACTTGGATGCTTGAGTTATTTCAGAGACTACTGAGTCTGATACGGATCATCTTAAGCATACTCCAGTGATTCGCGCACTGACGACACCATGCACTTGCTAGCCCCATTTTGCATGCTTTACATTCTTTTTCTGGTTTTCTCTATTTCAGGTAAGGTCTAACTCAGATGTTGGAGTGTGAACGAAGTACCCAGTTTTTAACAAATACAGGCATACTAAATTCCATTGTCATAGAGGATTTAGGTGTACTAGGACTCTGGCATTGGCCTTGTTTCAAAGATATAGAAATCACTTGGATTTAGAACTAACCTGGTTCTCACCTCTGTTTTTGGATTTCTTAAAAATAAATCCTCGTTTTGGAATTAGAAGTAACCGTTTTGGATTTCTTTTATCTTTAAACTTAAACTTAAAGACTAGGTCACTGGTTGCATCAACTTTGTTCATAATAATGTGGATATTACCAAAAGATTTCTTCATATTCACTTGTAATCAGTCGGTCAAAATTGAGTGGAATTGTAACCAAGGAAGTTGGTGCTAAATATTCGCTTGGACCAATACTCCGCTTGGACCAATACTCCGCCACAAGGTTTATTTGATTATTTTCCATAAGTTTTGCAGGTTCATCATACCCTGCAATTTTGCCTGAAGAAAACCCATGAAAAACATTTAAAGGTTCAGTCTTTAGTGATTGCATGACTACATTAGAAGTAAAAAAGCATCATTTTTATACCATCAGAGAGGGTCAAGACCATGTCACTGTCAATGACTGTGGGAAATTGTTATCACAGTGCTGTCGAAAAATTCGTGTCGGATGACTTTCTGAAGAACTGCATCTGTGGCAGAGTCGATGGAGGCAGTTGCTTCGTCGAGAACTAGAATTCGGTTATGCCCGAGGATAACATGACCTAGGAATAAGAGTTGCCTTTGACCGACACTCCAATTCTCTCCTTCGTCGCTTACTGTAAAAAAGAAACAGATAAATGCATCACAGGTATGGAGAATACCCATCAATCTGAAAGGTCGAGATTTTGTTAGAGCTTACTGTAATTAGTATTGGTAGTTACACACGATGTTTTCTTTTTGGTAATGAATAATGGGGGAACGAAATTTTGTTTGTAAAAGAACTCTTACTTTATTTCTATCATTCTCGAAGCACATACACAACAGGTTGCTGGAAATTACAAACCGCGCGTTGTCCTCGTGTACTGCCTCAGGTTGCTGGAAATTACAAACCGCGCGTTGTCCTCGTGTACTGCCTCAGGTTGCTGGAAATTACAAACCGCAAAGGTTGCTGGAAACTGGAAATTACAAACCGCACATTGTCCTGGGTCGGTGATGATTATCAGGGTCTTTTGCCCACCTCCATATCTGCTGGTTCATTCCATGCCTTGCAAATAATCTACACCCTATTACTTAAATGTGGTATAGATTAGCCTTGATCCAACATACCACCTTGAGATGAAGATGATTATAGCCCAGGCATTCAACATACAACTGGGAGATGATGATGACGACCCTCCAAGAGGTAATTACACTCTCAGGGTGACGCGTCTAACCCTTGCAGCTAGCCATGCTTGTACTAACAACATGCTAAAAATGAGTTGCATGCAACTTGCCAACTCTTTCGAAGTAGAAAGACGAATGGCATGTCATTCAAGGAAGAACCGGTTGTTATGTTTCCACTCTTCAACACCCAACGCCGTAGAAAGACGAATGTCTTCCTTATTCAAGGAAGAACCGGTTATTATGTTTCCATTCTTCAACGAGTTGTGCTGCATATTTCTTATTACATAGAATTTTATATGTTTAAGTAACCAGTTATCTATGTCAGCTAATTAAATAAATATTTTTTACATAAATTTAGCTCATCATTTATACAATGTAAAATGTTTATAAAGCTTAAGATTGGATCATGCTAAGAAACTGGAAATAAATTAGTTGCAATTCATACAAAGTTTCTATGATTTGAATTCATGGTCTTACTTGAAACTGGAAATAAATGAGCTGCAATTCATACAAAATGCGTATGATTTGAATTCATCGGCTAAATTTCGTTGTGATGGTTCTGAGTTCTTCCAACTACCCCACAATGCGCCATCGTAATTTTCCCTACGAAATGTGCAAAATTTTACTGTTTACCTCTTTCGAAATACTTTGATGGACCTCTATCAGATCCCCACGGCAATTCTTAACCTAATGGTTGCAAAACTTACAATATCTGGTAATATTGTAGAGTTGCAATACTTGTAATATAGTGCATTTATGTCATTTAGTGGAATATGTTCCTCTAGTCGGCCTTCAGAACTTGTAAAGAGTTGAAGAGGGGATGTGAAACTAGTAAATACAATATATGTTATAACCTCTTGGATAAGGCTCAAATACATGGGTTATTTTGAAGGGTGAGGATGAAATTTTTAAATGAAATTAAAGCAGCAACTTTGCAGTGCAGTGCACTTTTTTTTGATGTTTATATGTTAATTCGCTAATTTGCTGAGAAATGTTCACAAAAATGTTAGCTTAGCCAATTCTCACTCATGTTGTTGGGAATTGGGCTAGTACAGGCTATTTTTGTACTAGCAAGTGCCCAAATTGAATCAACTTTGTTTCGGTGCACAATCCTATGTCGACCATTTTGCCATGTCTGCAATCCACAAATATGTGGAAGCCTCCCTTGTGCTTTTCTAGGAATTTTTCCCATAAAAAATTAGCGAGTTTCATACTTTCACAAGACCCAACGTAATTAGGTATATATTTGTTTAGCAGAGGGTGTGCCAAATATAAAGCACATGTTTATGCTTACATTTAAAATATATGAAATCATGGAGTCCTTTCATAAAGCAGTTGTTAGCTTCATCTTTTTTTAAGACTTGTTAGCATGGAGTCCTTTAATATCTCATACCTGGAAAGGACTAGGACTACTGTTGCTTGCATCTCTTATTAGTCCCTCCCTGGAACTATCCCTATTAAATTGCGTTGAACCTTATAATTGCGTTTTTTTTTCAGACAGTGTAATCAGTGCATTAACCCATTACATTATATTAATCAGTGTATTAACCCATTACATTATATTCTCAGCTTGGGCAGCGAGACTGTCAAAACATTACGGCCACCAGTACTATGTACCTATCTAAGAAAAGAGAGGAAAAATAATATAGTGAACATCAAATTACGGGGATAAACCACACCCCATAAAAAATTTCAAATCACATGAAGTTTTAGCATAAACAAAAAGAGATAGAGCACATTGTCTTATACAACTGGAGATAATAAGTAAAAATGGCCTATCTAAAATCTAAAAGATGTTTTAGAAAGCTAATATTGTAAAATATAGCATGGAGGAACATTTGCAAACCAGAAAAAAAGCGCCCAATCTGTAGGCATGCATTGCCCTCATACCAGGCTCGCTTGATAGAACAAAAAAGAGCCCCTATCATAGTAGTCCTGTAAAGAGTAAAAATAGTCATCTACATCCTGCGGCCCACCAGAATTATGGAATCGGAATAGAAGAGTCCCAGATCTAGATGCCATCTCTGAAGTGTAACACCTGCAAAAAACAAAAATCAAAATTGATGCCTTTTTTGGAGAGCCAGTCGACCCTCGTGTTGTTCTCCCTGTAAATATGGCCGATGGGCGGCCTATTCAACCTCATCCATAATCTACGCGTCCTTTGGATCCATCCTTGTAAAGCCGGGCACATCATAGCCATATTGTTTGTCACCCAACCAATAACAACCTTGGAGTCCCCGTATACATGAGCATCCTGCAGCTGAAGATTGGAGGCCGCCAGAGGCCCCCCCATACGGCCATGATCTCAACTTTATTATTAGACCTCGGGCCCCCATTCCAAAAGATGTGGATCCTCTCCCGCTGAGACAGCTTGATCCAGGGGCCACATCCCATGACACCCCCCACACATGCACCATCAAAATATATGGCAAGAATGGCCACCTGATGAGGCCTGATACGAATGGAGCCATCCCATACGGAGACAACTGGAGTGGGACGATCATCAATCCACCTCATGATCGCTGAGAAAATACGAGGAATCTCGAAAGGCCTGTCATCAAATAACAATTTGTTCCTTTCCAACCATACTTCCTAGATAAGGAAAAAAGGAAGCGATTTGAATTTTCCCCTCAGCTTATCCCACTCTAAAGCAGAAGAGATGAAATCCACAGGAGACCAGGAAGGATCCAAAAAGTGAGAACTAAAGAGCCTCCACAATCTCGCAACAACTGGGCATCGAAAAAATAGATGAGATATGGTTTCCATCTCACAGCAACATATGACGCATCTGAACGGCTCATGATGACCACGCTTAATAAGATTTTCCCCAGTCAAGACCTTACCCCTCCATATTAACCAACCAAACAGAATAATCTTGGTTGGTATTTTCCTACGCTAGAATGGGAGAAAAGTCTTCGAAATCTGTCCCTGATAAGAAGAGGTGTTAATACTTCTATATATATCCTTCACAATCAATCTGTTATCTTTCAAAGGACCATCCCACACAATCATATCTCCCCCACTATCCCAGCAGAGCCCAGCACCTCGCAGAGAGTCCCACAACTGATCCCATTCTGTAGCCTCCGCCCCCACAAGACCCATTTGCAAAGCGCTTTTAAAAACCGGGGCCCCGAAAGACCAGCATAGAATTGTCTGTGACAGATAGAAAATACCCCTATGTGCCAGTCGAAACTGCAGACGCGGCGAGGGTCCAGAATGAGGTGGTAAAGCTATAATATTTCTGAAACCCAGCGTGATACGACCACCATCCCTGAATAGCCAAGATAATCGGTCTGCCACATTACCCAGAATCTTTTTGAAACTCCACCAGATGGTCGAAATGGACAAGGGAAGGGAAAACTGCAAACGTAATAGTTGATGGAGAACATCACCCTCAATATATTTGCACTTTATGATGGCGCTCCAAATGCTATTCCCATTAATAGCCCTCCAAAACGACTTGATGAGTAGCGCCTTGTTGAAAATCTGAGTGTTCAGAATCCCCCAACCATCGTGTTCTTTGGGCTTGCAAAGGATCTCAAGTCTGCAAAGGTGGTATTTCTGTGCCAATTGAGATCCCCCCCATAAAAATTGGGCAATTATACTATTGATCAGTTGCACAATTCGGTCAGGAAGGTAATACAAGTGTCCCCAATAAACCATCAGCTGGGAGAGAACCGCCTGAATCATGATGAGCCTTCCCCCTGTGGACAACCATCTGTTCTTCCATCTAGTAATCCGCCTTCTGAACATATCAATCAGCCACATCCAATCTCGAATCTTATATCGACACGGCTTAATTCTGAATCCTAGGTAAGTGAATCCGTCTGCAACCTCTCTATATTCAACCCCCAGGAAATCCGCAATGAAGGAAACCTCCTGAGGGTCCCCATATTCATATAAAAGGAAAGACTTACCCTTATTGATAGCTAAGCTAGTTGCAGATTCGAACCTTATAAACATGTAGTGAATGTAAAACCAATGGTTTCTTTTAAGATAGCCAAATAACAGAAGATCATCCACAAACAATGAATGTGAAGAGGACACCGAGTTCGAGAAGGAGAAGCCCTTAATAAAACCATTTTGCTCCGCCTTATGCATGATATTACTGAACCCATCCACAATAAGGATGAATAACAGAGGAGACAGTGCGCACCTTTGTCGTAGACCACGACCAGCAACAAAAAATTGTGTGGGAATGCCATTTATAATAACAGCAAAATGAACCGTCGTAATACATGTCATTATCCACCTAATGATCCTTATTGGGAGACCAATTTTGAGTAGAACAAGCCTAATATAGGACCAGTCGAGAGAGTCATAGGCTTTATGGAGGTCCACTTTCATCACAATTTCCTCCTCTTTCTCCGAGTGCATAGAGTGTACCACCTCCTGTGTTATTGTTGTAGCATCATGAATGGATCTCCCATGTAAAAAACCATATTGTTCATTGGAGATGTTGGCCGATAGGGTGCCCTTAATATGATTTGCAATAATCTTTGATGTTATCTTATATAACACGTTGCAAAGTGAAATCGGCCTGTAGTCAGCGAAATTTTGTGGATCAGCAGCTTTTGGGATAAGAGCAATGAACTTAGAATTGAGGTTGGCCAGCATGATACCCCGAATCTGGATCATATCAACAATCCGAGTTAATTCTTCACCCAACAGATCAAAATAGAAAATGAAAAATTCCGCAGGCTAACCCTCAAGCCTCGGACACTTATCTTTTGAAAATGACTTCAAGACCGAAAGGACTTCATTCCCTGTAATGCTTTTATCCAAAGATGAAATAGCATCAACATCAAAAAAACGATTAACATGCTCCAACAGCCATACCTGGTTCTCCCTGCTGATCCCTTCCTTTTTTGGATAAAATGAGTCAAAATATCTGTGGGCTTCTTTTTGAATGTCAGAGTTGGCAATAGAAAAACTATCATCAGATTTCTTTATGCACCATATTGCATTCCTATTCTTCCTCTCATTTTCACATTTGTGGAAGAACTTTGTATTTTGATCCCCTTCTGCTAGCCAATTAATTATGCTCTTAAGACGCCATGTGACTTCCTCTATTCTCAAGATCTCCCTCTTCCTGTTCCCCAACTACTTAAGAATAGCTAGAGTGGATTCATACGGACTGCAATCCATGAAAGTGGCAAAGATAGCCTCCATTTGCTGCAAAATGTCTTTGTATTCAGCCTTGAGCTCCATCTTCTTTCTGTGTTCCCATTTTTTGGAAGCCACCTTAATCTTCTATAACTTGTGATGAAAGCACTCCCAACCCGAGAGCCCAGCCATAACCCCATCATCCTTCCATATCCCCATTACCATCTTGGCATAATCAACATATTCCAGCCAAATTCGGTTGAATTTGAAAGGTCGCCCTTTGATCTCCCCGCATATGTTCCATGTCAAAATTATCGGCATGTGATCCGATATGTCTGATGCCATGACAGAGGACCTGGGTCCCCCAAAATCTCCATCAAAGAATCCTTGACCATCACTCTGTCCAGCCTCTTCCCAATAAAATTAACCCCCGCCCCCCTGTTGGTCCATGTGGGCGTCAATAGGCATGGCCTGACATCCACTAACCTCTGAGAATTGAACATATCAATCAAAAAACCTGATATGGGGTCAAGGCGAGCATTTCTACCCCATATTTCATCCCCATGCAGCGAGGAATTAAAATCACCCATCAATATTAAGTTTGGAAGAGAGAGCAACCCCGCAGCCAGCATTCTGTTCCAGAAGGCAGTCCTATTTGAATATGGAGCATAAATTTTTATCAGATTGAAAGTGCCTTCGAAACCCCTTAGACTACCCGACAGCAAAATACCCCCAAAGAAACTGAATGCCTTAAAAGCAACCCTGTCCGGGTTCCATATAGCAATCATTCCCCCGAATCTACCATTCGAATTCATTGCCGCTGCATGCCACCCTAATTTGATTTTTAGAAACATTTTAATACCTTTAACTCTGTCAGAAATAATTTCTTGTCCCAGAAAAATAATCGGATCCTTCGATGCAATGAGATCCTTCAGGAATGAAACTTGGAGGCATCGTCCAACCCCCGCAAATTCAATGATATGATATGGGTCATGGGGAAGGTGGCCGAAGGTGGCATGCTCTAAGTGCCCTAGAAGAATTGTCTGCAACATCGCATGTGGCAATGGGAATATCAGTGAGGCCCGCATCATCATCGGAAAAGAGTGAAATAGATTTGAATGTGCCCCTATTTTAATGACAAGCAGCTTTTGCTTTCTTCCTAATGGTGATGTTTGCTGTCAAAGTGGGATTAGAGGGAAGTTCGAGGGATGTGGGCGGTTTGTCAAACACAGTGAGAGCGGCAAGGTCCAGGTTAGGGTTACCCATGAGAGAATCACTGTCACTCCCTATAGAATTCCTAGGAGAATCGGGTAGGTGTATAGGATCAGACAGTTCCGATGTATATCGAGGTGACAAAGGAGTCCCATCAGGCGCCACTCCAGCTCTCACCTCCGACGATTCCCCATAGGAGAAACATGTTGATCTAAATATAGGTGGCTCATCCCGCGGGTTAATATGAACATCAGAATGGGTTGCACCCTCAGCAGAAGTATCAGCCGACCTAGACTTGGAGAGAGACGGGATGGAAGCATTGGTAGGAAACAGGCTCATATACCCAAAGTCTGGAAAAAGCATTCTTTCAAAAATAGTTTTTATCGATTTTTATCCGAAGTTTTCGTTTGGAGGTCTTATTGCCGGAATGCAAATCATGAGCATCTACAAAATGTTTAACCAAAGTTTCAAAAAACCAATCAACGTTTTTATCCAAAGTAATTTTTATCCAATGTTTGAACGCTGATTCAAAATTCTAAAAAACGCTATTAAACAGTTATGCGCAACGTATTATTACTGCAGCTTGCCAAGTATTACAAGCCAGGTATTAAGTGTAGTCTTCCTCATCTTGCACTTACTGCTAACTTTGGGGTTCTATCCAAGTTCCTTTTGTAACATTCCTTTGTTGCTTTTATGTCTATGTGTAGAAAAAAGTAGCTGGCCTAGAACCTTGGTTTTATGTTATTTGTTTTATATAGGTTGTGGAGACAGCCATGTAGCCTGAAACCCTTACTGGCTATTTTGTTATATTTCTGTTTTATGCTATTTGTTTTATATAGGTTGTGGAGACGGCCATGTAGCCTGAAACCCTTACTGGCTATTTTGTTATATTTCTGTACAATCTAGAGTTCCTTTCTTTATTAGCAGCGTGTAAATAATTTTAATAATTCATTACTATACAATCTAGAGTTCCTTTCTTTATTAGCAGCATGTAAATAATTTTAATAATTCTTTACTAATAATGTCAGCGTACATAATTTTAATAACTGAGGAAACTGTTGACTGATATGATTTCGGTCCGTATTTTTACATTCTGGATCAAAATTCTGTCTTCAATGATATGATATGAATTGCTGAGGAAACTGTTGACTTGAATGATATGAAGTGTTTTAATCATGTCCACGAGGCCGCTTTGAATTTCTGAGGAAAATGTTGACTTGAATGATATGAAGTGTTTTAATCATGTCCACGAAGCAAACTGTTGACTTGAATGATATGGAGTGTTTTAATCATGTCCACGAGGCCGCTTTGAATTGCTAAGGAAACTGTTGACTTGAATGATATGAAGTGTTTTAATCATGTCCACAAGGCCAAGCACCCCTATAGAACCCAAGCATAGATAAAAGAGGCCAAGCAGCCCTATAGAACCCAGGAATAGCAGTTTGATGAATTAGAGTTGGCGGACTTGAAGTTGCTCGACTTCAACATTTTTTTTAATATTTTTTTAATATTTTATTGCTTTGAAGTATCTTTATGATCAGGATCAGACTCAAGGCGTTTTGATCTAAAACTTAGAAATATAATTATTTATTTTGGGCCGGGACTACTACCGCTTGCGGTCCTTATTAATTTTTATAATTTTCTTTTCAAAATATGCATATGGTTAAAGTTTTTTTTTTTTTTTTCTTTCTGTCTACAGAGATTTCTTTTATATCGATTAAAACCATTTCACCATGTTTTCTTTATATCGATTAAAATCACTTCACTATGTTTTATTTTAATTTCGACATAACATAATAATTGTTATATTATTGCTTAAGGATACTCAATATTGATGATTTAGATATTTTTTCATGTGATGATGAATCTTATTATGGTTATAATTGAGTATTAAGATAAATTATATTTATGAATTTGATATTAAATGTGATATTGCTAATATTAAAAAAGTTGCGTTATATTATTGCTTAAGGATACTAAATATTGATGATTTAGATATTTTTTCATGTGATGATGAATCTTATTATGGTTATTATTGAGTATTAAGATAAATTATATTTATGAATTTGATATTAAATGTGATATTACTAATATTAAAAAAGTTGTGTTTTATATAATATATGATGTTTAATCATTTATAATCAAATGTTACAAATGATTTTAAAAGTGTTGTAAGATATCAAAATGGTAGATAAGTACATGACTTAGTAAAACTATGTTATGATTATTTAGTAAAACTGTAGAAAATTTAAATGATTAATTATAAATATGTTTACAAGAAAATATGACAAGTATATTGAATGCAGGCACATGGTAAATGCTTGCTAAATGACTTGCATGTGGGTCATGGGGTTGTATAAAGTGAATTGGATCTTTTTGTAGGGACATAATGTGGGTCATGGGGTTGTATAAAGTAAATTGGATCTTTTTGTACGGACATAATGGCATCCATTATTTTACCCACTAGCACTTCATTCGTGGTTTAGGTTGCAAAGTGCAAGGAAAATTCAACTTCAAGTTACATGATATTGTGAGGGATGGACCACAAACTTGGTCATGCTTGTTGTATAATTAAAGGGAACACATTTAGGCCAACACCTTAATCCTTAGCCACCATTTGTCCCATACGAAGGGTAACACTAGAGTTAACGATTGTCTCCCTCATTGCATTGATATTCCCTTCAAGAAATCACAATTATTTGAGGGGAAGGCTTTATAGTGACACTCTAAGAATTATGTAAGTTAATTACTAAAGAGCATAAATGACTTAGAACCCTTGGTATTAGGAAAATGGGAAGGGTAATCAAAACTTAATTTAAATTATTAAAGACCTAATTTTAATATAAAAGGATGAATGTCAACCTTGCTAAGTAATCTTGTTAAATTAATAAATAAAATTTTAAATTAAGAATAAAAGATGTAAACGAAATCGTCCATGGGTCTTGGATAGACAATGATCGAGTGCTCTGTTAAGACACTCTTTTATGTGAAGTCACTGGTTCAATTCCCTGTCTCGGGGTGATATTGGACATGATGGTGATGTAATCCCACCCAAAATTACCCAAAAAAAAAAATGTAGACAAAATATTTTAATTATTCTAATACACACATAGAATCTTGAATTAACTATTAACACTTAGAAAAATAGTGAGATAAACTGAATATAATCTAATTGATAATTTTAAAAATGTATATATTATTAATGAAAACTTTATATGTAGAAGAAATGGTGCAGCAACGCTGCACCTTTTCCCACGGTATGCATACAAAATGCATATTTATAAGTTTGCCCCAAAATCAAAATTTCTTATTTTCAAAACCCATGGACTTCAATATTTTTAACACCCATTTTCTACCCTTACACTTTTCCACTCAACTCAAATTTCATTAAAAATCCACTTTATAATTCTTTCATAAATGACGACAACATAATACTATCACTTACATAAAATGCAGCAATAATATATATCACACATAATAAAGATTTTCTAAGTCGAATTTAGATAATTCGATGACAGAATTTAACCAAATGTTTAAACCTTTTCCATTAAATATCACGTCCATTATTCTTATTAAACTCCACACTAGTTTGAATGCGAATTCTGTTGGATCCAAATCTGAATGGCCGTCTTTGATGGCTTGGATTCTAAAACCCTATTTAATAATTCATCAGGTCCGCTTGACATTTTAAAGCTCTTGCAACTAATATTTCGATATTCGTTGGATCTTCAAGCTGCAGGAGAAAACCGTTAGATTAAACACGCGCTGGATGGTAAATATAACAAATTAAATCTGGCTTATAAAATATCAGGTTCGTTTGGAAGGTTAAACTCCTCGCATATCAGAATGCGATAACGGTCAGATCACAAATCTTGCTGCATGGACCGTTGGATGGTTCTACTATTTCCAAGGCTCTGTATAATAGATTCAGATCTAATTGAGTATTAAAATCCCTGCAAATTTAAAATATGGTTTCCACTAGATAGATATCCCTGCGAATTTAAAATATGGTTTCCACTTGATAGATTGCAAATGGTTGTGATTTCCCTTGTCTCCATACGAATTGCAGTGTTTCCAATTTTCTTTCAACCGGCTTAGGATAAACTATATAATTCAGGCACCGCAACAATGTCGTTCAAAGAGTCAGGATCCAAAGTGATCATACCCAGTTGGATCACCTAAGTGTTGGACAACCATTTTCATACAATTAACCTTAGACTCTTTATGTGCTACGCCAACTTCATTTGTTCAATTTGCCAGATTTGACGTTTCGTCAAAACAACTACGGTTTTCATGCATCAATGAGTGACAACCCCTTTAATTAAACAATACAAGCAACCATTTCTACTTCACAGTGAACTCATAAATCAAATGAAGACATACACACAAAATCAATTAAGCAACTCTATCTGAAATTAACAATTCAGAAGTATTTTGAATGAAAGTTAAACCCTCCAGGATTTGGAAATTACCCACACAATTTCACAGCTATAGAGGAAAATGAAATTTTATTCTATTCAATGCTTAATTCCATCAAATCCTCCTCTTGATCACCATCCTGAATCTCTATGCCTATCTATTTTTTCATGCCTTCAAGACTTACAATTTATACAAAAGTTTCTCTCAACTAATTTTGGCTCAGATCCATACTTTACTCAACAAATTCCTAATTCTTCTAAGTCCTCATTAATTCCTAAAATCTCTCTTTTATCCCTAAGGATCCTCTCAATCCCATAAATTCATGAACTAATTCCTAATTCTCTCATGTTCTCTAACATTTGAGAACATTTACAATTATGCTCAAAATATTAATTTAAATTCTATTCTAAATCACTCAAAGCATCTAAAATTATATTTAGAGAACCAACTCTCTAAAAAAACATAAGACCTCTTAAGTCTCTGAATGCTTTTAACATTTAAGCAGGATGCTCCTGCATCAGACTCCCCATGTAGAAAATTTTCATAGACTCCTGTCTATGAGGTCTGTTACTTTTCTGTAATAATGCAACAACCACAAGTCTCAATGACTTGCTACCTCCAGGATTCCAAACTCTTTTCTTCAGTGATTTCCTTGCTTCTTTCAACTACTGTTTAAGTATTCTGTTGTCTTTCCTTGCTTCGCCTGGTTGCCATATCTTTGTTAGCAACACTCCATTGGCTTTTCCTTCAATGATTGTTACAATTCAGCTTTTTATCCACCTGATTCTCTGTTTGAATCTCTTTCCCTTATGTTCATTTTCTGTCAGCTTCATCAAATTTTCTATTTCTCTGTTCAAATTATTTTGCTATTGTTGTCCTTTTTCAAAACTCTTGTTGCCTTTTTTTTCTTCAACTTCTGCTATCATTTTTTAGATTGCTCCAATTATCATTGTAGATATTGCTGGTTCCCAAACTTCCTGAATATATTTAAAGATATTTCCCTCTGCAATATCAAATTTTTGTTCTGCAAATTTACTTTCAAAAAGTAAATTTCTCTTCAATTCTTTGACAGTAGTAACATTTTATTTCGTTGTTGCAAATACTTGCAATCTTCATCAGATATCATAGCATTATCCTTCATTAGAATACAATTCTGATCTTGCTTCTTTGAAATGTCTGTGTACATTTTTCTTTCTTTCTTCATCCTTATGACAACTTCCAGTGACTGTCTATCACCTGCAAAATTTTCAAAACCTGCAATCACCCCCAAAATGTCAGTTTTAAAATCACATGAATCCATAGTTTTTTTTGATGATTTTGTCATCAAATCATTTTTCTATTCCAAATCTTCTATATACTCAGAAAATATTCAGTGGTATCCATCTCATTCCTCAAGCATATCATTTGAATACTTGACATCCTTTTTTGCTTCTTCTTGCTTTTGATCATCATTGTGAGCCAAACTTCCTCTGTTTTCAAATTTAGCATTATGCTGAAAAATAATATGTTCCTCCAATTGTGTATGAACTTTCTCAAAACTCAAATTCTCTCTCTACCATGAAATTATCTGCAAACATACACAAATTGTCAATTTCAAAATCATAAATCTCAATTGCCTCAATTGATGCTTCAAACAACATTGCTCCATCTTCAAGTTCAAAAGAAACTTGTCTTTCTCCAGCAACTTCAAGTTGTTGTAGCTTCACTCCTTTGATCCTTTTTGTCCTCAATTGAACATCTATAATTTTTCCAAGCTGCCTCAACTCCTCTATTAACTGCATATCCACTTATTTCTCTTATAGCTTATAACATTTCTCCTTCTTTCCCATTATGTAGCTGTATCTTTGGTCTCCTTTACTTTTCTAAAACATTTCTATCAACAATGCCAGTTGAAAATTTATTTCAGTTTTCTCTCTGATATTAAATATCTTCTGCATAATTCCTCCAATTTCAGCTTCATATTTATCAACATTGTCTTTTGTACCTACAACCATATTATTAATTGAAGAGTTAAAATATTTACATAACTCTACAATTTCTTCTTTATCAGGTTCTACAAGCTTCATTAATCCTTCTGGTTCCTTAAGCCATATTTTCAAGCACTCCATTTCCATGTGAAATCCTTCCAACATTTCTTCACAATATTCATTTTCAGTTTCACTCTTATTCAGGCAGTCCTCTTGACCTTGTCAAGCTCCTCTTGACTCATCTAGTTCTTGTGGATTGTTTTAGCACCTTTTTCCTTCACCTTGTAGCTTTCTTCTGAACCTTCTCTATGAATTCCCATAGCCATCTTCACTTCTGTGTGAGCTTCAACACCTGCAACCAATCAACTTCCTTCTGAGTTGATCTCCTCACCAAAATTCTCCTATGTCTGGTTTCCAAGTCCTCTTTCCTTAGAACTTGCACTGAGCAATCTTGCTCTCTCACTGGTTGCTACACTCACTTCTCTTAAGGACTTATTTGTCCTTATATATTCCAAGCCTTAGCTGGAATAAGGTTCTGCTACAATCTCAAGAACTTTCAAAAGTTATTCTTACAATTTTACTGCTGTAGTCTTTATCAATCATTTAGCTTCTGCAAACTTTCATACCTTCATAATCAATTTATGTCTCGGCTGGTTGTCTCCTGCAAACATACAAATTTCGTATAGCCTTGATCTTTTCAATCTGTAAAATATCATCAATTAATAAAACTCATGCATACCATCTTCCCAACATCACCTGTCTTCTCCTTATTTACTAGCCTTTACCATTTCTGTGAATCTGCTTCTGTAGTTCTGTCTCCATGCTTCCACTGCAGCATTCTTTCAACATTCAACTGTTTTCACAACAATCAATTCTGAACAAGGCTTCACTCCACATCAATTTTGGATTATAATTTACACAAAATTTTAATTTCTTTTTAAGCATCCACCTCAACAATCATAACACAATTTATCTCTTTCTCATGAAATCTGTGTAAATACAATATAAAAACTTCTCAAACTTTATTTGTCTGCAATAATTCACTATCTTGAGGCAAATCTCAATCTGTTCATACTTCACTCAGCTGCACACAGAATTCCTTTCTGATTTACTATGATCACCCTTTCTTGCAATTTCAACTGCATCCTTCACAATTCCGTTATTTCTTTAAAAAAAAATAAAAATTATACGGCTACGATACAATTGCCACTCTTAAGAACAATTTAGGAATGGGCTAAAAAAATCCACTTTTCTCCAAATTTATATATATTCCTTGATATTTTTTCATGTGATGATGAATCTTATTATGGTTATAATGGAGTATTAAGATAAATTATATTTATGAATACGACATTACGTGTGATAATTGCTAATATTAAAAAAGTTGTTATATTATTGCTTAAGGATACTCAATATTGATGATTTAGATATTTTTTCATGTGATGATGAATCTTATTATGGTTATAATTGAGTATTAAGATAAATTATATTTATGAATTTGATATTAAATGTGATATTGCTAATATTAAAAAAGTTGCGTTATATATAATATATGATGTTTAATCATTTATAATCAAATGTTACAAATGATTTTAAAAGTGTTGTAAGATATCAAAATGGTAGATAAGTACATGACTTAGTAAAACTATGTTATGATTATTTAGTAAAACTGTAGAAAATTTAAATGATTAATTATAAATATGTTTACAAGAAAATATGACAAGTATATTGAATGCAGGCACATGGTAAATGCTTGCTAAATGACTTGCATGTGGGTCATGGGGTTGTATAAAGTGAATTGGATCTTTTTGTAGGGACATAATGTGGGTCATGGGGTTGTATAAAGTAAATTGGATCTTTTTGTACGGACATAATGGCATCCATTATTTTACCCACTAGCACTTCATTCGTGGTTTAGGTTGCAAAGTGCAAGGAAAATTCAACTTCAAGTTACATGATATTGTGAGGGATGGACCACAAACTTGGTCATGCTTGTTGTATAATTAAAGGGAACACATTTAGGCCAACACCTTAATCCTTAGCCACCATTTGTCCCATACGAAGGGTAACACTAGAGTTAACGATTGTCTCCCTCATTGCATTGATATTCCCTTCAAGAAATCACAATTATTTGAGGGGAAGGCTTTATAGTGACACTCTAAGAATTATGTAAGTTAATTACTAAAGAGCATAAATGACTTAGAACCCTTGGTATTAGGAAAATGGGAAGGGTAATCAAAACTTAATTTAAATTATTAAAGACCTAATTTTAATATAAAAGGATGAATGTCAACCTTGCTAAGTAATCTTGTTAAATTAATAAATAAAATTTTAAATTAAGAATAAAAGATGTAAACGAAATCGTCCATGGGTCTTGGATAGACAATGATCGAGTGCTCTGTTAAGACACTCTTTTATGTGAAGTCACTGGTTCAATTCCCTGTCTCGGGGTGATATTGGACATGATGGTGATGTAATCCCACCCAAAATTACCCAAAAAAAAAAATGTAGACAAAATATTTTAATTATTCTAATACACACATAGAATCTTGAATTAACTATTAACACTTAGAAAAATAGTGAGATAAACTGAATATAATCTAATTGATAATTTTAAAAATGTATATATTATTAATGAAAACTTTATATGTAGAAGAAATGGTGCAGCAACGCTGCACCTTTTCCCACGGTATGCATACAAAATGCATATTTATAAGTTTGCCCCAAAATCAAAATTTCTTATTTTCAAAACCCATGGACTTCAATATTTTTAACACCCATTTTCTACCCTTACACTTTTCCACTCAACTCAAATTTCATTAAAAATCCACTTTATAATTCTTTCATA
Organism: Pinus albicaulis; assembly: GCA_034641835.2. Taxonomy (NCBI): domain Eukaryota; kingdom Viridiplantae; phylum Streptophyta; class Pinopsida; order Pinales; family Pinaceae; genus Pinus; species Pinus albicaulis. The sequence goes on from CM076582.1 coordinate 331,319,958, forward strand.
AATGACGACAACATAATACTATCACTTACATAAAATGCAGCAATAACACTTTTCCACTCAACTCAAATTTCATTAAAAATCCACTTCATAATTCTTTCATAAATGACGACAAGATAATACTATCACTTACATAAAATGCAACAATAATATATATCACACATAATAAAGATTTTCTAAGTCGAATTTAGATAATTCGATGACAGAATTTAACCAAATGTTTAAACCTTTTCCATTAAATATCACGTCCATTATTCTTATTAAACTCCACACTAGTTTGAATGCGAATTCTGTTGGATCCAAATCTGAATGGCCGTCTTTGATGGCTTGGATTCTAAAACCCTATTTAATAATTCATCAGGTCCGCTTGACATTTTAAAGCTCTTGCAACTAATATTTCGATTCGTTGGATCTTCAAGCTGCAGGAGAAAACCGTTAGATTAAACACGCGCTGGATGGTAAATATAACAAATTAAATCTGGCTTATAAAATATCAGGTTCGTTTGGAAGGTTAAACTCCTCGCATATCAGAATGCGATAACGGTCAGATCACAAATCTTGCTGCATGGACCGTTGGATGGTTCTACTATTTCCAAGGCTCTGTATAATAGATTCAGATCTAATTGAGTATTAAAATCCCTGCAAATTTAAAATATGGTTTCCACTAGATAGATATCCCTGCGAATTTAAAATATGGTTTCCACTTGATAGATTGCAAATGGTTGTGATTTCCCTTGTCTCCATACGAATTGCAGTGTTTCCAATTTTCTTTCAACCGGCTTAGGATAAACTATATAATTCAGGCACCGCAACAATGTCGTTCAAAGAGTCAGGATCCAAAGTGATCATACCCAGTTGGATCACCTAAGTGTTGGACAACCATTTTCATACAATTAACCTTAGACTCTTTATGTGCTACGCCAACTTCATTTGTTCAATTTGCCAGATTTGACGTTTCGTCAAAACAACTACGGTTTTCATGCATCAATGAGTGACAACCCCTTTAATTAAACAATACAAGCAACCATTTCTACTTCACAGTGAACTCATAAATCAAATGAAGACATACACACAAAATCAATTAAGCAACTCTATCTGAAATTAACAATTCAGAAGTATTTTGAATGAAAGTTAAACCCTCCAGGATTTGGAAATTACCCACACAATTTCACAGCTATAGAGGAAAATGAAATTTTATTCTATTCAATGCTTAATTCCATCAAATCCTCCTCTTGATCACCATCCTGAATCTCTATGCCTATCTATTTTTTCATGCCTTCAAGACTTACAATTTATACAAAAGTTTCTCTCAACTAATTTTGGCTCAGATCCATACTTTACTCAACAAATTCCTAATTCTTCTAAGTCCTCATTAATTCCTAAAATCTCTCTTTTATCCCTAAGGATCCTCTCAATCCCATAAATTCATGAACTAATTCCTAATTCTCTCATGTTCTCTAACATTTGAGAACATTTACAATTATGCTCAAAATATTAATTTAAATTCTATTCTAAATCACTCAAAGCATCTAAAATTATATTTAGAGAACCAACTCTCTAAAAAAACATAAGACCTCTTAAGTCTCTGAATGCTTTTAACATTTAAGCAGGATGCTCCTGCATCAGACTCCCCATGTAGAAAATTTTCATAGACTCCTGTCTATGAGGTCTGTTACTTTTCTGTAATAATGCAACAACCACAAGTCTCAATGACTTGCTACCTCCAGGATTCCAAACTCTTTTCTTCAGTGATTTCCTTGCTTCTTTCAACTACTGTTTAAGTATTCTGTTGTCTTTCCTTGCTTCGCCTGGTTGCCATATCTTTGTTAGCAACACTCCATTGGCTTTTCCTTCAATGATTGTTACAATTCAGCTTTTTATCCACCTGATTCTCTGTTTGAATCTCTTTCCCTTATGTTCATTTTCTGTCAGCTTCATCAAATTTTCTATTTCTCTGTTCAAATTATTTTGCTATTGTTGTCCTTTTTCAAAACTCTTGTTGCCTTTTTTTCTTCAACTTCTAATATCATTTTTTAGATTTCTCTAATTATCGTTGTAGATATTGCTACATTCGCAGAGCTGCTTTTCTGGTTGTATCTTCATTTACAACTCTCCATTGTTCCCATTACCAATGTTTGTTACGGTCCATCTTTTTATCACTTGATTCTCTTTGTCTGCAGCTCCTTTCATATGTTCATTGCCATCGACTTCCTTAATTTTATGTTCTCTTGTCCAGAATTATTTTGTTATTTGTTGTCCTTTCCCTTGTGTAGTTTTAAAAACTCTTGTTTGCCTTCTTTTCTTCAACTTCCTGCTATCATTTTTCAGATTACTCTAAATACCGTTGTAGATATTGATGCCTCCAAAGAGCTTCACGAATATCTTTGAATATGCTCTCTACATGTCAATTTGTTGTGCAAAATTTACTTTCAAGAAATACTTTTCTCTTCAATTTCACTTGGTATAGTAACATTGTATTCAAGCGCATAAATCCTTTGCAGTCTTCATCGAGGATATCATAGTCTTATCCTTCGCCAGTCTAATTCGACCTTGAATCTTTGAAATGTTTGTGTACATTTCTCTTTATTCTTTCATCTTTGTGACAACTTCCGATGGCTTTGTCTGTCACCTACAAAATTTGAAAGGGATTGATCACGGTAAATTTCGATTTCTATTAAAATCACGAGACCCAATAGTATTATTTGATTCATCTATCATCAAGTCTCTTTTATGTTCCAAGTATTTTATATGACTCGGAAAAATCTTCAATGGTATCCATCTCAAATTCCTCAAGCATATCATTTGAATATTTAACATCCTTTGTTGCTTCTTCTTGCTTTTGATCATCTTTGTGAGCAAAATTTCTCTTGTTTTTAATTTCGGCGTCGTTGGAAAATTATATATTCTCAATTATTATTCCTTGAGCTTTCCTCAAAACTCAAATTCTCTCTCTCTCTTGTACATGATATTATACGCAGACATACACAAATAGTTAATTTCAAAATCATAAGACTCATTTGCTTCAACGAATGATTCAAACATCACTGCTCCATCTTCAAGTTCAAAAGAAACTTGTCCTTCTCCATCAACTTCACTTTGTTGTAGTTTCACTCCTTTAAGCTTTTATGTCCTCAATATAACATCTATAATTTTCCCAAGCTTTCTCAGCTCCTTTATTAACTGCATATCCACTTATTGCTCTTGTAGCTTATACCAATTTTCCTTATTTCCCATTATGTAGTTGTATCTCTGGTCTTCTCTACTTTTCTGGAACATTTCTATCAACAAGGCCAATTGAAAATTTATTTTAGTATTCTCTCTGATATTAAATATCTTCTGTATAATTTCTCTTATTTCAGCTTCATATTATTAACATTTTCTTATGTACATACAACCACATTATTAATTGAAGAGTTAAAACATTTTCTTAACTCTACAATTTATTCTTTATCAGGTTCTGCAAGGTTCATTCCTCCTTCTGGTTCCTTGAGCCATCTTTCCAAAAACTCCATTTCTATGTGAGATCCTTCCAGCATTTCTTCACAATCTTCATTCTCAAGTTCACTCTTCTTCTAGTAGTCCTCTTGAATTATCCTATTTTCTTTATCATCACATTGCAAAATTATTTCATCAATTTCATTAAACAAATTCATTTGTTTACCTCCTTGGAATTTCACTACAGCATTTTCATTATGCTTATGTTTCATAACATCTTTAATTGGCTATCTTATACCAAACATAAATTCATCTATGAATTCCTTCTGTTGCAATAAATCAGTACCTTCCTCCGCTAAAAGGAATTATCCATCATACTTTACCTCAAGAACTCTATTCATTTTTGTGATAGTTTCATCACACTATCCATCATCTTCTGCACATCCTGCAAACATACACAAACCATGAGATTTAAAAACAAAAGGCTCCATAGCCTCATTTTCTCCCCTTATCAGCATATCTTCACTTTGTTCTGGACTATTCCAATAGTCCATGGAATCTTTCTCATTGTCCTCTTCACCTAGAATTTCACCCTGTTCCGGTCCACAAATGGAAACTTCCATTTCTGTTTCTACTTCTCTGAGTTTTTCAACCAACCACTTCACTTTTCTATGTCGTAGCCTTCTCTGTAACTTAGACCACTTCACTTTCTTTTTCCTCAAGACCCAACCTTCTCTTTGGTTTTCCTTCAGTAGCATTGTTAACTCATCGAGTTCTTTTCTTATATCAGCCAACTCCTTGTCAAGCTCCTCTTGACTCATCCGGTTCTTGCGAATTGTTTTAGCACCTCTTTCCTTCACCTTGTAGATTTCTTCTGAACCTTCTCTATGCCTTCCCATAGCCATCTTCGCTTCTGTGTGAGCTTTAAAAATTGAAACCAATCAACTTCCTTTTGAGTTGATCTCCTCACCACAATTCTCCTTTGTTTGGTTTCCAAGTCCTCTTCCCTAGAACTTGCACTGAGAAAACGTGCTCTCTCACTAGTTTCTACACTCACTTCTCTTAAGGACTTCTTTGTCCTTATCTATTCCAAGCCTTAGCTGGAATAAGGTTTTGCTACAATCTCTAAGAACTTTTAAAAGTTCTTCCTACAGGTTTACTGTTGTAGTCTTGTGCCAAAATTTTCCATTCACTCAACTGTTGCAAACTTTCATACCTTGGTAATCCATTTATGTCTCACCTGGTTGTCTCCTGCAAACATGTAACTTTTTTACTCCCTTGATTTATTCAATCTGTAAAATATCATCAAATAAAAACTCATGCATACCATCTTTCAACATCACCTGTCTTTAAGATTTCCTTATTTGCTGGCCTTTACCATTTCTATGAATTTGGCTCTGTAGTTTTGTCTCTATGCTTCCACTGCAACATTCTCTCAACATTCACCTGCTGCCACAACAATCAATCTTGGCTTTCAACAAGACCACATCAATTAGGATCTCATTCCAAAAACATCCAATCATAACATAATTCATGGCTTGAATTTCAACAATACAATATCCTTGCTCAACTACACGCAAAGTCCCTTTCTGCAACTCATTCAATTCACTGTTGGAATTATCAATCTCCGTTTAAATGAGAAAAATAATTGATGTGTTTATTTCTCAATTTCAAAGAGCATTTGCTCTGATACCACAAATGACGCAGCCTAAGTTTTGTTTATACCCACATCATGCAAACAAAAATACATGTCCAATGTATGTCAATTCATGTCCCTCGAATTAAAAAAATTTCATGTAAGTTTCTATGGTGAAACACCTTTTCTTACAAACTATTCACCCTTCTATCTCTATGTGGGAGCATTTCATCATTATTAAAACCCTTTAAACTTTTGAATTAAAATTACATGGAAACTCTACCCATCCTTTTCTTCACTTTATAAAACCTTTATAAAAAGCATTTTCCTTTCGGGATTTTCTCTTATAACTATACACTTTGGACTAGTGAATTATAGCATACCAGTATTAATGAAATATCACGTACACTTTTTGAAATTTCATTAATTTAAATCCCACGAAATAACATAAACCTTTGCAAATATTTAACTCTCCGTTCTTAGCCCACTTATCGAGGTTCTTGTAGCTTCTTCTGTTCAGATCCAAAACACATTAAATTCCTTTCTATAAACTATCGCCTCCAAACTTAAGTTTAAAACACATGCATCTAATTATGCGAAAACCCTTGGATCTGAGATTTTGACATGAGGGCCATCAGATAAATCAACTTCTGGATGGTCGACATAGATTATAAAATCGAATTTATAAATTTATCAGGTCCATCTAAAGCATTAACACTTTTGCAATTTAAATTGCGATAGTCATTGGATCTTCAAGTTGCAGGCGAAAACCATAAAATTAAACACGTGCTGGATGGTCAACATAACAAATTAAATTTGGATTATAAAATATTTGGTCCGTTTGAAAGGTTAAACTTCTCGCAAATCAGAATGCGATAACCATCAGATCAAAAATATTATTGCGTGGACCGTTGGATGGTTCTACTGTTTCCAAGGCTATGTTTAATAGATTCAGATCTAATTGAATATTAAAATACTTGCAAATTGAAAATACAGTTTCCATTAGATAGATTGAAAATGGTTGTGATTTCCCTTGATTCCATACGAATTGTAATGTTTCCAATTTTTCTTTCAACCGGCTTAGGATAAAATATATAATTCGGGCACTGTAGCAATGTCGTTCAAAGAGACAGGATCCAAAGTGATCATACCCAGTCGGATCACCTAAGTGTTGGACAATCATTTTCATTCAATTAACCTTAGACTCTTTATGTGCTACAACAACTTCATTCGTTCAATTTGCCAGGTTTGACATTTCGTTAAAGCAACTACGGTTTTCATGCATCAATGAGTGACAACCCCTTTTATTAAACAATAGAAGCAATCGTTTCTATTTCGCAATGAACACAAAAATCAAATGAAGACATACGCACAAAATCAATTAAGCAACTCTATCTGAAATTAACAATTCAGAAGTATTTCGAATGAAAGTTAAACCCTCCAGGATTGGGAAATTACCCACACAATTACACAGCTACAAAGGAAAATGAAATTTTATTCTATTCAATGCTTAATTCCATCAAATCCTCCTCTCGATCACCAACCTGAATCTCTATGCCTATCTATTTTTTCATGCCTTCAAGGCTTACAATTTATACAAAAGTCTCTCTAAACCAATTCCGGTTCAGATCCATACTTTACTCAACAAATTCCTAATTCTTCTAAGTCCTCATTAATTCCTAAAATCTCTCTTTTATCCCTAAGGATCCTCTCAATCCCATAAATTTATGAACTAATTCCTAATTCTCTCATGTTCTCTAACATTCGAGAACATTTACAATTATGCTCACAATATTAATTAAATCCAATTTTAAATCTCTCAAACGTTTAAAAATAAATTTGAAGAACTAACTCTCTTGAAAACATAAGACCTCCTAAGTCTCCCAAATAACCCATAAAATTTAAGCAGGATGCTCCTGCATCAACAAGTTCATAAATGATGGAAAGTCCAAGAAAAATACTAAAGCATGGTAATCAAGCTCGATCCATAGACACTCTAAATAAAATGAATAAATATAGGAATACTTCAATGATACCTAATACAAAATCCAAAGGAAGCCATTGCTATTCACAAAATATAAGTATTCCATTTCTTTTATTTCATTACATTGTTGTTAACTTCCTAAGTATATCTAGTTTTATTATCACTTGATTATACCATTTTATTTTATGATCTCCTTAGAAGAGGATTATAGTTATATTCCAAAGACTATTAATCAAATATGAAGTTAAGAGATTGTAGCTTGACTCGGAGGGAGCCTAGAAGAGAGATTTAAATGTTGAAAGAATTTTGAAGAAGAAGCCTTGATTCAAAGGGAGCGTTGTATTAAAGCTTGAAAATTAAAGCACCTCCCCTATCTTGAAAAGTAAGTAAAAACAAAATAGGTACAATCAATTAATGCATTATCATTTATTATGAATTATGTTAGGATATTTACAATTTACTTATATCCAAAATACCATGAAAATGTTAGGGTATGAAGATGGCATATTTTACATAGGAATATGTAGAAATTTGATAGAAATTGCAACTACTCAAGAAATTTAATCTAAATCAAGAGACACAATTCTACTTTACTGATCTGCAGAAATTAATTCATAATCTATATCAACATGCATAGATATGCAATAAGAAAAACCACAAATACACAATGATTTCTAGGGGAACCTATTGACGGTAGACCTCACACTGTTTGGAATCGAAGCCTCATCTAGAGTATCGACCCGAGTTCCATGTATTGTTGTAGATTTTCCTTGGCTACAAAGTTCAACACAAGAGAGAAATACACATGTATCTTCAGATCAACAAGTGAATATGCCTTTTGAAATGTTCAACTGCGGAAAGTATCAAGGTCCTTCTACCGAAAGGGGAGAGAAAAGTGGGCATTTTAAAGACAATTAATAGTACTAATCTAGAAAATACACATAGGCACATAAATAAGAATGAATCGTTGATCAAACAACGAAATAGTTCACAAGGAATCAATGATTTTTAAATAAAATACAACACACCTTCAACAAGATAAGTACCAAAGCCACCAAAATAGTTCAATTTCCTTAGTACAAATGAAAACAATATACATCTCAAACATTCAAATAACAGTATTACAATATTCATGACATATGCATGAAAGTGTGTTGGCTCAATGAGATTTTGAATTAAGTAAAAGTTCCAAGCTAAATCAAGACAACGAACGCCATTAGCCCCAATATTGGAGCATTAGATTAATCACTTGCTCCTCCAAAACAACTATCTTCCTATCTAATTCCTGGTAGGAGGAGCCAAGGTGAAAATTTCTTTGCATGTACAGTGAGGATATATATATAAAAATTGGGGTGATCCTTCACCTCCCTTATGACTCTTGGACTACCCTCGTGACTGTTCGACTTCTCATGAATTTTTCACTTCCTACATGACTCTTCACATTACATTGATGACTCTTGGACCTCCACTTCACATTACATTTTCCAATATATAATTACATCATATACGAATGATGTGGCACATGATAACTCATGACACGACATGACACGATGATGTCAAGTCACACTTTACTGTTGTTTTGTCTTCAAAAAGAGACCTGTCATGCTTCATCTTCATGAGAGATATGATTTGTTCTTCATATCCATCCTCCAAAGGGTTGTGAATTAGATGGAGTCCTCATGCAGCCCTGATCTTTGATATTCTATTGTAATCTAGTGTTCCTTCGTCTTCTGGCATAATTATCATGTTATCTCTTTAGATCCATATGTATCTTCTAGCATGCCCTCCTTCTCCATATCATTCGACATCATCTTTCCATAACATGATATAGTACCTACATCTGTAATCCAATCATGACAATATGACATCAGTCCTGTAGACCCCTAGTCTAAGATGGTGCATACTGATCCATTAAATGAGCTAGAACCAGGTGATAGGTTGGGAAAGAGGCTTAGTGATTGCACAATTCCGAAGCTCAGGAAATCAAGGGTTGAGGTTGAGCCTTGAGGTTTCACAATGCATAGTTCAGACTTGGACTAAGAAAAAATATTGCACACTTGGGGAGATTCGGGAGCGAGGTTGAGGGCTTGAGCACAGATTGTTCTCACTGTGCAGTTTTGGAAGGTAGAGGAGCCCAGGTGATTGCACAATTACGCAATTCAAGAGCTAAGGGATAAGGCTTGAATCTTAATACTGAACAATCTATAGTATTGGCTGGGCAGGAGAGATAAATTGTGTTGGTTTGGGAGTCAATGAGCTAGGCTAAGGGGTTTTACACTATTTCATCCAATTGTGCAGTTCTGGGAGGCAGAGCAGACCTGGTGATTTGGAAATTGCGTAGCTCAGGAACTCAAGGGTTGAGCTTGATATCAAATATTATGCAATGCGTAGTTGAGGCCAGGCTAGATTGCACAATTTTGGGGGCCAAGTTCCAAGCTTGAGCACTGGAACTATGCAATGCACATTCCTGGGAGGCAAGAAATGTGAATTGTGCAGTGTTAAGGGACAAGGTTGTAGCTTAAGGGTTGGAACTGTGCAATGTGTAGTTGAGGAAGGTCAGATGAGGCTAGGTTGTAAGGAAGTTTCTAAAAAATGGATAAGTATAAGATCAATGAGACTGATGTGAACAAGTATATGACTTGACTCTGATCACCTACTTATAACAATTAACGACACAAAAACATAGATCATCTAGAACATGTTAACAACATATTTCCTCTATGTGACAAATTTGCAACGACTTTACGACAAGTGCGACACTAAAGATACACTTTCTGATGACCGTGAAGACGCTTGTGTGGTAGTGCTTAAAACTTTAGGAATGAGTGTGATAGGTGTTTACATAGTAATAAAAACTTACTATCACAAATATTTCCCCTTGAAACAAACCAAAAATCCACTTTATATGATAAGCAACAATTCCTACACTAAAATACAACAATTGCTACATGAATATAAGAGTGCAAATGACACTTGTGATATGCGAATGACGATGAAAAAAACACATGCAAGGGAAAATATAACATGAAAATGACACTAATTAAAGGGAAAGAAGGCGAAAGCAAAAATAATAAACATGAAAAAAATACTTGTGACGATGAAAGTGCATAAAAGCGACAGTTTGAGAAACTCACCAAAATAGAAGTACGCTTTCAAACAAAGTGAGGGACTGTTAGTGCGCATTGACTGTCGACATGGATTGGAAATCACATAAACACAATATTGATGGACCATGTTATTCTTGTTCAATATTGCATAAAATAATGTGCTCATGGACATGTTGCAGACTGAACACATGTGAGGAAGTGACTTCGACACTTATAATCCAATAAAGGAGCTCAAAAGCATTAGCTAACCAAGAAGTGACTACGGAACTACTGATCCTAAGATCCATAGTGGGTTCCAAAATTGAAGTGTAGGAAACATTTTGGAGGGTGTTTTTCGCCGTGACAACATAAACCAATTGGGAAAAACCCCTCAAGCGTCTTTGTATTAATCAATTGAATAGATAATATATTATAATTGCTTGCTCCAACTCTAAGCTCAACCTGCAAAAGAATAAATGTTATCTCTACTTACTGAGGACCTATGGCCAATACTTAGCCACATTATGCCTCTATCAACCTCCTATTTCCTGGTGAATATCCTTAGGAAATTAGCCCCTATTCTTTAGGAATTTCCTCCAAAATGATTGCAAAATTCCCAAGGATTGATCATTGATTGCAACAACACTTGTACACTAAACACTATTTTACAACTAATGTTACATTGCACTGGAATCTCCACCATAACTGAGTAATTCAAATTCCTTGCGTGCATGAAATATTTTTGGTTGATTGATAAGTTAATTAGATGATCTCCGAGTTAGATTGTCATCCCATTACATAACTGACCTCCAACTAGTTCTATTAACTGTTAGAACTAGTTTAACTCAGTATAGCTGGAAATAACTAAACTCAGTTGCTATAAATTAGCAATCACACATGCATAACAATACTCCAACACTTCTAACTCGAATTTATAACTGAGTGAAAGTATCCATGTCACACTAGTTAACTACCTCCAAGTTGTCATGTCGATGTGGAAATTCATTTTACTCACTTTTACTAAGGCTAAAGTCAAATTGGCCCTTTCTTGCTACATTTTTTCAACACTCCCTCTTAGCAAGAAAGGGATTTTGCATCACCCCTATTTGTTATGCAACCATCTCACAAAATAGAAGAAAAGATAGATCAACGACTTAATAATCATCCTCTTCGAGGGGGAAACCTCCTTTACATTACATAAATGAACAATTCTTGGATGATTCAAATGACAAAACCTCCTTTCTATATATAGGATTCTAAGGGGTCACAATATAATCAGATATGACATAACAATAATAATGTAAGGGAAAAATAAATAAATAATGGGCTTCTATGGAGCACAATAATAAAAATATGGGTACTACATGGGCACGACAATAACAATAAGGGGATACACTAGTATTATAGGGACCTAACATGCCCCTCTCCTTCAAAAAAGTGTTGTCCTCAATGCTTGAGTAGTTATGGATGCTTCTGTATAAAATTCTCATCCTCCCACATGGAATATTCAACGGGTAAGTTATTCCACTTGATGAAATACTCTGAAATTTATTGATTTCATAATTGTAGAGTTATTGTTTACGTGGCTGTTTCAGGTTCCAATATGATTTTTCCTTCCACATCAAGTTCTGGAAATATTTTTTGAACTTTGTCACCTATAACCTTATTTAAGCATGAAACATGGAAAACTGGGTGCACTCGGGAAGATGTAGGAAGCTCCAATTTGTATGCCATAGTATCAATATTTTGCAACACCTAGTAAGGTTCCTCTCGACCCCTGCTCTCCCCTGATCGAATGGAAATTATGGTTCTTATAAAAAAATTTGGACAAATTTTTCAACAAAGTCGTTCGGTCATTTTGGTTGAGCGTTGTATTAGGAGGGTGGAGGTACTAGGGTCAAAATTGTGGGCATCACCCATAAAACATGTTGGCACGTTTGTTTTTTTTTAATTTGGTATGGGGCCGCCTGTTGGGCGGGCCGACCGACTCGGCCAGGCGGGTTCAATCCCCGCCGACCCCTCATATGGTATGTTGGTGTTGTGGTGGGTAGGGTCCCAGGTCAAGGCCCTTGGCCCTTACCCCAACTATATATATATATATATATATATATATATATATATTTTTTTTTTTTTTTTTTTTTTTATTTTTATTTTTTTGTTGCAGGTGGCGAGGTTGGTAGCCTGCCAGCCATTTTTTTATATTCTTTTTTTGTTGCTTGAAAACAATGGGTCAGAAATGGTTCTTCGGATTTCAAGGGTCACCGATAAAATTAAGTAGGAGATAATTTTTCCCTTCTCGACCAGAGAAAACCGTCATCGTTAAGTGTCAATTTGTCACTTGTTAGTGGCCACCAAATTTAGCGTACCTCCATATTTGGCAAGCCTCTAAATTTAGTTGGTGCTCTGCTAAATTTAGCTAGTGGGCCTAGATAACCAAAAATTTGACTAGTCATAACTTTGTCATACGAACTCAGATTGAGGTACCGTTTATGCTGTCAGAAAGCTTTTGATGAGATATTTATTCTGACCCTAGTTTCATTTCAATTCAAGTAATTTTAATTTTAAGCTTTTCTTAAGGCACCTTTTCTCTTGGAGCCACCTATATCATCACATCATAGCCACGGTCTTCAAAAAATGTTACAAAGATGAGGTTATTCTTTAGGCATTGATCTAGGTGGCTCCAGAGATGCACATAAGACAAAGAGGGCTTATGAAAGCTCAAAATTCAAAGTGGATGAAACGTGGAAAACTCAGTTTCAATTTTAATATATCATCGTCTTGATCGCAACGATGTGAACAGTTCGTCAAACCAAGTTCATATGTGAAATTTAGGCCTGGTCAAAGTTCTAAGGTTGACTAGGTGACATGGAAGATTAAGGAAAACACAATTTCACAAGATTTTGGTCTCCGGCTGCATTCCAGGAAAATTTTTTGGACACTTAATTTATCCAATAACCCCTACAGTTCGATAATTTTTCTAATGTTTGTTATAAAACGAATTAAATATTTAAAAAGGTGGCGGGGACACCAATCCCGCCACCCAACCGAACCATATCAAAAATAAAAAATTATTGTAAAGGGTCGAAGGGCCATGACCCCCGCCGGACCCCACGGAAACCACCGCATATGGCCTATATATAACATATATATGTTATATTTTAAAATAAAATTTAACATATATAACGTTCGTTGGAACGTTTGGGGTCAACAGATTCTGGTGTTGGTGGGGGTCGAACCCGCCTGGCCCACGTGGCCGGCCCCCGAGCGGGCGGCACCACCAACATACACCGTGCCATATTTAACACTACGCCCAACTAAAATAATATGAAATGGTAACTATGTTGAGGGGTCAGGATTTGATCCCCTGACCTCTCCTCCTCTACCCGAACGACCTCACCATTGCGCCACCAATGGTGGCTTTGTAAACTCCGCCCAACCCATTACAAATAAACTCAAATTATCATAAGTGCACCGGAGGAGGTAGAACTGAGGAGAGGCATGTATATCGAGGTTTATTAATATTTTATTTGCATGCAGGTGGAACCATGAGCCAGATGCAGGGGCAGTGGAACCCTAATTGAGCATCATTTTCAGGAGGGCCAAATTTTCCCAGTGTCTAAATTGGACAAATTTTATATGGATTTTATACCTCTCGGAGACACGAACCTGATGGAGGTGTCATTTTTTGCAACATAGATCTCAAAATTTCAGCCATTTTCCAAATTTTAATTATGGTGTCGGATTTCAGCTTCTGGACATTCGATTTCATGCCATTCTACGCCACGATTTCAATGGTGCATTCAGGTCCAACAACTGAGCAACTTATTCTTTAGCCATCATCATATTTGAGGTATACGAAGTGTTGATGTAATGTAATTCATTGATATTTGTTGTGATATGCTTTATTTCATGTCAATTATTGCTTGATGTATGATGCATAATCTTTATGTTTATTTGCTGTTATTAATTCTTGCTTGATGTATGATGCAGAATATTTATGTGTATTTGATGTGGTATGTATTTATCATGGATGGTGATTTATGTTTTTAGATCCCTTTGTTGCCTTGATGGCGGGATACTCTTTGTCACCATGTGTGAATTTATCATGTTGATATGAGGTCTGTGATGAGTGAGAGTTCCTTTTAACAGAAGGTCTCATGGAGAGACTTTGCCACTCATGTTGAGGGCTCATTTCCTTGTATGACAAGTAAAAAATGTCCATGTACATCATCACCAGTTACAACACTGAATAAAGTGACCAACACCATCGAGACACCGAGGCCGGGAGACATAGTCCACACTGGATGAACTCCATTATTAAACGTCTTGTGTTTTTGTTGTGCGATTGTTGACATGTTTTCCTCTTGATTATATATGCATATGTGTTCATTAATTCTTTTGATAAATTTTAATTCTAACACATCAATCGAAGTAAAAGGTCTTAGTTAAAATAGTAGAAAAAATTTACCTGGATCAAGTGGTATCAGAGCAGTCCTCTTGCTGATGTGAACCGCAAGCATGAACCATTGAACGTGCAACAATGGAGAATGTCAAAGACATGTACGAAGCCATGTTGAGGATTTTAAAAAGGGTGGAAATGTTGTATGAAGAGTATGAAAAACAATCAGCAGATAACGTTGGGTTGAAAACACTTCTACAAGAGGAGAAGGCGGACAAGCAGCGATTGTAGCTTCAATTGCAAGCCATGACAAAGGCATTAGAAGAATTGAAGCACAACAATGAAAGTCTTCAAGCAAGTCATGAGGCATTGAAGGTACTCCTACAAGAAGAGAAGGAGGAGAAGCAGTGATTGCAGCTTCAGCGACAAGCCACGACAGAGGCCTTGGAGAAAGTGAAGCGTAACAAATGCTCAGAGAAGCCCTCTTCACCTGATTCCAAATCGACATCTGAGGTAAAAAAATGTGATCATTCTTCAATTTCATCTTCACATGCTATTATTTCTGTTGCAAATGTGGAGATCTGCATTACTGGAACTGGCATGAGACTCCTTACCAATATGGGTTACAAAGGAGGAGGACTTTGCATTCATGGCCAAGGCATGACTCAGCCATTGGAGGTTGTGTAGAGAACTCGATACGCAGGTTTGGGATACACTAAAGGAGAATGCTCAAAGGTGTCAGAAGCTCCCACGACATTGATGAAACCGTCAAGGAAAAAGAATGATGGGAACACTTCCCCATCATCTTATGAAAACACATATTGCAGAGAGAGGGCTAGGGCAAGCTCTAATCACCATAATGGCATCAAAGGAAAACATACATTGTTGAACTCATCAGGGGAAAAGAATGATGGGAACACTTCACCATCATCCCATGGAAGTGCATGTCGCAGTAGAAGAGCTGAGACAAGCTCTTATCACCATGATCACACTAGAGATAACCAGGAAAGATATAATAAGTCTCAATATTCGCAAGTTCATTTTGATTATAAGAATGTTGTTAATCATGAAAGTAAATCATGGCATAAGAAATCTTGTCGTTTTTGTGGTTTACATAACCATGTCATTTCTGATTGTTGGAAAATAATGGCAACACAAAGGAGGATGAGGCGTGGAAATCCTTCTCCATAGCAGGGAAAGAAATTGGTTAGGAGGAAGAAAACATTTTGCAGTCATTGCAACCAAAGTGGTCATAAAAAATCCACGGGTTCGAGGCTCCATCCAGAGCAGCACCTTAAGGACGAAGTGTAACAATTGGTCGACAAATTAATTCACCACATTCATGGTGGTCCTCTTTATTAGGAAAAATATGGTTTTCCTAGATGTGGTAGTGTGTCATAGCCTTGTTTTGTAAACCACGTGTTGAATTTTTTTAAAATGTAAAAGTGATGATGTGTTTTCCATCACTTTTTGAAACAACCATGGTTTTTGGCCTTTTATTGATAGTTGGGGTATTATTGATTCCATTTAATGTAAAATTGACCATCGAGTATGGTTATAAACTCGTGGAAAGTGTGGGAATGCGTGGGTCATATATTGGTCACTTAGTTAAGCATGTAATTTGAAAAATATTGTACTACAGGTTTGCAGAGGATGCAGGTGTCAGCTCATCGCTTATGGCTCTGAAGCACAAAGGTGAAGGAGAATGAAGGGTGACATTTTCAGGACACTTGTGGTGCATATAAGGTACAAAGCGGTTACAGATTATGTTCATGATTTTGGTGGACCAAAAGCTCCTCAGTGGGGAGGAATGATCCAGGTGGCTTCAGAAACAGACACAAGACAAAGAGGGCTTATGAAAGCTCAAAATTTAAAGTGGCAGAAATGTGGTAAAATAAGTTTCAAGTTGAAGATCTTGTTATCCTGATTGCAACGGTGTGAACAGTTTGTCCAACCGATTTCGTATGTGAAAGTTAGAGCTGGTCAAATTTATAAGGTTGACTAGGTGACATGGGGGGTTAAGGAGGATGCAATTTCACAGGATTTTGGTGGCCGGATTCTGGCCAGCTCTAAATGGATTCTGGGAAAATTTGTTGGACACTTAATTTGTCCAATAAACCATATGGTTCAAGAATTTTTCTAATTTTTGTTATAAAATGAATTAAATATTTAAAAAGGTGGTCGGGCCACCAATCCCACCACCCGACTGAACCATATCAAAAGTAAAAAATTATTGTCAAGGGTCGGCGAGTCATGACCCTCACCAAACCCCACAGAAACCACCGCATATGGCCTATATATAACATATATATGCTATATTTTAAAATAAAATGTAACATATATAACATTTGTTGGAACGTTTGGGGTCAACAGATTTTGGTGTCGACGGGGGTCGAACCCACTTGGCCCACGTGGACAACCCTCGAGTGGGCGGCACAAACAACATACACCATGCCATATTTAACACCGCACCCAACTAAAACAATATGCAATAGTAACTATGTTGAGGGGTCGAGATTTGATCCCCCGACCTCTCCTCCTCCGCTCGAACGACCTCACTGTTGCGCCACCAATGGTGGCTTTGTAAACTCTGCCCAAACCATTAAAAATAAACTCAAATTATCATCTGTGTAATGGAGGAGGAAGACCTGAGGAGAGACATGCAGTTCGAGGTTTATTAATATTTTATTTGCATGCAGGTGTAACCATGAGCCAGATGCAGGGGCAGTGGAACCTTGATTGAACATCATTTTCAGGAGGGCCAAATTTTCCTGTGTCCAAATTGTATAAATTTTATATGGATTTTATACCTCTCAGCGACAAGAACCTGATGGAAGTGTCAATTTCTGCAACAGAGGTCTCGATTTTTCGACCATTTTCCAGATTGGAATGACTGTGTCGGATTTCAGCGTGTGGACAGTCGATTTCATGCCATTCGACGCCACGATTTCGATGGTGCATTCATATCCAGCAGTTGAGTGACTTATTCTTCAACCAACATTAGAGTTGAGGTATATGAAGTGTTGATGCCATGTACTTCATTGATATTTTTTGTGAGATGCTTTATGTCATGTCGATTACCGCTTAATGTATGATGCATAATCTTTATGTTTATTTGTTGTTGTCGATTCCTGCTTGATGTATGATGTGTAATATTTATGTGTATTTTATGTGGTATGTATTCATCATGGATGGTGATTTATGTTGTGATATCCCTTTGTTGCCTTGATGGAAGGATACCCTTTGTCACCATGTGTGAAGTTGTCATGCTGATAGGAGGTCTGTGATGAGTGAGAGTTCCTTGTAACAGAACATCTCATGGAGAGACTTTTCCACTCATGTTGAGGGCTCATTTACTTGTATGACAAGTAAACAATGTCCATGTACATCATCACCAGTTACAACACTGAATGAATCCGCCAACACCATCGAGACATCGAGGCCCGGAGACGTAGTCCACACTAGAAGAACTCCGTTATTAAACATCTTGTGTTTTTGTTGTGTGATTGTTGACATGTTTTCCTGTTGATTATATCTGCATATGTGTTCATTAATGCTTTTGATAAATTGTAGTTCTAACAAATGAACAGAAGCAAAAGGTCTTCGTTAAAAGGGTAGCAAAAATGTACCCGAATCAAGCATGGTACAAACATAACATATTTGAGGCAAAGAGGGGAGCCCTACTCCCTCTTAAACGTTATTGTACCAATTCGGGTAGTATTTTACCTTCCGTCGTCCCAAAATTAAATATGCATATGGAGATATTTTTTCTCTAGGTCACTAAAAAAGTCTCTATATCCTATCATGTGGTAAGGGGAACCTAAGTACAAGTACCACACACTCCCCATCACAATGTTGGTCATGCATGCGATCAGGGTGCTGTATATCTCAAATTTTGAAGCTAATGCTTCACGTGTTGCTCCTACTGCAGACTCCTTCTTGTTAGAATTTTTATGTGGACACTTTATAGCATAGTGCCCAAATTCATGACAATTGAAGCATTTTATTTTGGACTAGTATTTCTTCTTGCCCACTTGGCTGGATTCAACCTCACCTTGGGACTTCTTGCACTTGCCCTTTAATCCTTTTCCAACTAGAGCAAAGTCTTCTTCCTCTTTTGTGGATGTTACTCCATCTCTTGTATTTATCCTAATTTCTTCTTGTACCAAATCAGACCATAATCGTTCCCAATTCGGTAATTTCCCCCTTCCATTTACAAATTCCTAGTAGATGTGCCAGGATTTTGGAAGGCCTAGAAGAATCAGGCTCACCGGGTCATCTTCTGCAACATTCAGAACAACCCCTCCAAGCTCATCCTGAACTTGCGTAAATCTGGAGAGATACTGCGAAATAGTATCATTTTTTTGCATCTTAATGTTTTGAAGTGTGTCTTTTGGGGCCAATTTTCTATGGAAATTGCTATTCTCGAATAGCTCAGTTAGTGTCTTTCACATTGTGAAAGTATTTTCTTTCCCAAGGAGACTCGAGACCACATGGTCTCTCAATCCCTCCAGAATTAGCCTCCACACCTTAGCTACATCTTTCTTCTAATGGGCTAAATTCTTTGCATTAGCTGATCTTAGTTTTGGAATATTTGTCTTGAAATAATCCAATAATCCATTGTCATCAAGCACTACCACCATGCGATCCTTCCAAGAAATAAAATTTGAGATGCCTTCTACGGCATACTCTAATCTTAGTCCATTGAAGGCCATTCTCCCAACTCTAAGGAAATCTTGTTACACTGAAGCTGCAAATTTGAACCTCCCGAGGAACAAATTCGAAATTCTTGTTCTAATGTGAATACTGATTTGATACCATGTAGAAATTTGATATAAATTGCAACTTCTCAAGAAATTTAATCTAAATCAAGAAACATAATACTCTACTACTCTGTGGAAATTAATTCACAATTTAGAACAACATGTATAGACATGCAATAAGTAAAACCATAAATACACAGTGATTTATAGGCAAACCCAACTGGGGAAAACCCCTCAAGCCTCTTTGCATTAATCAGTTGAATAGATAATCCATTACAATTGCTAGCTCCCGCTATGAGCTCAACCTGCAAAAGAATAATTGTTCTCTTTATTGTCTGTGGACCTATGGCAAACACTTAGCCACTTTATGCCTCCATCATCCTCTTATTTCCTTGCGTAAATCCTAAGGAAATTATCCCCTATTATTTAAGAATATCCTCCTAATTGATTGCACAATTCCCAAGGACTAATCACTAATTGCATGCAACACCTATACACTCAACACTAGTTTACAACTGATGTTACACTACCTTGGAATCTCTACCACAAATGAGAAATTAAAATTCCTTGCATGCAGGAGCTATTTTTTATTGATTGATCAATTAATTGGATGATCTCTAAGTTAGATTGTTGTCCCACTGCACAAATGACCTCCAACTAGTTCTATTAACTGTTAGAACTGTTTTATATTCGTACAACTGGAAATAGATGAACTGGATTGCTATAAATTAGTAATCACACTTGCATAACTGAACTCCAAGCCTTCTAACTCGAATTTACTAAGCTAAATGAGTGACAAGATCCATGTCACAATATTTACCTGCCTCCAAGTTGTCTTGCTGATGTGGAAATTAGATTTACTCAATTTGATTAAGGCTAAAGTCATTTTGAGCCTTTCTTGCTACAATTTTTCAAGAGAATCTAAGGTTTTTACATTGTTAAATTTTTGTGGTATCTAGGGTTAGAAAATCCTTGTCCAAACTTGAATTAGAAAACCCCTAGAGTAAGTAAAATATGAAACCCTAACTATTTGTTCCCTCTTATAAAACCCTATATCTTGATCTCTTAGGATTTATAGATAGAATCTAGGGTATATGGTTAAACCCTAGTAAGGGTTGAATTGAGTAAACCTTAGGGCTTGAAATTCAAAATCCTTAGGACTAATGTTTTCGCTGAAAATAAAAGCCCTATTTAGGTTTAGGTTATGGAATATCTGAGGGTTTGTAACTAAAACCCTAATAGTATCATTTAACAACCCTAGACTGAAAAATTAACATCATGCTCTTATATTTTTTCTAGTTGTACCTGTTGATAAAAAATTGTAGATACTGTAATTCCCCCTAGTAATAATAAAAATAAAAAATAATAAAAAATAAAATAATATTAATATAAGTAAATAAATCATAAATAAGAAAGAAAAGATAATAATATTATATAAGAATAAATAATGAAGAGAATATAATAATAATAAATAAATAAAATAGTAAATAATAAACTGGAGTTATATATATATATATATATATATATATATATATATATATATATATATAAACAAGTAAAGTTTACAAATAGTAAAAATGAATAAAAAAAGAAAGAGTTAAATTAAGAGAAATATTGAATTAAGTGGAACTTAAAATAAAGAAATAAAAGTTGTATGTTGACACATGGATTGTGTGCATGCAAATCTCTTTCCAATTCCTTTCATTTTTTGGAACAATTGGTTTTATTCAATGGATGAAAAGGGGATAAGGTTATTCAATAATTCTTTTGGAGAAGAGTGGTTAGAGACAAAGGAAACATTGGCAGTAGTACGTTGATTGAGGATTCGGGGGTGGCCAACTATAGAAAGATTATGTGTAGTTGAGCCTATGGTTGGGTGGAGAGTCATTGCCAAAACTTTGTTGCGGTTAGAAAAATTCAAATAGCATTCAACTCTGAAATCACAAGTAAGGAATATCGTCATTATAGGTAAATCATTTCTACTCGTGTTTTCTCAAAAATTCTACGCAAATTAGTTAAATAGTTTGTGTGTTGATTATTAATCGCACAAATTGATGTAATTAGTTGTATGTTTTAATTTAGGGTTGTTACATATGGTATTATAGTGTGTTTCAGCTCTGTATGACTTCTAGGTAAAAACAAATTATGAGAAAAATATTAAATTAAATTTTGTGAATAATTTTGTTTGTAATAACCAGAAAAAATTTAGCCAAATAAAAAAATAAAAACAAAAAACAAGTTTTGATTCTTTTAACACTATGTACATTAAAAATATATATAAAAATATAATGAATTATATATATGTTTTTTAAAATTAAATACTTATATATATATTAAATAAATAACACTTTTAAAAGCTATAATTAAATATAAATTTTGGGCACTTCTTATTTGCATGTACTTATATACATGAATACTCTTAAATATACTATTATAATTTTAATTCAAAAGAATTCCATTAAAAATAAAACACAAAAAACCCAAAAATATATTCTACCGCAAGAAAAACATATATATGGAGGATACAATCTGTATGCTACTGAAATATGAGTTGTATTTTTGTGAATTTATATCAAGTGTCATGAAACAACTAAATTATTATTTTCGGTTACATTATATAAATTTTTCTTGAAGATAATAATACTTTGTCATGTAAATTATTCTTTAAATATTTCTTTTATTTTTAGTTGTTGCTTTTATCTTTGGCCATTTTGGTTGCTTACCAGCTTTTTTATTCAATTTGCAACTAAATTACGCTTTGTTAGTCCTCGCCTCTTTGGGGCTGGCAGGGACTATAATAATTGTTTTTAGTCCCTGTCGTTACTTTGACACGAGGACCAATAAATATTTCCACTGTAAACCAAAGTTTTTTGAAATGGCACAACAACCAATGCAATATTTTTTATTTTAACGTAATTTTTCTGAAGTCTTTTTTTCTTTTAACCAATCAGAGAAATCCTTTTCTTATTTGGCCTCATACTGAGACATACAGACACAATAGTTGAGCAAAATTTGGGAGAAGCCCAAGTAGTTAAAATAGCTTAACACCTAATGAATTAATGTTATCCTATATTTCTCTTCAACATTTCATTTTAAGAAAACTCATGGTGTATATTCTTTGAAAGCGAAAGTATATTTTTGTTAACAAGTAGACACATTTTTGGCATATGAGTCATGTCTAGCATTTGTGTCATTCTTGATAATTGACACATCTCTGGCATATGTCTTATGTGTGGCACATGTGTCAATCTTGATAATTGCATGGCTCAATGTGTTGGCATTGTGGTTTGAATGTTAGTCTCCTACACGGGAAGGGCTTTCTCCAGAATTGAAGTGAGATGATAAAACCTTCGCTTCTTGGTTAGCATTAGCATTCTTGGTTTGGTTGGCGAACGAACCTTCTTGGTGATTATCATTCCAGAATGGTGAACATTATTCCAACGTTCAATGAACAGGTTGAAATTTTTAGATTTGGTGTGCATCCTCCTCAGCTCTGTCTGAAGCCTCCTCCTGAGCGCGTTTGCATCACCATATACAGGTAAACTTACTCTTATTTTTTAATACATTTTACTATTTTTTTTTTTTAAATTTACAATATTTTACAATCTTTTAACATGCAACTTTTTCACCTTTATAATGAAAACTTTATAATAGCAGACCACCTCAATCACATATCTAAAACACAGGAATGAATAGAACCGAAACGCTACTTTGAAAGCAAAGATTTTTATTGAAAGAGTGACCAAAAGAGGAAGCCAAATTATGGGGTGATGTTTATTTTCCCTATATTCATATACTCGGCTCGCAACTCAAAGTCCATCTCCTTAAGAATAAACCAGTGACAAACCAAAAAAGTCAAAAAATGCGAGCAGGTTGATGTTGTGTAATTAAGTTCTCTCATATTTACAATCTGTCATCAAAATGAACTCGCTTTCTAGCTTTATTATATATATAAAGTTTAGGTATTAAACATATATATTTTAAGAAAATATAATAATTTAAAATACAGATTGATATATAATATAATTTAATATAAATAATAACATCACATTTTTAAAATACTGTAAGGAAAAGACCCTTTAGCAGATTTTTTGAGGAAGCCCTTATAAAAATAGCCCATATATCTTTTTGTAGTGGAGATCATTAGAGGAGGTTGGCGGGTGTAGGTTTTTGCGGATGTTTTTTTTTTTTCTTGCGGTGTGTTTCTATTCATAACACGCACCGATGTGTTTTATATAAAGTGCATCAGTCGTATTATCAAATGGCACACCGAGACACTGTGCTCTCCATACAAACCAGACCGATGCACCTCAGTAATCCAACGCACCGGTGCATACTATCAAATGGAACACTGAGATACTGTGCTCTTCGTACAAACCAGTTGGTGCGTCTCAATAATCCAACACACCGTAAAGAAGTGTGGTGCGCCATTGATAAAACTGCCTGGTGCGTCTCATAATCGAATGCATCAAAAAAGAGTTAATTAAAAAAAAAAATACTGGCCGTAAAAATATTCATTTTTACTTATTCAGTGCTTTAGAGCTCTCAAGCACCAGTGTGAGTTTTTCTTCTCTGTGGCGCCTTGTCATCAATGCTCCCATTGCCCGCATTGCTTCCATCCATTGCTCATTGTGTGGAGTTAGAATTTTTTAAAATGGTGGGAAAATTTGTTTTTTAGTATTCCTCAGCAAAGATGCCTCCTCAATGAGCAAATGTGCAGGTAATCTACTTATTTCTCAATAACTTAACCTTTTAGCAAATTAATTTCTCAAATTCACTTAAATTAATTTACCGTTTAAAAAAAAAAATTGCGCAGTGCGTTCGAGCCATTTGGTTCGCACCGTTCGCATTGCTGCCTGTAAATTTATAGGCTGCACTGTGGACAGTGTTAATGGAAGCCGCATCGGGTTCTGGTGCGGTACCGAGAAAATGCGCACCACTTTAACACTAAAATAGTGTGGTGCGTTTCGGTTGTCGATCACATTAACCATATAAATTTTTCACACACTATGTGTGGTTGTATGGTGGTGCAGTCATTTACCGGATTGCACTGGGAATTATGTATGCCTATTGAGCAGTGCGTTTACCAAACTAACCACCCCGGGGCAGATATTTTGATCAATGCACCGCACAAAAAATGTTTCCTTTTTACCCGGTGCGTGACTATTTTTTGGGCACATCGAATGTTTTTTTTCTTTCAATATATATATATATATATATATATATATATATATATATATATATATATACATTTTTCATTTAATAAAAAATGTATTTAATATGTGAATCATTCAGCAACATCAATGGAGAGAGGAAAGGGAACAACAAGAGCATATGGAGGACCGTTATAACATGATTCAATAGTGAGAGGCACGGGAGAGGGAGAAAATTTTGTACCCTCATTCTATTATGACACCCATCCAGTTGCTCTTAAGGCAGGTAGGCCTCCTTAAGTTCTATGAGGAGGCTACATCCCTGAAGGGTCACAATGGGTTATTGGGACAGTTGATCTACAGGCGGGATGCCCACCGACAGACTTTCTGAGTCGGTCCTGGCTAGTGGTACGACCCCACTAGGGAGGAAATTTATTTTATTACTGGCCTATCTAGGAGAGGGCAGGATTTTCCTGAGTTCCCAGATGTCCTTGTCGGTTATGCAATAGGGAGTCAGTTGGCATACTCCTATAGATACATTAGGGATGATATACTTTCTCCTACAGATTTTCAAATGTCCAGTGGTTAGTTACACATTGCTTCGTTTGGTTCAGAGGAGGTGAGGTGCCTCTCACTACTATTGATGACTATTGCACACTATACTAGTGATGGGCAGTGCATTAGTTACCCGCTTTTATTTTATGTTGATTATTTATTCTAGACGCCGCGACTTGTGAGATGGTCTGCTATTTTTTTGCGGCAGTTTTGTATAACATTAGATAGATTTCGTTCTCAAGCATGTGAGAGGTTGACTTTCCCTTTTGCTTTAGATTTATTTATTTTTATTTTTTTAAAGGTTTCCTGAGACAAAGCCTACTTTTGTCCGGCAGCCTCGTAGGCCGATGTTACATGTACGGATTCAGATGCGGGGCTAGATGATGCCCAAGAGGGGCTTGTTCGACTATTTGGCCAAGATATCTAATGATGAACTGGAGCTACTAGCCAGTGTTGATGATCACATGTTCATGATGGTGTTGTGTCCGTACGTGGGTTTGGATTGGCGAGGGTGTACAAACATCCTCTTCACACAAGATGAGCCATCGGATGCTAGAGTTAATATTAGTGTTTTCTTTAAATTAATATAGGTTCATTTTATTGTCTTAATTAATTAATTAGAATAAAATTTATTCTAACACGTTCTTTAACTTGTTTTATTAAATTGTTTAATGAAATTGTCTAATTATTGTTGTGTACTATATATTTTGTAGATATTGGCACATTCGTTGGGGACATGATTCCACACCCACCAGATGATCCTTTAATTCATGATGAGGAGATGGCAGAGGCTACGGATTAGGGTGACATACCTGATCCTCGGGTGCAGATACCTACGGGGACGCAACGTAGGGCAGACATCCGATTCAGGATGGATTTGGGCGATCGACTGTGTCAAAACTTAGTTGATGAGGGAGTTTTCCCTGCTACGATCAGAGAGATATAGGCTGATTGTAGGCTCACAGAGCTCTGGAGAGATATGTCGTGCGAGATGATGACCCTTATGCATCATATTGTTGGAGCTTCCGTGCTACTGGCGGATAGGATGGATAGGATTCACGGAGATGCGCGACAAAGCAGCTCATCGGATGATCATGATCACAAGGGGAGTGATATTCATTCTAGTACTCCACCTCCTCCTTCACCTCGCGCCAGAGATGAGCAGCCAACATCGAGTTCTGATCAACAAACATCTTCTGAGCAGACACCTGATCCTGAGCAGGAAAGTCCATCTGAGCGGGCACCATCCACTGAGCAGGCTGCACCATCAACTCATCAACAGACACCTTCTGAGCAGACACCATATGATCAGTAGGAACCTCCTGAGCAGGCACATCATCCATCTGAGCAGGAGGCTGCACCATCGACTAAGCAGGCCTCGAGTACTAGTTATAGTATTGATGTAGTACCACCAGATATTTGAGATTTATGTGCAGTTCTATTATATATATATATATGGTGTATGTAATTTATGTTCATGTTGATTTACTTAATTTACATGTTGGTTTTCATCATGATGTGTATATTGTTAGGTCATGTTAGATATGTTCATTTAAAGTGCTTGCAGATAGAAATGTATGTGATAGTAGTTATTTGACATAAGATGTATATTTGATGTTTGTATTCTGATGATGTTATACAATACTTGTGTTTTGTTAGATGATCGTGATCATGATGATTAGATGATGTTAGCGAATTTGAATGTGTATTTTAGAATATGATGTTTGTACGCTGGTTATCATGACTGTGATGTTTATTTTTAATATTTAATCATGATATTTATTAAATATTATGTACTGTAATTGTAAAATTACAGTAATTGTAATTGTAATTGTATGTATCATGATTATAATTGTATGTAAAACTGTAAAACTGTAATTGTAATTGTATGTATTGTCATGATTCAATTTTATTAAAATTGTAAAATTTGTAAATTTGTATGAATATAAATAATTGTAAAATAATAAATCTAGAATAATATGAATTTTTCTAACATAATAAAGTTTGGAAAATAATGCAAATAAATTCATGTTTAGAATTATCATTATTTTATTATAATCTTACATACCAAAAATAACAATATACATTAATACATTTTTTTAAACTTTGAAGATATCACACACACACACACACACACACACATATATATATATATATATGGTTTTTCACTATATCATTACTTAAATAAATGCACCCTATAGGGTGCATTTATTTAAGTATATAGGGTGCATTTATTTAAGTAATGATATAGTGAAAAACCACTTAAGTATCAAGTAGTATTATTTTAGAAATTGACTAAAAAAAGAACTTGATACAGTGCATTGTTTTCGAGATCAACATAATTGAAAATTATTAAGTGCAATAATTTTAACATTAACACAATGCAAACGGATTAATTTGAAATGCATATTATAATGTTTTGAAAAAAAGAGAGTCTTTGTTATAAGGTTAAGTCCTCTTCTTTATAAAAACTCATCTTAAATAGTATAAATGATGAAATAACACATGTACCATATCACTCTTTGTTCTCATGATCACTGTCATTATCTTCCAGCTCGCTTGGCATGATAACACTATTGTACTCAAAAATATGTTTTGATCTAAGGTCATGTCTCAATACAAACCACCAATCCTTATCCAACACATCTGGGTAAAAAAACACATGGATGCAGTTTTTGGGGAAAAAATAAGGCTCCTTAGCTTCATCCTACATCTTTCTAGAGTTGATACATATTAGCCTACTATCGCGATCTTCCTTATACATTATTCTGATCAAAGATGTCCCACCACTTGCACCTAAAAATAACACATTGGAAAGAAGAAAAGTCCACTTCAATGATCTCTTGTATATTTCCGACGTAAACTAACATCCCTCGTACTAGGTTTTGATCACGGTGGCTAGCTCGACTAGATTGATCGAACTCGACTTCCACTCCACAGTCTTGTGTCATGTTTCCATCATTGGCATTTTCTATGCGAAAATGGTCTCCATATGCCCACATAAATGGGAACAAATGCACCTATAAAAAAGTTTAAAAACCATAGTGTCATGTGTCTAATAACCCAACTGTTTAAATATAAAATATAGATGTTACATTTCAAAGGTGCATTATTAAGTTTACAATGTACATAAATATATTATTATCGAGTTGCTGCATCCAATCCCTACATTTAGTGCATCCTCTTTAGCACGCGGGTAACGATTGCACCGTATTTCTTTCTGACTTGGTCAACAACCCAACTATTGGGGCATATATTTGGCATATTTTCTTTTAAATGATCGGGATAAGGCAAGCTTCTACCATTCACTAAATCATTTCCTATCACTATCCCATTTCATCCTCTTTTGTTCGTACAATGCGACCCATGGTTGTGTCACTTCGAAATTATAAAGAACGAATTTATTGATTGCATCAATTTATGCATTTGTTGATTAAATCAAACCGACATATAGTACATATGAGATCAAAATATACATTATATGGAAGTTCAACGTGAATATTTACTTTGTGTAAATTTGAAAAATTATTAGTCACTTACTCTTTATCAAGCACATTTTTCCATTCGTTTGAAGAAGCTCCCCTTCTCTTTTGTCTTCATCCATTTCATCGTCCCAAATCACCACACCTGGTCTATTGTCGATCTGCTTGATGTACTCACTGGCATATTAGAAAGACTCATACGCTATGTACCCCTCTGCTATAGACCCCTCAGGTTTTGCCCATTTTCGAACAAAACCTTTCAATTTCTGCATGTACCTCTCTAAGAAGAACATCTAACGACAAGAGACCACCCCAACTAATTCAACCTCCTCTACTAGGTGGATTAGAAGATGAACCTGCAAGTCCATGAAACTCGTTGCAGTTCCTTCTCAAACATACAAACAATCTCAACTATCTCTTGATGCCACCGTGGAATGCTAGCCATGTGAATCTCCTTTGATGTGATCCAACGTACAAATGCAGATAATTTAGATATGGCATGTCCTAGGTCTTGGGGAAAGTCATGTTTCACACACCCACACATGAACAAAGGATAATGACACTACAAAGTTATAAACACATGCAACAATATACAAAATTAGTTATGTTTTATGATCCCTGCATGGGATAAAAATTATTAATATAACAAATAATAAAATCATGCTTTTGACATTATATGTTCTCTTAGAATATTCAAATGGTCATGTGATTTCAACCCCAACAAATGGTCTTCCATGTTGAAGCAGCGCCATAGTGAAGACGCATATGAAGATGGCACCCTTACACCCATTATAACTTCCTTTGCCAAAGAAAGATCATATTTTTTTAAAATCCATGGGACATCACCTTCTTTGAAATACCAATTAGAGGGACCAACCTCTGATCCTGTACTTTCTAATTGTCTTGGCCAATGTTTATTTTTAGTTTTTTAAGTAGTAATATCTTTCCTAACAACCAATGTGTCACTTTGTTTCGATGATATGTGCCTCCATAAAGAAGACGAAACATTTTTAAATATATGCATGGGATATAATAAGTGGGTAATCTTAAGATGCTCCCAATATGGGAGGTTAT
Organism: Pinus albicaulis; assembly: GCA_034641835.2. Classification (NCBI taxonomy): domain Eukaryota; kingdom Viridiplantae; phylum Streptophyta; class Pinopsida; order Pinales; family Pinaceae; genus Pinus; species Pinus albicaulis. The sequence continues at coordinate 331,349,522 of CM076582.1, forward strand.
AAAAGATAGATTTCCTTTTCATCCCAATGGGAAATTTCTCAACATAGGTGTCGAAGAATTCTGGATCATCGAACATAGGCTCTCAATTTGAATTGAACATTTCTATGAACTCCTTCTCCTTCTCTCTCTCATATGCTCTAAGCCATTCAGCTAGTGTTTTTATTGCAGGCCTTTGGGTTCTCTCTCATTTACCATTGAAAGTGGATGTTTCTCTTCTATAAGGGTGTTCTTCTGGGAGGAATACCCTAGAGTGGTCATACACTCGCTTTCGTAGGTCGTTGGACCATCTAGATTTCAGAAAAGGTCCACAACATTTACATTCATAATACCCTTTTGTTACAAGACCTGTGAAATTGTTGTATAGAATATGCATGGCACGTTAATGAATATCATGAAGATAAGAACAATTACAACGAATTAAATAATTAATACGCGAAAGAATATTGTTACGTATATAAACAAATCAACAAACATGTAATTTACAAGAGAAAACTCGTAAGCCTGGATAATCATATGTCATGTAAGCACATATGCTATACAACGTAAAAATCCTCTCTACTGTGATGGGTATTGATACATCATAGACATTTATCTCGTCCCACAATTCCTTCAATTCATCTACCTGTGGTTGTAAGTAGACATCCATATTCTTAACTTGTCTTCTACCAGTGACTATGAGAGCCAACATAAGATGTTCATTCTTCACGGACAACCATGGGGGGGTATTGTTATTGATCACTGCTACATGCCAAATAGAATTGTTGGTATTTTGGAGAGAATATTGGTTGACACTATCCATGTCTATGCTGAGTTGTAGACTTCGTAATTCATCCTTGAATTTTTTGGGCCATGTATCCTCTATATGCTTCATGGCTATTGAATATGTTGGGATTCACATAACTCCCAATCCACTTCTATGTGAGGCATGCCATCCCTGCAACAGAGCTAATTCTTTGCAACAAAAGAGCCTTTGAATCATTTGGATTATAGGCATGTGCCTCAATATCTTAAAAGGAGGACCACATGATTTACCCTCTCTTTTTTTTATCATACCTGTCATGCCCACATTTCATACATATCTCTTTGTTTGCATATTCTTCTCTATATAAAATACAACCATTTGGACATGCATGATATGATATGTACTCAACACCCAACATTTTCAACAATTTCTTAGCCTCTTCGCAGCTACTCAGTAAGACATTATCACTCAGAATAACCTTATCTTTGAATAACTTGTAGTTGGTCATGGACAATATTAAATGTACATTAATTCCAATAATTATTAACGTTCATAAAATTGACCATTTGTAATGTTAATTGTGTGACAATATTTCTCAAAATATAAGGGACTTGATGGCCAGTTACCTCAAAATTTCTGAGAAACATGCATTCGACAAGCCAAACTTTTCTTTCAAGTTGTACAGTAACATCGTTGTCCCTAACTGGGTAGAATTTTACTGACTGCCAGGTCCAAAGAGAAGGGCGGTGGAAGCAAATTTAAGGCTTTCAAAAAAGGTATCAACGAAATGGGCATCATCCCCTAGCTTATCATTGTTTTGGAATGCATCTAACAACATTGTCTCCATTGCAGTCGTATCCCTTAAGTAATCATCCATACCAACCTCTATTTTATTGCCTCCATTGCTAGCTTGTGAAGAACTAATATTGTTGTAGTCATTCTTAATTGGTGAATCTCGACGTAGTGGGAATTCAATAGGTGGTTTATTCAACCATTCTTGGTATTGTTCCTCTATGATTTTTTCTCTTAATTCAGCCTTCTCTCGATTTTTCATTATCGTGGGGTGCAACGAAAGATGGTAGGTAGGTCGGCCATAATCACTAGAATCCTAATAATTACAAAAAATATATTTGAACATGATTAGCATAAAATCGATGATATCAATTAGTAAGCATGTTAATGCATGATTTATTGGTTTGACATTGAAATAATTACATTATACGAAATAATTATTATTACCATCATTGTCCTCGGATTGTGACTAGAAGATGGCATGTTACAATTGGCAGGGTGAAGCGTCTATCCATTTTCATCTACCAACCACGCCTTGCAGTATGCTACTCCTGATAAGAGCTTCTGACGTTTTGGTACTGTTTGACTATTTTTTGCATTTGAACTTGATTTTGAATCTGCATGAACCTGCAAATTTGTATACATTAATTTTATTCAGCTGATTGACATGGATACAATAAATAAATTCAATTAGATAATTAAAATATAAATAAAATCTGAAGTAATTACGTCTAGAGATGGATAGGGAGAACTCAGCGATGGACTTTGAGAAATATTATGGAACAAGATGGATTTTGAAGAATTTTTCATTTGATATAATTATGAGATTTTCTCCCGGCATTTGAGCAAAATCAACAAAAAAATTTGGTGTACATGCCTAAAAGTAATTTCGGTGCCTTAAAAAAAGAGTTATTGTTATCTGTGCTAATGTATTGTTAACTACACCAGTGTGGTTTTATTACCGGATGCACTAGTATTGTTAGTTAACAAACACATCGAATATCAGGAAAAAAAAGTGCAACTTTATTTTTTTGAAGTGAAAAAAAGAAGTAAATTGAAAAATGAGCCTCAAATGATTTTCGGAAATCTAATTTCATAAAAAATTTCTTTAAATAGTAAAATCTATTCATTATTTCATTATTTTTGCAAAAAATTTCAGGGAGGGATTTGCACGAGAGACATACTTGGAGCAAGAGAGCACAAGAGCACTGTGGAGTAGAAAAATATTTTCGAATAACAACACTATTCAAAGAATCAGAATTTGAAACATATGGTGATTCACACAAAACCCTATAGTATAGTAAAATTGTTAAATTTTATTGTGCATTTTACTAATAAAGTCATTTACAATCTCTATTCCTATTTAAAGTTAATTAAAATTCAGAAGAAAAAAAAAGAAAAAAAAAAACATTCTTACGTTAAACTCGTGCTTCTTTTTGTTTATGTGACTTCATAATTATGGCTTTTCATTTTAGATTTATAGGGTTTGTATTACTATATATATAAGCATATGACATCTAAACCATGGGAACACTTGTAGAGTCGAATCCCAATCATTGTCGACCCTTGCACGATTTTTTAAAAAACAAATTTTGTTAATCGATGCGCACTATTTAAAATAGTGCACCGGTGCACAATCATAGTATAGCGCACTAGGCACGTATTGAAAAAAACATTATTTGATAAAAACCGTTTTTTATTAATTTATATTTATTTTAATCGGTGCTCCGGTATTAATATAAGACACCAGGTCTCCTTGTTGACAAAGAGCATTGTATGGTGTTTCTACTGTATTGGCGGTGTATTTATAAGAACCTACCGAACCGCGTTCAATGCGTAAGTTGTGAAAGTCGCACCGTTTTCTTGATTTTTTTTATGTGATTTATTTATAAAATATATTAATGAATGGTACAAGTTTTATATTGATAAAGAAATGGCTGACAAGATTTCAAGTAACAAAAATACTGATAGCACATCTAGAAAATAAAAAAAGGCAAGTTCTTTGTAAATTATTTACAAAAATTATTATTTTTGAACTATATGAAAGTTTAACTAATATATATTGTTTAGTGTGTATCATGTAGAGCCACAAAATGACGAAGCTCGATAATATTATTTTTTATCTAAGACTAGAAGAGCGTAAAAGCTTGATGGAAAAATTGCAGAATGATGAATGAGAGGAATGAAAAAAATAGTATCGATCCAATATGAGTTTTTTTGAATTTTCATTAATAATATACTTAAAAATATTATATAGCATGTTTCAAACAATCTATTAATTCAGATATATTTAATTTTATACAGGGACCAACAACGAAGAAAAGGAATGTTGTTCTAAGAAAAGAAAAAAATAGAACATGCAAATGAAAATGAATTGCTCCTTAGCTCATTTGGAGTGGTGTTAGAGGTTAACGAAAGGGGAAAAAACTTTTACAAAACTTTGAGGGATCTAGTGGAACGAATGTATAGACGTTCTTTCCACTTACAATACAAAAACCAATCCAACGATTCCAAGAACCAAATTTTATTTAAACTACAGGAAGAGTTTCCATAGAATTGGTTAATGAGACATGTCAGACTTTTAATAGAAATAACATACAACAAAAAATAATAAGGATTGAAAAAGTAATATTCTTTTTTAGAATTATATGTAGATATTACTACAAAGCAATCATTTATAAATATCACTTTTGTTATATTTAGTTTTCATATATGAATATAAAAATTAAATAGGTTATTGTCATGTTATATTTTCAAGAAATTATGAAAATCTCAAAGGATGAACGCGCTGATATCAGAAATATGCTAGTAGGAATGTCCAAAAAGGTGTATGAGGAGATGGTCAAAGAAATGGAGTACATAATTGCATCGCACGAAGGGCCATCTCAACAACAACGTGATTCAAATTTCTTATGTAATCATTGAATTTTTCGATTAGGTACAATAAATAAATAATTTAGCATTAAATATTAATTTTCAAGTATTTTCTTGTAGAAAATAAAAGAAAATGGAACCCATTCAACACATAAAACATGATGACAAGGAATAAAAGGGTTGATATCTATGTTTGTGAGTAATTGTTACTTCCTTATAATAATTTAACTAGATTTCATTTTTGTATATTTTAAGTTGTTTTACATCAATCATCATTGAATGTCTTCAAACAGGTGCTAACATACAAAGAAGAACCATCAGAAGAATTGATTGACATTGGGTTAAATATGGGTGGTAAGTATATGTTGGCATATCATAAATTAATTGTGGAACTTTAAGCATCTATCTTGTTTTACTTAGCTCCGTCTATAATTAATAGAACAAAAAAATGTTTTATATTAAATCTATGATTTGTCATGGGGTATAAAACTTGCAGGAAACAAAGTATGGAACTACGCCAACAAATGAATTGTTGAAAGATGGCATGAAATTTGGTTTTGAAAGAATGTGTATAGTTCACGAGCCAATTCTTGCTATGGTACATTTCTTTTCAATTTACATTGATGTATATTATTTAATATTGCAATTTTCATTATTCTCTCCAATGTACATACATTCATTACACTTTGTTTTTATGTTTGTAGATGGAACTTGAAGAAGAAGAAAACAATCAACACAATGAACAAAACATTCCTCTAAATAACCCAATTCATGGAAGTAGCTCGAGTAGTGACAACAATTCCAGCAAAGAATGGTGATCAATATGTTTGGATATCAAAGCAAGGCATTGTATTTTTTGAAATATTTGTCTGTGAAATCAGATATTTTGTTTAATGTAATGGACATAGTGTCCCAATTGAAAGACAAATGGATACCAATAATTGTCCCATGTTGTATGACGAAGAGTGTATTATTCATATATATATATATATATATAATAAAAAATGTTTTAATTTATTCTACCGTGTTCTCCATTGTCGCTGTGAAATGTTACACCATTGATTAAATATATGGATGATTAAATATTGTAATGAAGAGATGAAAAATCTAATGATATGATATAAAAAATTCATCCAAACATCACATTCAAATGCACTAATAAAAATTTAATTGACATGAATATTGTTATAATATATGTGTTGACTTTTGATGAATAATAAATTTAAAAAATTCACAATAATTGCACTTTCACAAGTCAATGTTTCTAAAAAATAGAAAATTAACACCTTTGCATGTTAATTACTGTGCACCGGTGTGTCTGTATGATACTGCGCACGGGTGCGTTTCTACGACCTATGGGCACCGCACCAAATACCAATACCAATTAGAACGCCCAATGCGCTTTATCGACAACTACCACCCAGGCGGGCAGATAGGCATTGCATGCACTGGTATGGTTTTCCTTTAACGTTCATGTATGTTTTTACAACTTAACGGACAGGTGTGTTTTAACACCTTAGTGGCACGATGCGTTTTTACACCTTAACAGCGCTGGTGCATGCACCTTCTATCAGCGCGATGCGCATTTATGGGTGACACGCACCAGGACGTTTCTAAACTCCCCGGGGCTTCCTAAATTTTTTTTCCATCTCGGTGCTTGGTATATTTACAGTACCATTGCGTACAGGTTAAAATGCATCGGTATGTTCATACATGATGCACACACCGATGAGAAAACCATCCGTAAAAACAGATGTTGTAGAAAATTTTTGTTTGACAATTTTGGCCAATTTTATAACACTAAAAACCTCATTTATAAACTCCACTAGAGGGTCTTCTCCTTATAGTGAAAGAAAATTTATGCTATCATTAACAAAATGAACAAGTAGAGGTAGGTCGATTTTCAGAATATCTAGATTGCAAAGGTTAAATCATTTTTTTTCAATATCTATTGACCAGGGTAGTTACAAACTTAGTTTATGATCATAAAACATATTTTAAAACTCGAGACAAAGGAGACACTATTGAGCTTATCAAATAATACAGATATGGTGGAGGAAATGAAGATCGAGATACATACCTATGATTGCAGATGTGTTCAAGGACGAATGAGGTTTTGAGCAACAACAATTTTGAGGGTTACAACTTTTCATTCACCCATTTCTCTCAGAAAAGCACTCTAAATCAATCATTAATTCCATACTCAATTATAAAAAAAACCTTTGAGCACCTGCGATTATTTTGCACTATATATTTGGAGTTATTTGCAGTTGGAGATGATCCATAACCATCCTCCTCTATCACTGAAAAACACACACAAACAAAGAGACAAACACCCAAGAAAACACACTAACATGACTTAAATGTGCAAGAAAAAAAATAGACAACAGAGAATCCTTGCAACAATATAAACAAAAGGATGGAGAAATATTCATTCTTCTCCATCATCCACCATCACAAAGAGACACACAAACATAGATACAAACACCCATGCAAACTCACTATCGGAAAGGAAACAAAGAATCACTTGCAAGGATGTATTGGGAGTTATTCACATCAATTATAAATGCTCGCTAACAAGATTCACTACTTATGTTGTTGTTGTTACTTTTTTGTTCAATACTTTGTAATTTAATGGAACAGAGGGGACTATGAATACTTTGTAATTTAATTCTCGATAGAGGTGAATAATTTGTTGTTGTTACATTTAAATTTCCCCTTTAATTTTTACTATTTAATTATTTTATTATTTTATTATTCAAAATTATTTAAATGTTATTCACTCACTTCCCTTTCCCGGTGAGCTGTTATTGGTGGTTAGACCCCCAACCTTTACTTTATTCCATTATTGGTATAAGTTTTATTAGCCTCAACCTCTATTAAAAAGGAGGGAAGGCATTGGGATAAACTTCAATTGGTGCTTCTTCATGCCATTGTAGAACCATGCATTCGAGATTTCAATCATCTCAATCAATAGCTTCGAGCAATGATTCATTCCTCATATTACATACAAAATAATTGGTGAGTGCTTTCTTTGATTCTTCCGGGTCAACTGAAATTACAAAGTATTAAAATTTATATGTAAGGACAAAAAAGTATTCGTGCTCTCCTCTATCAAGAATTGGTCTTTCGCAATTGTCCTTGGGAGGGACTTGTTTCCTATGCAACAACCCTTGTTTAACTATGCATGTAATTGTCCAAAAAGTGCAATAAGATTTGCATATATTTATAACGTGTTATATTTCCACATAAAAACATGTTTCCATAAATAGGTTGATACCAAAAATAATTTCATGCATTTCCCTTATACACTTGCAATGCGTTGACTTCGGAATGACTCTATGTTCAATTTAGTTTGTATTATTCCTTGTTGTCATGTAAAGTGTAATAAACTAGCATTTTCACCAAGAGGTGAAAAGGAACGTTGAATGTTGATAGGAGGACTGGGGAATTCGAAAAGTAATAGTTCGTACATTATTTTGTGTAATATTTTGGGGTTGTACAAAGTTATATAAGTAAAATCATCACAATTATCACATCATAGGCTTAATACCTATTTGTCAACCTGACAGGACAATAACATTGATACCTTAAATTTATGCCTAGGAATTAAAAATATGTTAACATTTTGTATTCAAGACAAACCTTGATGTATAATTTGGAAATGACAATGAAATTGCAAGTGTGTTGGTATGATGCAGACTATAAATTTTTATTTGTTAGAATACAGGCTTCCTGCAGCAATTGAAGCAATTATCCTCAGTTGGGTGCCTAATAAACATGAAGTTGTATTTAAGCACTGAGATTCGCCAACTCAAAATATAACTATCCACATTTAGAGAGTTCTCACTATAACGGATAATATAATTCATTCATAGTCAAGGTACAATACACGATTGACATAAAAAAAATTTGGTTTATTGAAATTTTGGTATAGTGTATTGCCTCACATTTCATAATTGTCATTAGGATTCAGAGTGATGGAAATTAAAAATAGTTCTTGCTTCTTCATGGGGACTAATTCCATGATTCAAAGACCCAAAATATACTAAAATACAATATTGTTCAAACCTGTGTGCGATTTTAGTATTACTTGGATCCCATAATCCCACTTCAATTTACAATTTTTTCATCACCCACTAAATCAATTGTATTCATTGACAACAGTACTCATAATCAATAACAAGAATATTTTGAATTCCCCAATATGAACACCAGAACCCCCCATGCCAATATTCAATCATTCAAAACATAATAACACTCTCCAATCCATCATCATTAGCAGATAAAATAATCTAACATTTTTCCATTAAATTAAGAGTTCATTTTCAAGCCCACTGTGGAAGGAATATATACACTCACAGGTAACCCCAAAGTGGTAGCAACTACCCTTATTGCCGATGTTCCTTTGTTAACTTTGTAACTATTCCCCATAACATGCAAAACAATACCGCTAATAATAGCAGTTCCCACAACTCTCACCAAATTTAGAGGAGAAAAAGAAAGTAAAATATAAAATCTCAACAAGATGTTTCATGTTTGTGTTTTATATTGAATTGCAAATCCACATAAGAACTCAAATATTCAATGGACAGAGGGCTTAGTTGCCAATTTAATATTTTGAATAATAAAATGACATAATAATTTAAATCAATATATACTTGGGAATAGTGAAAGTAAGAAGCCATACAATACTGAATAATATCTTTAGTTTTCATCCATCTCTGATATACCCATACATAATTTTAGTACCATATATATGCAACACATAATTTCAATGACATAATTATATAAATACGGCCTGGACAGTTCAAATTGGTTACGTCTTAATGTGCATTCAAATGTTGTCACACTAACTATAGGTCCATTTATGAGTTATGATTACATCCCCTCAATTTTTCACATGTTCATGCATCGTGTTTGCGATCATAAGCTTATAACATGGAACTTGAACTAAATAGCAAAAAAAATATATTCTTCATGCATGTAACATTAGATGACTCATTTCTAGGACCCTGGTTAGGATTGTCTCCAAACTGAGATAGGGATTGGCTGGACTACAGAGCTGATGATAAACTGGGATTTCATAGATCAATGAAATACCATTAATTTTCCCATTGCAAGCTCTATATCCAAAATCTAGATATGCCCACATCTTTCATTAAACTTAGGTCTCACGGTATGAGATACCGCCAAGGGAAATGGTATCAACAATTATCAAATTCAACCACATGAGCTGAATTTCCATGTATGCAGGCTATAAATTATTATTATTTTACATATCTTTGGTAACCTTGACATAGAAATAAAAATTCCTGAAAATATATAGTTCATTTCACAGACTAGTTCAAGTCCTGAAAACCCTATATTAAGTCTTTTCGAATACAAGAAGTTCGGTACATAAAACATACAATTTGTTGCAACATATTTGGGCCTTTAGAGAAGTAGAAAAACTAAAAGATATTAGAAAGGAGAATTAGAGATCAGCCGAGAAAATTTTTAAATGATTATCATGTTGTCGAATTATGAAATGGGGACGCCATTCTTTGTGTAATTTAGTGAGGGGGGATTTTGAAAATTTCAAGAGTGTACCTTGGGTATGGCTATTGCAGATAAAAATAGAGTGGGTAGGAGGGAGACTCAAAGGAAATCATGTGAGAATGTGCCACCTACACTTGCCACTGCATCGGGCCATTTGCAAGAAAAGCTTGCTTGTATATACACACAAAATTACACAACCGACGACGATGACTTTGAAAAGTTACATAAATTCACACACTACCAAAATCCAAAAAGCTACCATGGATTGAAATCTCAGAGTTGAAGAATTTATGAAAATTGAGCATGGAATGAAATCTATATATTTGCGGACGAAAAATTGGCTTGGAGGATTTTAAATGGGAGTTTAATGGAGCTTTGAATACTCGAATAATTAAGAAGTCTTCACTCCTCAAGAAGTTCAACCTGCCATCGGAGGGAAGGTAAATTGAAGGGGTATTAGTAACGGAAATGAAATCAGATACAAGGGAATACTTTCATAGAGGAACAAAGTTGCAATTCATGGCAAGGTTTTTGCGAAGGATATTCAAATCAAACCTAGAGACCATGATTTGGATCAAACATGGCTTTCAGGCACATATGGAGTATTCTCTAACAAACAAGCTACTACCAAAATCATTGGATCGATCCTAAATCACACCTTCTTATTTCTTGTAGTACTCTTGTGGTTATTTTTTGTAATGTTAATCTAGACTGAATTTCTAATGCTTCAATTTACAATTCATAAAAATTGGAATGCTCACAATAGGTGTCACTACAACATTCTCATTTGAAATCTCTTATCCACATGCTACAAAATGCTGCATCCATACCGACTTTCTAATGCTTAATTTTACAGTTCATAAAAATTTGGATGCTTACAATAGGTGTCACTACAACATCCTCATCTGCAATCTCTTATCCACATGCTACAAAATGTTGCTTGAGGTGTTCTTGAGGGACTTCAATTGGTAACAGAGTAACTATTTCAAAAGAAGTTTCATTATAAAAAGAATATGAGAAAAATACAGGATGCCATAACTAAAGGTTATAGTTTAAAAAAAAGCATGCTGGTATCCGAATTGGTTTTCCTCCTTGTAACTTTTTACAAATTTTCTTCACAAAATATAGAATACCTTGTTTTGTTACATGATCTTAAAGTTGTCTTGAAAAAGTAAACAAAAAATTATGTGCTTTATTTGGCATATTTTACTGCTATTGTCAACCATTTTGAGCATCTTAATCCGCATGGGAGGTAGCTAGAAACAAAGATTCTATAATTCTTTTCACCCTCTCAAACTATTTGAGACGAATTTTTGTTGTATATGTATCTAAATACTGTCAAGCTCAAACCAATAGAGTGTCATCAAATTTTAATTGTATTCCAAAGCCACTTTTTACCAGCTAAATTTTTGTAGGAAAGTTTAAAACTGAATGTTCCCATTAATGGAATTGATCCCAAGTAAATTAAGAGTATTTAATACATATATTTTGTTAACCAAATATGCTTGCACTCCTTTCTCTTTTAAGGTTGGTTGTAGTTGTTTTAACCAATATGTTTCATATTTTCATTTGCAAGGTATATAGGCATCCATAGAAATTGACATAACAAACCCAAGAATATTACTATATAAATCATCTCATTTTACAAAGACTTGGTTTGGGTTCAAAAACTTTTCTTCAAAGTTTGGGTTTAAAGAACTTTTTTGGAAGACATTTTTTGGAGGCAGCGTGATTTTTCTTGGAGGTATGTATGTGTTTTTTGTTGAAATAAATCTTTTGAGCTTCTTTGTTCAAAAACTTTTCTTCAAATTTTGGGTTTAAAGAATTGGGTTTAAGAGCATTTCTTGGAAGCAAATTGATTTTACAATTTTGGATTTAAAGAATTTTTTTGGAAGACATTTCTTGGAGGTGGCGTGATTTTTCTTGGAGGTATGTACGTGTTTTGTGTTTTTTAAAGTGTGTGTTTTGGATTGGATTATGTATTTTTTACAAAAAATTTACACTGAATTTTTTTTAAAAATTTTTTAAATTAAATCTTTTGTGATATTTTTTATAATTGAGTTAGTCTAATTTTTTGAAGGAAATTTTTTGAACTTCATACCCTATTATCATGGGAAATCGAAGAACTTGTGCGAGAAAATATGATCGAAAAAGAGACCCTGAGGCATGTAGAGAAGAGATGAGACAATATCACAAAAGAAAGTTAGAAGCCCTCTCAAATATTGAAGAGGAAAATCAACTTCAAGCAGAAATTGAAGCAGGTATGTAAATGTAAATATTATGATCTATTGATATATATTTAAAATTTTCCTAATGTAAAATGTGAAGCTTAATTTTTATTTGATGAACTAGTTTGAAAAATATTTTGTTTGATGTAAACAGACAAAAATACTCCTCAAAATATTGAAGAAGAAAATCAACCTCAAGCAGAAATTGAAGCAAGTATGTAAATGTAAATATTATGATCTATTAATATATTTTCAAAGTTTTCCCAATGTAAAATGTGAAGCTTAATTTTTATTTGATGGACTAGTTTGAAAAATATTTTGTTTAATGTAAACAGACAGAGATACTCCTCAAAATATTGAAGAAGAAAATCAACCTCAAGCAGAAATTGAATCGGGTATGTAAATGTAAATATTATGATATATTGATATATTTAAAATTTTCCTAATATTTATTGACATATTTATTAATTTAGTGATTTATTGAATATGTACTATTTTTTCGAATATGTACAGATGAAATCACTATCGATAATGAGATGTTAGAAAATATCGACACTCACACATATGGAGATAAAAAACCTGACCATGTTATACGATATCGTGTCGATAGAATTTTTGAAAAGTATTTAAAAAATGAGCAAGTGACAGTTCAAGCTCAAATATTGAAAGGTCTCCTATCATCAAGGAAATTAAAAGAAGCGACGACACTATTGGGTATTCGAAAATCAACCAAAGATAAAAAAATGAAAGAAGAGGTGATAAAAAATATTAGTGCTATAGAGTCAATTAAGAGATCTAGAGATAAAGATGTTTCAAATATACATAGTGGAATACAGATGGCAATGGTTTCACCAAGTACTCAAGAGAATATTTTGATAACATCTATGGCACGAGCACTGGGAACCTCGCGAAAAACTCTGCACAAACATCAAAAATTTCGATTGCAAATAGATATAAATGATGAACTCGCTTGTTGGAGAGCTATTTGTAGGCAACCATACAAAGATAGACTTGGAGAAGATGTTAGAAAAATAATATATGAATATTGGAAGAACAATTCGTGTGTTTCACCGACTGCAAGACATGTGATGCGAAGAAGAATAGCACGAAATCAATACGAAGAACATGAAAAACATCTCTTGGAAACCACTCAAATAGAGTTATTCAACAAGTTCAAAGAAGAGAATCGTCAAATTCAAGTTTCACTCAGTGTTTTTGTTCAACAAAAACCATGGTATGTAAAACCTATCACCGTACGCGACACTTGTTGTTGCCGTTATCATGTGGAATTTGAGTTATATTATGACACATTCCTTGATTTTGGTAGAACATTATGGAAGGATTCACCTCCTCCTTCCACTATCCACGAATTCATATCTCAAATTCTATGTGAAAGAGAAAGCGATGAACTATTTTACAAAAAGAAATGTGTTGGTGGTAAAAAATGCGATGATTGTGGAAATTTGACTAAATTTCAAAACAAATGTCGTATTGATATAAATGATCAATCATTGTCCAACATGAAAGTGAAATGGAAGAGATATGAATATATCGATACATCGATTCAAGGTGCAAATAGTGTTAAAAGAATTGAATTACTAGAAGACGAAATTTTTCTGATAGACTTTTTGAGAAAGTTTGAGGTAGAAATTTACAAATACACCAAGCATTCCCATAGAGATCGATGGCAAGACTTGCAATTCAAAAAATCTCGTGAATTTTTTCCACCAGGGACCATTTTGTCAGTGATTGATTTTGCAGAAAACTACACATTTGTTCCACAAAAAGAAATTCAAAGTGAATACTATCACTCTGACCAAGTCTCCATGCTCGTCCATATTCTATATAGACATGCTGAACAAAATGTCGATCATATAGAAAGCACGAGTGAAAATCGACATATCATTAAAGAATATCACTTTTATATCAGTGACGATCGTACATATGATACATGTTTTGTACAACATTGTTTTGGAATAATTTATGATTCATTGAAAAATCGTGGAATAACATTCAATGAACATTGGATATGGTCAGATGGATGCGCAGGTCAATTCAAATCTGCACGATCATTTTTTTGGTTGTGTTGTCTTCATAATAAAACCTGCATTAAACATTGTTGGAATTTCTTTGAGACTGGCCATGGAAAAGGAGAACATGACGGTGCAGGAGCATGCATAAAATGAGTACTTAGAAGATATCAAATGAAGCACTTTGCACGCCGACTTGTGAACGCTGAAGAAGTTGTTCAATGGTGCAAAACTGCTCTAAGCCATGAGTTTAACCCATCAAGAGAAGTGCGAAGGTACATTCAATTTAATTTATATTGGAAATCTAATTTTAAACATTGTACATTTATCATGCAATGATTATTTTTAATTGTATTTTGATATCATATTTACAAATTATTTTTCTAATTTTCCATATAAAGGTTTTTCTGGCATATTGGAATCGAAGATGTAGATAGATCAATTGGAAATGACGTTGAAACAATAAAAGGGACTCGAAAATTGCATTCAATTCAAACAAAGTCGTCCAGAAATGTGTTTGCATTGGATAAAAGAAAATATTCTTGTTTTTGTGATGTTTGCATAGACAACACAAAATCCAATGACGTTTGTCAAAACAAAATGTATGTGAACAATTAGAAACATACAGAGCTAAATACAAAGGGAAAAATGTCTGTTGCAATGTTTGAAGAAATGCGATCAGAGGAAACTACAATATCATACGATGGTGATCGAGTTTCTGATCTTGTTAGAGAAGGTAACATTTGAATTACTTTCTAATGATTTAAAGATCTAGAAATAAATTTAAATATGCATAATTTTGTTAAATTTATTTTATTGTGCAGGAGATGTTTTTGCTGTAATTGCACCTATTGACAACGATGAAAATGTGAAGTATTATTTGATGCGTTGCAATGAACGAAAAATGAAATTATTACAAGACTATAATGATCACGGATTTCAGTATGACAGAGGGTCTATTATACTGAAAGGTTATTTTTTCAAACAAACTCATCAAAGTGGAGACTTTGTTTACTTTGAAGACTATGAACTTGATTCCATAAGTTGTCAATATAGTCACTTGGTGTGTGCAGCACGCATAAAGTTGATAGAAGTTCAATCAAAGAAAAAATCGAAAATTAAGAAATGGAAAATGTCAAAATACGATCATGAACGGATTATTGAAGATGGAATTCCATTAGAATTTTTGTGAGTGAAGTGTCCAACAATTTATTATCTTTGGATTAAATATGTTTTAGAACTTCCAGTACTCAACTAAAAATTGAGCTGCTTATGTTATTTGTGGTTTGCACATGTTACAAATTGTTTGGGTACAAGCACGTGCTCGAGTATCAACTGAAAGTAGTTTTTCTATACATGTGCATTGATGAAAAATGTTATATGTATTGGATATATATATATATATATATATATATATATATATATATATATATATATATATATATATATATATATATATTCTAGAATTAAATTAATTGTTCTTGTATATTAATTGTTCTTGTATATCAGTAACCGACCATATGGTACAAATTATTTCACTTTATTTTGTAAGGTCAGATTCGGTCCCCATATGGCCTAACCTCCAAGGGACGAGATAACAAGTGGTTTTCCCCACTTGCCCGAATCTCGGCTTTTAAACTTACACATGAGTACAATTTTATTGTTTATGTCAGGCATCTTAGATGATGTCCTAGCCAAAGATAGATTCTCTTTGTTTCAAGTTTCCGGTAAAAGTTGTCACTAAATGACCTGCTCGAACTCTTGTAGTAAACACCATATCTTATCTCTCTTGCTCTCCAATATTATTAGGTTTAATTATTATAACACAAAAATCATTCTACATTTTCAATAATTTTTTGCGCTTACACTGAAATCAATGAACACTATTAATCCAATGACTTTACAAGTAATGTACCATCATACATGCAATTATATCAAATTAGAAATCAACATATACAATGAAATCAATGGGGATTGTCTTGTTACAAGTAACATAATTTCAATTTACCATATGTGCAAATGTAGGTTGAAACCATCCAAAACTTTAAGTTTTAAAACCCTTTTGATTATATATTGTGCAACATTATTTAACATTAAACATTTAAAGTTCATTAAATATCGCATGCAAAATGTAGATTGAAACCATCCAAAACTCGAGTTTTAAAAACTTCACATGCCATGCCAATGATAATTCAACTATCCAACAAAAACATTTAACAAATTAAATATCACATGCCAAAGTTTTTCAAGTTTCCGGTAAAAGTTGTCACCGAATGACCTACTAGGATATTATAAATACTAGCTTTGTAAGATCATTTGGCATTCGGAAAAATTCAAAAGTCTTATACTGTCAATCAATTTAAAGTATCATTCACCCTAGGGAGTGTAAAATATTCAATGTAGGTTGGTGACGATGCTCACTCCTAGCTTGAAGCAGCTCCAATGACCAATTCTTTAATAAATTCCAATGCACTAGACTAAAGTTGGTTCAACCTACTTGGTTTTTCACCCAAGAAATTCCAAGGATGGACTATTTGGACAAACTGCTGAAATTGAAAAGCTTGACATGGAGATACGACAAGGTGAAGAAAGACTTCAAGAACTCTTTATGGAAAGGGCTCACTTGAAGTAAAGAAGCACCACGTTGCAGGCAGAGTCAAGAACATGGAAGATGAGATCAAGAGGGACTTCCTTGATCTGAAACCTATTGGTTTGAAGAAAGAAAATGCATGTGTTGGCACACTTGGAAAAGAAGAAGACCAAACTATGAGGATTGGCGCACTTCATTTGGAAGGGGTCAATATATGTCATATTGGAGCAATTAGACAGAATTCGAAAAGGAAAGAGCTTGAACCAATTCAAGCAGACCCAAGATCGGATTGTTCTATGGAGCTTCATGAGAAGATATATGTGAAAAGGACTGTTAAGCCAAGGGCTAGTTTGAAAGACATATTGGAAGAGGAAATGTTGAAGAAGATTGCGAAAGTAAGGTGCAAGACAAGGAGGAGGAATGATGATGAAAGTTCCTTGGACTTGAGATTCGTGTCTACAACCGTACATGGGAAAAATTTCTCTGCTTTGATAGACACGGGGGCTACCCATAGCTTCCTAAGTCGAAAGGCAGCTTCATCTCTTAGAAAGAGGAAGGCTAGCATGGAGAAAGAGTTGAGTGCTTTCAAGGCAGTCAATTCGAGGATGAAAGCAGTGACTGGTGTCATGGAAGGCACACATGTGAGAGTAGGGTCATGGTTTGGAAAGATAGACTTAAGAGTCATTGACATGGATGATCATTCTATGGTGTTGGGACGAGACTTCATGGTTGCAGCACAAGCCATACCAATGATGGACCGAGACATTCTCTTAATTCTTGTGATCAATCTTAAAATATTTTCTGAACTTCTATTCTTATTGTCACCCTTGTTAGTTTTGTCATCTTTCCGTATCGATTATATTAAAAAGAAAGTATAAATCATAAATCATGAACCATTTAAATATTTAGCTCGAACTCTTGTAGTAAACACCATACCTCAAGTCTCTCTTGAGGTTTAATTATTATAACACAAAAATCGTTCTACATTGTCAATAATTTTTTGCGCTTACACTGAAATCAATGAACACTATTAATCCAATGACTTTACAAGTAATGTACCATCATACATGCAATTATATCAAATTAGAAATCAACACATAGGTACAAACCATTAAAATATTTAGCTCGAACTCTTGTAGTAAACACCATACCTCAAGTCTCTCTTGCTCTCCAATATTATTAGGTTTAATTATTATAACAACACACACACTACTGTGGTGTTATTTTAGAGTCACTTAAAAAAAACTAAGCATACATGTGCCAACATATCATGATGGTTAGACCCATACTGCATACGTTTGAGCGAGGGTCCCGAACGTAATGATTAACATTTTTCATCATCATCACTTTATGAGAGGCTGCAAATGGTGTTTTAACATATAATCATACATTTTACTAGATTAATGTACACATACAAATAAATGTATACATGTACATACACATGTATTTATTACAAATTGTACACATGTATATGTAAATATAATTTCCACAAACCCTAAGGTCACTGCTTATCCCATGAGTTACTGGTGCCCTCTTCCTCACAAAAAATTAAGGTCTTGCGGACCATTGCGACAATTTATTGTGCATATGTTCAGAGATCTTCCAACATTCATGTTGTAAATCTCCCCTCACTCATGATCATTAAAGGCACGTGCATTTTCACATGCTCTTTGTCGATTTAAACAAATATCGACTCACTCAATCCGCTATGAACATTGTCGATCATAACATCTCTTGCTTCGACTTGTATTTGCAGAAGTCGCATCCATCTCGATCGCGGGGTTTCAACTCAAAGCTTAGTCGAGCTCTACCAATGGTGGCTCGAGCGAGGCAACTCCACATCTTTCTTAGCGCTCCTTACGTTGATACTAATCGACCTCTCCTCGGAGCCAAAAAATTCGAAGGGAAGGTCATTGTGATGGGTTTCATACCAAAAAAATTCTGCATAAAACATTTGTGCTGAAAATAAACGAACCTCATCATTCCATGGAAGCCTTTCAAAGGCCGCAAGATGTCGATCATACAAATGCTTGCACTTTGATAGGGTGCTTGAAATACGCACCTTCAACATTTTTCTTTTTGGCCCTTCCTTATAATTAAAAATTGACTTGGCATACGCTCTTGTAACTCTTTGTTTTATGTCTTGCCATTTATCGGGACCTATCTCTTGTTTCTTTTCTCTTTTCTCATTAGTTCTACAAACAAATCAGTCATTAGCCCCTAATTTACGTACACCTTTACCATTTCACCCAATGAATTTGTAACTAATCTGGAGGCTTTGTCTACTCTCGGCGAGTAGAGACAAAGCCTCAAAGAGATCTATTTGCAATTTTGCATGAAGGCTTTGACACCTTTGTAAGGTGCATTATTGCATATGTTCGTTTGCCATGGTATATATAGAGTAATCTCGGTCGGATAAGTTTAACAGTGTTTGGGTTGTGACCTTCTTCTTGAATGTAGCACGCTGCCATGTGTACTATTTTTGACCCTTGCAGCTCGAACATTTTCAGCCTCTTTGCATCAATATATATAAAATTTCGTATATTAGAAAAAAAACACGTGTAAAAAAAAGTTGCACAAATTTAATGAAAAAATATTGAAATTGATGTCAACCTTTCGTGATGTTGTTGGTTAACATCATCTCCAACATGACCATTCTGCGAGAACCAACCCGCAGGCCAATGGCGTTTGAGAACCCGAGACCTGAGCGACCATAGTTGAGAACACGGTGACATTTGTTGATTGGCCTTCGGGGGAATCAGTATCACCTTCCCATGCTACACAGCATCACCACTCATACCTGCGCCCAGGTTGAACCTTGGCCACACTCCATGGATGGGTAAGTAAACCACTTCTCCTCTTGCCTCCTAAAAATTAAAATATGAAACTTATTAACTAATTTCACTCACAAAGTTAATAAAAAAATCAATTCCATATGTACACATGTATGGAGATTTAAGATTATATTTAAATACACGTGAACATCATCTAGATCCCTGAACCTCCATATGGGATTCGAGTGAGTCTTAGATCTGTCATCCTCCATCGCATATCATATCTATTGAGATCGACATTCACTAAAATAGATTTCAAAAAATCAATTTGTAATTTAGTGTACACAAATTATGTAGAACACAACTTTCAAAGCAATAATTGATCATTTTGTGAAACTAAATTTAATCGAAAAAGATATTATAAAATGATAAGTTCACCAAATTACGCTTTTACATGGTGGGAGTACACTTGGTATAAAATTTCCTACTTATACACTTTAGTTTGTGGGAAGAAATGACACATGTTATGGTTTACCTTAAAGTAGTTGTGTTTTACGGATATTAAAATGAAGAACTTCTATTTAGATCCATTCCAGGATATTAATGTTGTAGGGGCATTTACTAGATATGTCACCTTTCATAAAAGATGAGATCCGAGGCTACTGTGCCCTTCTGGGACTACTTGCCTATAGAACTTGTAGAAGTAAACACTAGAGGCATTAACAATATCAAAGAACATTTTCATGCTCAAAATGGGAATGTGTCTCTTTCACTACGCAAAAAATAGTTCAAGGTAGTTAATCTTCATAGACATGTCATCAAGCAAGTCAATGTAGTCATCCCAACTTACTTTTTATGAAATTGGGCTTGGAATCCCTCTACAACACTAGTGGATGGATTTGAATGGGAACTAAGTTTAATGGTTAGATTTGAATGGTTACATGTTCTTATCTAATTAAGGCCTTGAATGTATTTTTGATGTTTCATGAATACTTTGCAAATTCAAAGTATAGTGCATGTTGCATGAAAGCAAGATGTTGAAAGTAGAGTTACGTTGACACACTTAAATGAAACAAATATGGAAATTTGTACATGAGCTCTACTATGTTGACTTGAGAGTACGGTTGTTTGAAGAGGCATGTTTTGTCAATTTGTGTTTGGTTGATGGTTTTGTACACATTGTAAGAGTACATGGAGATATTCACATGATGTGAATTTTTTTCTTTGAAGGAGAAAAATAGAGAATTACTTTAATATGTTATGCTTCTTTAATTTATCTTTTATAGATAAATAGGAGCATCCTTTTTTAATCTATCCCTTTTGAAACCGGATATGCTTGGGCACTAATATTCATCGCATATTTTTCTATCATATAGCGATGCAGTAAAATTGTATTCCATTTGTGTCAGTGTTGGGTTAAGCATGGATTAAAGTTTTATATATTAGATGAGGAAGCTATGTATTACATGTGGTCTTGAATGAGCTTTTGGAATCTTTAGATATATATCTAAAGAGTCCAAATGCTCATTCAGACCATATGTCAGTCCTCATCTAACTTAGCTTGAGGATTTGCAATACTATATTTGAGTTGGCTTTAGCTCCATTTCAAAATGTCTATGGTTATCCAAGAGGGGATATAAAAAATGAAAAGAAGGATATTGAAGCTTTGTAGGTTATCTCCAAGTTGTACATAAAGACAGGTGGGAGAAGACCTCAGGGAAAAACTATGTTTTCGAGTCAGAACCTTTGTAGAGGTTCAGGTGCACCAGGAGTAAAATCCGGTTTAGGGACTCATTTAGAATTCTATGCTTGTGGTAATTGTGCTAGGGGGGAGAAATAGGATGTCGAAATACTATTGATATTTTTAAATAAATATTGAGATTATTAAATATATTAACAAGGGAAAAACAGCTGCTAGAGATTCTCCATCATGCATAATAAACGTCACGTTGGATTTGGTGATAATTGTCTCCATATTTTGGCTTTACGACCCGCCAAAACCTAGACATTATTTTACAAAGGGAGGAAGGAGAGGGAGGGAGTTGTGGTTTTCGAGGGGAGGAGTCATTCAAAGGTTATGAAAGCGGTTCTCATTAACGAAGGCGCGTGTGACATGTATTTTCTTCCATAGTTTAAAGGTTCGACTCTGAGCTCCACTCAAGTAGTTTTGTGTGACATGTATTTCTTTTTGGTTTACATCTCGAGCTCTTGAGCTTTCTGGTCGATGGTTTTAGATTTGTGATCTCTAAAAAGCTTTTATAGCAATATTTTGTTAAGAAAATGGGAGAACTATCTTTCACGGGAGAGAGGTTAAGGAAGGAAGTGAAGTGGTATAAATTCATAATTAAATTATAATTATCTTCATGGTATAAATTATCATATCTTTTAGAATTATAAATTGATATAAAAAATGCCCCTTGTCCCTCTAGTACAAAACTTGAAAAAGTAGAGGATTCACATTAATCCTCCACTATTGACTTGAGATGCTAATGTCATGATGGTATTAACCTACTAGACTATGGGCTCTAATGCATAGCAACTTTTTCTAGTCCTGCGTGAGTTACTTGAAGTACTAAGTCTTCATTCTAATTGTCACAGAATGCAAGAGAATCACCAACTTGAACCTTGTATCATCTTACCCAAATATTTCTCTTTTTATATGTACTGATAATGTCCAACCATCTCTACCTCTAACTACGAACTCCACCGAGCATGAGATATAGTGCTGCATGAGTGTCGGCATATCTGAGGGAAGTGATGATTTCCATGGGCATATGTGCATGTTCCATGCGAAAACATTTGGATATATCTATATGGATTTTGTTGATGAAGATGGAATCAATAGGTCATTGATTAAAGCTTCATCTAGCTGGATTCTAGCCATCTTCTACTCAATGTTATTTCCGTATGAAAGTGTAAGTCCCTGAAGCCTTCTTTGGAATCATTATAGGCTGCAATGTTTTGTTCACTTTGCAATGATGACATGTGCTTGAGATGTTAGATTATACTTAGAGAGGCCTAGTGGCATGCATAGGTAATGCCAATGTTATTTCTATGAAAATGTAGAGATCCCACAGAGGCTTTGCTTTTGGAATCATTATAGGCTGCACAATGTTTGTTTCCACTTTGCAATATGATTACATGTGCGAGATGTTAGTTATACATAGAGAGGCCTAGTAGCATGCATGGTAATGTAACTAGCGCCATAGTGATGATGGCTCCTTTCAAATTGGCATCAGATTGTCTCTGCACAAATTGCCTTCATTGGATCTTCATCATCCATAATGTAAGGTATTTGTTCTTGCATACGATTATTAATCAAGACATGGATACAACCCACCAAACCACATCGTTCTTTGATCAACAATCTTACATTTTTCCCGGATGAATCAATATCATCAGTACCCAAAGTGGAAAGCAATCAAATAGTAAATTAGAAAGCAAATGTGATTTGAAAATCACTTCAAAAGCTTCCATAGTTCCATTTTCAAGAATTTTAATATCTAACTACTGAAACTTTATATCCCTATCCGAGAAAATTGTGGACAAAGGCACCTGCCTATTCCACTATGTGAGAAAAATCCTCTAATTATAACACAATGTGAAATGCACCACTATTATCTTGCTACGCCTTTGGACTTTTGTGATAGAGCATCCCTTTTTAATCTATGCCTTCTTTGACTTGGAGTATGTGGGCAATATTCATCATGCATATTTTCCTATCATAAGCGAGTGAGTAAAATTGTATTCCATTTGTGTCAATATAAGGTTAAGCACATGGATTAAGTTTTATATATTAGATGAGGAGGCTATGTATCACATATGGTCTTGAATGAGCTTTTGGACTCTTTAGATATATATCTAAAGAGTCCAAATGCTCATTCAAGACCATATGTATCCTCATCTAACTTAGCAAAGGGATTTGCAATGCTATATTTGAGTTAGCTGGCTCCATTTCAAGATATTATGGTTATCCAAGAGATATAAAAAATGAAAAGAAGATATTGAACTGTAGGTTATCAAGTTGGACATAGAACAGGTGGAGAAACCTAAGGAAAAACTATGTTTCAGGGTTGAACAGCTTGTGTATGAGTTCGATGTACTTGAGAGTAAAAATCACGGTTGGAAATTTGTGTTGGAAATCAGTATGTTACCTATATTTCTTACATTTCTACGCCTCCTATTTTTCTTTCAATCAAGGTTTATAAAATAACACTGAGAAGCAACATGAGACTTGGAACAATCATTTTTCATTATCTATATGGAAGGCAAGAAGGATTATATCCCCTTAAGCTTAGCTTATGTAGTTTGTCAATTTTTTATCATATATTTTTTTGGTAAAGGTACAATCGTTTTTATCTACTAGTACAAGTCATGAGTTCCCTAATAAGAAAAAGTCTTATTGCTTCCTATCGTTTGTTCTTATTATATACTTTGTTGTTGAATTATGTAAGGCAATATCACTCTCTGACTTATTTTTAATTGATAAGAAAAATAAAAAGGCAATTTATCACACTTCATTTCACGATAGGTGGGATTATAGTAGAAAATTGTTCCCATTTTTGGAAAAAAAAATTGATTTAAATTTAATGGAAGTTAAATCCAATCAAAGGATTTGACCTTGAAGTATCATTTCTTGAGACTTTCATCCTTTCTAGTGACTTGGCATATACAAAATCAAAAAAACAAGTAAAAAGGAATCACAAAATCGAGGACCCATGAACATAGATGTGAAAGTATTGTATTCTAGAATTAGTATTGTGTTATATGAATGGTTCAGAAGCCCAAAAAATTGTTGAAGAATTGGCTATTGAGAGCCTATTTCATTTGAATATCAATATTTAACCATATATGACACCCATTATGATAAGATCTACTAATAACAAATTGCAAATTTGAAAATATTCAAGTAAAAACTAAGAAGGTAGGTGTGTCAAAATGAATAGTGAAATAAATCGTTTTAGAAGTAGAACCTTCTAGACCCTTTTCATAACTACTATCATATTATGAGAGATGCTCTTGCTCATTTTATAACACTAGAAGATAAAATATTAGGACTCTAAAAAGAGGACATGTATGAGCTTACAAAAGCTCGTAATTCATAAATCCATTTTCTATTCAAGATTTTGTTTTCCATGTTTCATGAATTAATTTTTATAATGTCTAGGATCATTTTGGGTATGATTTTCACTCTCGTTGACGTAGAAAGAGCCCAAAACAATTTTATATACGAAGAAAGTCAAGTTTCACCAGGAAAAGGAAATATGCAGAGCAGAAGATTATATATTACCATAAGTTATATGAATATACGAATATCAAAGAGAAAGAAAACTCTTATTGCTTCTATGTTTGTTCTTGTTAGATATGAATTATTAGGCAATATCACTATTGAATTATTTTAATTGATAAGAAAAATCAAAAAGGAAATTTATCACACTTCTTTTTACTATAGGTGAGATTATAGTTGAAGAAATTATTTGTCATTTTCAAGAATTTTTTAATTTAAATTTTAAATGGAAGTTAAATCCAGTAGGTTAAATTTTAAATGGAATTTAAATCCAATTAGGGATTTGACCTTGAAGGTATACTTTCTTGAGACTTTCATTGTTTCTAGTGACTTGGTATATCTAGAATAAAAAAAAATCAAGTAAAAAATAATAAAAAAATTGAGGACCCATGAACATAGATGTAGAAAGTATTGTATTCCCGGAATCGGTGATTATATGAATGGTTTGAAACCCCAAAAATTGTTGAAGAATTGGTTATTGAAGATGCCTATTTCATTTGAATATCAATCTTTAACCATATATGACACTACCCGATTATGGTAAGTCTACTAACAAATTGCAATTTGAAAATATTGAAATAAAAAACTAATAAAATAGTGTGTCAAATAAATAGTGAAATAAATGTTTTAGAAGTAGAACCTTCTAGACTCTTGAAACTACATCATATGTATGAGGGATGATTTTGCTCATTTTTATGGCATGAGAAAGAAGATAAAAATTTAGAGACTATAGAAAACAAGATCATATAAGCTACAAAATCTTTTAATCTAACACTATTATTTATGAGATCTATTTTTGTTCAAGAACTTGAAGTAAAAAGTAACACTCCTCTAAGATTAGAAAAACACCATTAGAAATTACTATATATAATATAAATATATTAAAACAACTAAAAAGAAAACTAAAACTAATGTTTAATAAAAATATTAGAACAATTTTAAATGTTTAATAAAAAGATTAAAACAATTTAAAAACATAATGACTTAACGAAATTTACTTAGGGAAACATACATATTTGAGTCAACTAAGAATGCAAATTGCTAACTATTATATTTGCGCATTCAAAACTTCAATCTACAATAAATATATAAAATTGGAATTCAAATAATCATAGCAAATTTTATGATGAAAGCTTTTGATTGGGCGAAAAACATTTCAACCTATATATTAAAATTTGAGAAAATTACGAGGATAAATCAAAGTCGGCTATCATCAATTGACTTCATTCAAATTTCTAGGTTGTTGCATGTTTTGATGAAGGTACCGCTTCCTCATCACTATCGGTTAAAGTCTTTGTATGCAATTTATTAGCTACAAGTAGTGTGTTTGAATAGAAATGAACTATCATGAAATTATGATGAATTTAACTTCGTAGATTAATAGGTGGTGTGGGCGGTATGTCAGCCTGGTTGAGAATATGTTACGATTTTACCCTTAGTGCGGTATTACACCTACTTATAACTAAATTTTTACTTTTCATGATGATTAGCTAGTATCCAGGTTATGCCAAAAACATAAACACATGATAGTGTTATCATAGTAGGTAGACCATCAATGGGTGTATAGTTGTCAAAGCATACACTAAGACATAATCTATCGTGATTTTAGCTTCACGATCGGTTGATTATGAAAAATAATATGCTATCCTCACATAATAGTAGCCCTTATATTGCTTAAGGTGTTCCACACTGGGATTAGGTTTCTAATATCCATTTCTTGTTCGATCTGAGTCACTTAGAGTGACGAAAGCGGATGGGATAAAAGCGGTGTGAATATGAGGGAGATCTAGAGTGGCTAGCCCAAACACGAATATAAAAGCGAGCAATGGGACAAAAGTATGAATATAAAGCGGGTAAGGCTGCAGGCTAGGAGATATGCGCATGAAAGCCCATGAGCGGTCGTCTAACGCTGACATTTGGCAGTGCTACTTTTTTCCATAAAATGTAGTTGTGGTCATGTGGTCTTTTAAACAATAATTTCTGTGATATCTTATGACCAAATTCTCGGTATAAATGTTTGGTAGAAGGTCAAATTATGTTGATTTAAGCGAGCTTCCCAGGGGAGCATAAAGGTTGTCGTCAATTGAATAAAATAGTCGATTCTTGTTGGATGAATTGAGCGATAATGACTTGTTGCTTATGGATTTTTTTACCAGGGTTATCAAATTAAATTCAAGAGTAGACCTTTGTTTAATTTATATAGATATAAATAATAGTAGAGAAATAAGAAGTAATTTATCTATCCATTTTACATCATTTCTCTGCCGAGAAAAATTTCCTATTAAGCTTGAAAAGCCAGGGACCAACTCCAATTTACATCATTTCTGCGAGATTTCCTATTATAGCGATACAATTCGAGTTGAGAGGACCAACCTTGCACCGCGGACGGCGGAGAAACACAGCGGCAACAACAGCACTAAGGCAGTCGACGACGACCTTGTAACGACGGTACCACGAATGAACAACCGCGAACAATGAAGCATGATGAGAAAAAAATGCGTGGGTGATTTATTTACTAGAAAATAGTTCGACGAACTATTTTAAAAGTAAAAATTAAATTTGTAGAACTCATGGTTCGGCACGAACTTTATTCTTACCGATTTCCAAACTATGGCAAAAATTCACTTTCAGACTGCTAAATGGTGTATAGTCATTATTAGCGGAATCTAGAGTTGACGCCCGAACTTTATAGGAAAAGTTCGGCGAGCACTTTTTAATAGTTCGAGCCGAACTTGTGAAAAGTTTCATGAGCTGACTATTGATGGAAAAAATTCTACGAGACCCCGATTCTCACAAAGTGTAACTAGACTTCATATGCCCATTTAAGAAGAACCTATATTAGACATTCTTCTGTGCATATGTGCGGTTTGTCCTTTTTAGCTGAAATTTATTCTATTAACCAGCTCTTTGCTCAAGTAGGTAAGGTCTTGATGCTAGAGCTCTGCTAAATTATTGTAAAACACTGTGAACTTTGAAGTAAAAGATTTAGTTTTATTTGACCGACAAGAAAATATGTTGAGATAAGCATCCATTTTCATTTGGAAATATAATTCATCTATAAACAATAAATCTCTTCTACAATGTGCCATTCCAAAAGAGATACTTACAAGTAGCTAGCCTCAGTTCATAAACCATTAATGAGAAAATTTGAATTACAGTTCTCATTTCAAGTCCCTGTAAGACTACACATACAAGATTGCAATTTTCCTTTTAGTTCTCTTCCTCCATTTAAATTATATACATATAAGGATTGAAATCCTTCATTTAACTTTCAATCATCTGATGTTCCATTACTAATCAATAAACATGTATATAGAGAACAGTGCATCATGGAGATAGGGTTTTCCCTCCTTAGATAAGGTTGAAAAACATCTCCACTTTGGATTTGATATCACAAAGAATCTGTATCCTTCCTATACATATTCATCTTGGTAGAGAATGTAAACAAGAATCCATAGCCATTTTCATCATCAGAGAGCCTAGAAAGTAACTACTATGTAACTCTGACTCCTTGATATCTTAGAATTTCTCCAATAATCTCACCTCTGCCATAACCCACTTACCTTCCACAGATCTTGTAATCAAGGATAAAAAGGAAAGTGGGAACTTATGTGACATTCATTTGTCTTAGAAACTCCATGCATTCTTCATTCTCATCTTCATTCATCCTTGCAAAAAACCACATTGTAAGTCATTCTCTTGCCCAACCTAACTACAGTTGGATAAAATTTGACACAAGGCCGATAATTCTTCAGTCCAACATCCAGAACAACTAACTTGTGGTCCTATGTATGTTCTTTGAGCAATGCTTCCACATCTTGCATATTATGGAGCTTATGAATAGGAGCATCATTTCACCACAGTAGAGGACATCACCCTCCAACTGGTTTGGGCCACTGACTTCTTCTTCATGAATCTTCACCATGTTCTTGTAAAAGCTAGAATTGGGACATATATTATGTTTTTCTTTCTTTATTTCTTACACAGAGCTCGTTAGTCTGCTCGGACTCATCTCTAATTAATAGAATGAATCTCGCTTCTGGGCAAGTCCTGTTGAGGTCAGCCATGAATGGGTATATTCTTTTGTTGTAATATTTGTGACTTGTTGCATATTCCACCACTACAAGCTTGTTCTTTGCAAGCTTGAGGGCTTTATCAAATTCATGTATTGTATAAACCTTCAACACCCTTTCATCATTTATGTTTATTTCATTCTTGGTAAATTTGGCACCACTCAAAGAAGCTCTAAAAATGGGCTCCTATTTGAATTTTAAATTGTCCACAATGATTCCATCTATGGTGCAGTCGTTAACATGCTTGCTTTTGTAAATCAATTTGATAGTGTCGAAGATCTGCATGAATATATGAAGAGGGAGCATTGTAAAAAAAATTACACTCTCTTCTTTGACATGATCAAAATATTTCCACATAAAGCTTGCGATCATGACAAAGCGCTTAGATTTCATTTTGGGATGTGTGAATCCCAATGTTGGCCTACAATATTGGCTTTTCACTTTTATTTTTAAATGGTTCATGTTTTATACTTGGTGGATCCTTATATCTCCAGATATCTCATCTTTGAATGATCTTAATAAATCTCTTTATTTGTGGTGCAATGGGTAAAGTGGATGTTGTATATCCATGATATATTCCAATGAAATCACGAATGGAACACTAATGGAGCATATTTATAGCTAAAGAGAGGAGGCCTTAGATGTCTTTGAGAACATTAAAGACGTTTTCCATCTCCACATTGTGGCTTCAACATATTAATTTCTGATCTTAACAAGGAAGCCAGTGAAACTTTAATTCCAACCACTAGAAGCAAAAATATAATGTAATATAGCTATTAAAAATATTATTACAATAACCTCACATTAAGGTCGTACTTTGTTTCAAGAATCGAATGCAATGAGGACACTACAACGTCCATCAAATACTTTCCTATGGTTTTCATTACAGTAGCCAAGTTGCAAAAATTTGTGTAAGATGAACCACCTTCCTTAACTGCAACAATCACATTCTCCCTCAATTTCATCACTCTTCTCTTCATCTATGCACCCTCCTCACCCATCACTACTATCTCCACATCCCTCTTAATCTCAGTCATGTCAATTATTGATGTTTCATCCGTTGTAGAGGTAGTATCATCCTTAAGCAAAGACAAGCCAATTTTCTAGACATGGACTATATAAATTTGGTTCAGAAACTCATCTCCAAAATTAGGCCAGCATAACATGGGTATCCCCATGGTGATTCTCTCCAACTTTGAATTCAATCCACAATGTGTCATAAAAAAAGAAATTGAAAGATGAGAAAGTACCCTCAATTTCAGACACCACGACACCAAACACCCTCGCTGGCTCCACTGGATGTGCTCTACAAACTCTGGAGGGAAGGTGGCCTCACTACCTTGTAGCGGATTAGGGCACACAAACCAAAGAAATGGTCTCTATGTAGCCTCCAACCCAAGTGAAAGTTTTTGGAACTATGTCTCGCTTAACACACTCAAGATGCCAAATGATACGTAGATCACAGATTGTCTGTACTGCCTATCCAATCAATCTAGGCATTCCCCTTCCTCTACCCAAAATCCTGTTCTGATTTCCAATCTTACTCCCGACTTCAAATTTAGAAGGGTTGAGGGAATCGAGGGGCTTATTGGACAAACTGAACCTTCGTTCTCGACCACACTGTTGATGGAGTGGGTTTCAAGATTATGAAAGGAATTGAAGTGCTACCAAAACCGCAAGTGCCATGTTAACGAAGCAATTCTGATCGAGCATGCTTACGTGGCAGCACTTACGTGGTGGACAACAAATCTAGGAACAGTGTCATGAGGTAAAACCTAATAATAGAATGTCTTTGGCGTAATAAACAAATCAAATATAAAATAGTGTGGAGAATAAAACGTTATACTTAAAATTATGAAAAGTATCGTTTTCAAAAGGTGTGGACAATAATGAGTTAGGTGTAAAATTATGAAAATATTGTTTCAAAGAGTATGTTATGTTATTTGACATGGTAAAATTATTTATTTATTTTTACTGATAAATAAATGAGAATTAGTTTATAAGTGTTATTTTTATATTATGTAAAACATATATTAATATAAAGTATATGGACAAGTTTATTGAGGCAGAGGAATTACCCGGACGGTCAAAAGTGGTCGAAATTCGGGAAAAAAATATTTCAAAAAATATAGCAGTAGTAGTGTTTGAATCATGTTTTTTATGGTGGAAATGGATTCAGCACCATCAAAAACCTCCGGGGCACCCAAAATATTGAAGTTTGGCAGCTTTAACCTGGATTTTCAAAAATTCCTGCCTGATTTTATTAAAATATTGCCAAAATTTCCATAATTTCAGGGCTAAAAAGCAAGTTGGTTAGACTGCAGGTAAAGTATATTATAGAAATGATAAATTGAGTTTTAAGGATTGGGAAGAAATTTATAAGACGTGACTTCATCTATTCCATAAATTGAATCATAATGTTTGAATTTTTTTAATTATCGTTATAGTTCTATGTTGAGATGGGTCAAAAAATTCACTTCCTTTAATTAATATTAAGATATTATGTTGTCCATGGGGTCTTGGATAGACGGTGATCAGGTGATATGTTAAGGAATTCCTTGATGTGAATTCATTGGTTCAATTCACTGCCCTGATCAAGGTGATATATTGGACATGATGAAGATGTTGTCCTACCAAGCTTACAAAAAAACAAACTAGCAATTGCACCACATGTTGCCAAAGAAACGCCATAAGGCAATAGCATAAGAAAGAGTAGTCTAGAAGAAATAAGTTATAGTTATTGAAATAGGCAATTGTGGGTGAAAACATATATAAACGAACATGAAATTGTGGGTGAAAACACATATATATATAAACCAACGTAAATTTGTTATAGATATTGAAATAGGAAATTGGGGGTGAAAATCCTTTGGTGATTAATAATCCTCTCAAACAAGCATGTAACTCAAATAAGATATTCTAAATACATTCAAGTAACATCTATCTAGCATAGCTGTAAATAAAGAGAATTTGTATTAACAGAAATAGAGTTTACTCCAAGTTCATCTACATATTGGAGCGCTAATTGTATGCTTGTCAGAAATTGTATATTGTATATGAATAACAATAGTC
This sequence comes from Pinus albicaulis, assembly GCA_034641835.2. NCBI lineage: Eukaryota > Viridiplantae > Streptophyta > Pinopsida > Pinales > Pinaceae > Pinus > Pinus albicaulis. The sequence continues at coordinate 331,381,525 of CM076582.1, forward strand.
TTGGTATACAAGAAAGTGAATGTCATTTTAATATGGAGACATCTTTGGAAGGAGATATTTTCTTTATGTTATGGTTTATTTTCTTAACTCCAAAATTGGTTTATTTTCTTTCTCTATATACATAAGAAACAAAAAATACAAAGTAATTTCACAATTTTAAGTTATAGTTTTATATTTTATAATTACAAATCTAGTTTCCTATTAAACTATTTTACACACATCTATTTATTCAAATAAATTATATTGTGAATATGTTTTCTCCTATTAGTTGATCTTACAAAATTATTGTACTCCCTGTTATGTAAAACAATTTTATTAATAAAGAATTGAATGCCAAATTGAAAGATTACTGTGAGAACTACTATAACATATAGAACTGATTTTTTGATGTATAAATTATTTGTTTTATATGTCGTTGAATTTCCATTACCTATTATCTTCAAACCCCATGGGGAGGTATTGAACATGGGCCAACTTTAGGTAAATAAACATTCACATTGTCAACTTGGAAAAAAAAATATAATCCTAAAATTCTCTTACCTAATCATCTTTTTAAATATATAATTGAGTTCCATTTATTAAAAACAAATGCAATATTAAGAACCTCCTAGAGTTATAAAAGGTAATTGACATGAAAAGTAAAAAATCTCTTCATGACAACATACAAATGTTAATCTTAAATAAACCATTAAAAAACTAAAAAGGGATAATAGATAGTATCACAATTTTCTTATCGGAGCTAAATGCTCCTATATGAAGTTTACTAAGAAAACAACTCTAGCACTAAGAGAGATTTGGAAGCAACCGTTGAATTGATGAACATGTATTGCTCTATGGTGTTGGATATTGGGCATAGGCAACTGTTGAATTGGTGAACATGTCTTGCTCTATGGTGTTGGATATTGGGCATACGAAACTATTGAATTGGTGAACATGTCTTGCTCTATGGTGTTGGATATTGGGCATAACTTTCTTGATCTTGTATACAAGACTGTAAATTTACATGTAGCTTATATTACAATAAACATGAAATTGTCAACATTTGGAACACACTTGCCATCACATTTGTAGAGAAAATTACAATAGAGTATCACATTTTTCTTATCATATCTAAATGTTTCTATATGTACAACTACCTTGTGCCTCACAGTTTAAATTTTTGTAGGGAGGAGGAGAGGAGTATCAAGGTGCAAGCTAGAATAAGAAGAGAAAGAAGAATCTTGTTTGGGACTTGAGATAGATTCATTCTTTGCACATCTAAACTCAAAGCTTAATAAAACAAAACTCACCATACTTGAATTTTTTAAATAAATATCTTAAAAATTAGAATATCAATTTAATACATTTTACTCAATTGCACATTTAGCAATATTCAGTTTAAAAAATACATATATAAATTACTATTTTAAATAAAATTAGTACAAAGAATCACATTAAATACCATGGCCCTAGTGTACATTCCTCTTATTACTTTTTAAATACCTAATGTTTGTAACTTATTCTTAATCGCATAGTGTCAATTTTGTAAAACTATAATCTGCAAGTCTTAGGTTATTCTAAATTGATCAAGAATATAGAATTTTTAGGGTGGTGTCCTATGTTCACTAAAATTCCCATGATGTCCATCACTATGTATAGGGTTCATTGCAACCTTGGAAATATTCTGTGAGTTGTTGTGATTTTTTTTCTTGTGGCCAAAAATTATTTTTGGTTGTCACCTAATTATCATGATTCAAAGCATTGTTATCATCTCATATCCTTATAGAATTAGATATATTATGTGAGCTAATGTGATGTTTTGTTTGTCACAATGATTCAAAAATCAGTTATTATACCATAATATTGACTTTATCATTATCTATTTTGTTTATGAACCCTTTAAAAAAACCACAGGAGAATTTTATTTTACACTCTGATCTCCCCAGCATGGGTGGGGGTTTCAAAAATTGGAGAGTAAATTGAGCAGTTATTGTTAGAAATTGTTGAATAAGATGGGAAATTTGGATGGTTTGTAGAGAATATGGATGCCATAACAAATATCTAATTTTAATTTTAATGTCTCTAGCCACCATACATCTAATAGGATCCATTTAAACTAAGAACGTCAATAGATCACTCTATAGATCACTCTATGAATGATAACTTGTGACATCCGTGGCCATTTTATTTGAATGTGGATCAGGTTACAAACTAATACTTTGTGAAATCCCTATCCTTTTTCTTTGATTGTGGATTAGGTTATGATAAAACTTGTAAAAGAACCCCTTAGGGTTATCTCAACTTACTCTATTGTTAATCACATAGTACCAATTTTGTAAAACTATAATCTACACTAAGGACTAAGTGGGTTTTTTCTTTTGTAAGTTTTGTTTGAATTGAAAAAAAAAAAAAATTAAAGCTAAAATTATGTACCTAAAAAATTTGTTTAAAATTTCAAAATAAAAAGTTGAATAAGTTTGACATCATATACAATGAAATTTGTTTATGATTACAAAGTAAAAACATATCATATTTGTTAGCTACAATTAGGTAATTAAAGATATGTATATAGTTTTTTTTTAATAGAAGAAATTTGATATTCATTAACAAAAAAAATGGAAAGAGTATGTATGTAGTTACAAACTATTACAAGAATTATGAATATTCATCATTATTTCTCAAGATAAATAATGTCGTGTGAAATAATTTCATATATTTTAAAAAATTTCACTATTAATTTAATTTTAAATATATTAAGAAATACTACTCATAAATAATAAAACAATTTTAACAAATATGTATATTTGGATGTATAAAAATTTATTAAGTAAAATTTTAAAAGAATAATGATTATAAACAATTAAGAATAATTTTATTAAGTAGTTAGTTTATATCTATATTATTTATCAGAGGGATCAATTCTCTTTTGCAAAAGTCTTTGATGTAGTGCACAAATAAAAATTATCAGTTGAAAACTGTTGAAATTCTAAAAAAATTTAGATATATAGATATTGGATTTCTAAAATTAATAAATTTTAAAGAATTAAGAAAGAGAATACAAAATATAATTTATTATTGTATTATTAGAAATGAACAAAGATGGTCTACAAAAATATATTTTAATATTAAAATACATTTTTGAAGAACCTCTCATTGTTTCCAAAAATATATTTTAATGCTAAAATACATTTTGAAGACCCTCTAGTCATGTAAAACAAGTGTGAACAAATTTATCATAAAATTGAAAAAAAAAAGGAGAAAATTGGATTTCAAAAAGTTCTTTTCTCTGTAAATAATCTTACAATAAAATCCAAAAAATGGTTAACATTTTCTATAAAATAAATTCAGAGTTAAATAACAAATAACCTTAACTTAATAAAATATATTTTATTATTGAAAAAAGGGATAATTTTACAGTTACACTATATATATTAAAAATAGTATATATAAAATGAAAACAAATTCCCCGTGAATCTCAATCTCAAAATAAAGAGGATCGAAGAAATGAATTAAAAATTGAAAAAATTAAGACGATCCAAGAAGAGGATCGAAGAAATGAATTAAAATTTGAGAAAACAAAGACGATCCAAGAAATGAATTAAAATTCGAAAAATTCACCACTGCCGAGTAGTAACATTTGTTCAGCAACATTACATTTCACCAGAGATTCATTCATTGAAAGCAGTTTCTTGCTCAAATGAGTGTTCCAGTAGTTCTGTTAGATAGACTGATGGAGAGGAGAGGAGATTATAGTCGGGGGACAACGGATGGCGTTCAGATCCAACAATCTATCGGCTAAAGCGCCCAACATCACCGCCATTAAGGTAGAAGGAAGATTTGACCTTCACTTTTGATTATGTGTAATGGAATTGGGCTGAGATTCATTCACTGAAAGCATCTTCTTGCTCAAAGGAATGTTCCAATAGTTCTTGATTTCCATGTCGATGCGCCCTGGCATTCGTCCTGCTTTCAACGACCACCTGCAGGCATCAATTTATATAGTGATAGCTAGTGACCAATAATTCATCCATTTATGTATCTACGTCACACTTATCGCCCATGATTTCAGACACCAAGATTGGAAATCAATAAATAGTGTAGGAATAAATAATGCTCAGCGATTCTTCCCATGATAGATTCGTTATGTTACCAGGTGTAGAATATTGACGTGACTGGTATGACAGATTAAAAATCTAATTATCTGAAATGAGTAAGGTTTTTTAACAGCAAAACTAGATTTCAATTCTTGGTAAATAGGTTTCTAAATATTTCAAGTTGAATTCCGTTAAACTTTTAAAGCATAATTGTGCTATGATTCAATTCAACTTCCTACCCAAATATTTAAAAAAAAATACTAAAGTATTTGAAGATTGCTCCGGATTAAAGTAATCCCCCAAAATTTTAGGAAGAACTTTTTACATTAAAATTCTAAGCAAGTGATCAGACCAAAGCAATCATGACAAATATGTCGGGTATGCACATACCTATTACCAAGAAGGCGATGCAACCGAATAACGAGCCGCTGGTCCGGGAAAAGGTTTGCGCATGTAATATCGGTACGAATATAGTTAATCCAAAGTAATCTAAAATGCCTTTCACACATTTTCAGACCTGCAGAATACATTCACTAATATCACGTCTCTATACATATTTACATCTACATCAATATTACTAAAGAAAATTTGTGACATTCACTTTTTTTTAAGGGATTTTTGTTTTCTCCGTCAGCTTGCTGCCATTGTCATATCACGCCACCAATGCTCAAATTGAACCAAAAAGCAACAAGATTGTACAAAACCAGTAGAAAAAAAGTACGAACAAGAGCTACAGTGGCCTTCATAACCGCAGGGAAATGGTACGCCGAGTCAAAATCGCCTGGTTGCAAATAGAACACAAAATTTGGAAATCAACAAGTGTACGAATCAACAAAACTGGACGTGTTTGACGCTGTGAGCCGTGTGATAGCTGTTACACAGTCTTGTTTAGGTTATATCTTATTTCATGATTACTTGGAAGAAATATTAATATTGTTTGATGAGTTTAGTTAGTTAGTTATATGGATTTAATGGCCTAAAATATTTCAATCGTTTAACATTTGATCCAATGGTGCAGATAGAGACCGAGTGACAACTAGGAGAGTTGTTTTCAAAGAAAGACGCCTTACTATGTAACAACTAGGAGAGTTGTTTTCAAAAAAAGACGCCTTACTATGTAATTAAGATATTTGATTGAAATTGGTAAGTAATTGTTTTACCCTATTATTTATTAGAAAATATTGTGTATAAAGAAGACATACAATATAATAAGATATAAGGTATATATAGGTGAAACTTAATATGTACAAAGAATGTGATAAGAATATGAATAAAGTTATTAAATAATAACTATTAGAGATAGTATTAAGAGGAAGTAGTGGACACTTTGAAATATAAGCCTATACATTAAAATAAACAATAAAAATGACTATTTAGCATTGTTGATGGGATTTGAAGAGAACACTTATTAATAATGATGAGGTTTGAAAATGGTAATTTAGTGTTTATATGAATGCTTGAAAATATATAAGATAGATTTAGGATGATTATTTAAGTGACTTTCTCTAAGGATATTGCTTCGTGAAAAGGGAATAAATGTGTTGCCATTGAGATTATAAGGCCATTGACTATGAAGTGATATACAATCACATTTTATGATAAGCTCTCAAAAATTTTACTGTATCTTTTTGATTAAATTGTGCTATGAATCATATATGACTCCATAACTTAGTTTAGACAGATACTTATCATACATGAAAAATTTAAATTTAGAGGTAATTGATATCAATCAAGTTAATTTTTGTGATTCAACTTAATCTTTCAATTGATTATGTCTTGAAATGATTAGCAAATTATTAGTTTTATTTATGATGATGCATTTTAAGAAGTGAAAAAGGGATAAATTAGTATGAGTCATGATTTTTTGCTACAAATTTAACAAATTATATAAGACGAGAACAATAGATTTTTGGATGAGTCTACATATATTAAAAACACTATCTAATAGAACTTGTTTCAATGATATATCCTCTTTAGAGGGGAAGGAAGTGTAGTAATACAATAACTCAAAACCAACAATGTCAATTTTCTTTTATCTGTACTTATGGTATTTTTATTGTAACCAGTGTAAGTAATATGCCCTATGTTATGTCAACATAGTACTGTTAAAATACAATGTTGGGATGAGGTATCATGATGTGATGGTAGGTGGTAGTTGGACATAGTTCTGATGAGAGGATAATGATGCATATGTGGTTCTTATTTATTTATTTTGTTATGATAAAATGTTGTATGCTCATGATGGATATGATATGCATAAGGATTGTGATATTATGGTATGAGGTATATTGACATGTGGATCATTTATTATGTGATGTCATGATATATATTTGATGTTGATAAGTTGATGTTATAACATATGAGGATATTATGATGTGAATCATGTGGTAATTGTATGCATATTTTGTGACATGCATGAGCATGCAACTCTTTACTAATCAGAATGTGGAGATAAAAATTGATGTTATGTTGGCATGTGGATTATTTCTATGACACTATGATGATAACTAATGCATTGGTTGCATGTTGAATGTGGGGATTGACAGGAAATCCACCGAGAGGGGCGGTTTATTTGATGATATCATAGGAACCCATAACTGCGAGGGAGAATATGTAACACCATATGGGATGGGGACATACTCAATCAACACTACATATGCCATTCGTTCTTTTGTCTTGTATAGATATTAATGGATAGCTCTTGAGGGGCTATGGGACCATCTTAAGGAGGCCAAGTGCTTGATAATGGAAACATTGGCAGTAGCATGTTGATTGAGGGCTTGGGGGTGGCCAACTATAGAAATATTATGTACAACTGAGCCTATGGTTGGGTGGAGAGTCATCCCCAAAACTTTGTTGCGGTTAGTGGAATTCAAATAATGTTCAACTCTGAAATCACAAGTAAGGAATATCGTCACTATAGGTAAGTTGTCTCTACCCATGTTTTCTCGAAAATTCTATGCAAATTAGTTAAATAGTTTGTGTGTTGATTATTAATCAGACAAATTGATGTAATTATTTGTATGTTTTAATTTCGGGTTGTTACAGATATAGGATTGTATGAAGAAAATGTAAGAACAAGACAAAAGTAAATCTTGAGCTTAAGAAAGACTTCATGATGGGCATGATGGAAAGAGGGAGATGTTACAATAATATTAAAGATTCCACATTGATGATTAAAGATGGAGTTGTACCTCATTATAGAACGTGCAAATAAAATAATGACCTTAGAAAGAGGTTTGATGAGTTAGTGTACCTTATGTTGAATAGCTCGCATGATGGTACTTAGGGTTGGTATATTGGCAGTAATCCTAAACGATACCTAAATCCTTGTTAGGGTGGATATCTTGGTATAGATGATACGTAGATCCCAATTTGGGTTGGTATCTTGACCTAGATGATATCCATATCCTTGTTAGGTTGGTTCCTTGGTAGGTAGCCTATACGGTACCTAGATCCACGTTGGTGTCTTAAAAAGTAGCCTATATGACACCTAAATCCTTGTTGAGTTGGTATCTTGGCAGGAAGCCTAGAGCACACTTGGATCCTTGTTGAGTTGGTATCTTCGGAGGTAGCCTAGATGATACCTAAAACCCTGTTAGGGTTGGTGTCTTGGTAGGTAGCCTGGATGGCACCTGGTGTCTTCACATGTATCCTAGATGACACTTGGATCCATGTTAGGATGGTACCTTGGCAAGTAGCCAAGATGACACTTGTATCCAGGTTGGGATGGTACCTTAGCAGGTAGCCTAGATGTACCTAGATGATTTGATACCTTGGAAGTTAGCCTAGACGATACCTTGATCCCTAACATTATACATGGTGTTTATATTATTATTATTATAAGAACTTTTAAAAGTGAGTATTGTTCTTATACTAGTTGAACAATTATGAATACCTCCCTAGTTAAGAGGGAGTGTTGGAAAAGTAAATATGTTAGGTCTTCATAAGTATTTATGTACTTGTATCAATTTTTATTTTTATATTTGTCAAAAGGACGAAAAAGAAAAATATTGTAAGAGAAAAATAATTTTATTAAGCACAGGTTTCTGCTTAGGTCATTATCCAAATAGGTCAAGGCATCCATTGCATGCCTATATGTATTTTTATGGGTAAAATCGTCATCGTCATTATGTAAAATACCCTAGTGAGATCTTAGATCAAAGAAAGAAATATTATTTTTATGATTAAATGTGACTAGAGGGCTCCAAAAAACAAAACGCCCATCCTGATTAAGCCAACCTAGAGAGGGCTTAAAGAGACTCTTAGAAAGATTGTATAAAGAAGGTACTTCAACCTACTTGAAGCGTCAACTCATCTAATCTGTGGTCAAGAAAAAGGATTAATAAGAGGCTAGAAGAGTCGAGAAGGAAGAAGATTAAGCTTGAAGGTTTAGATCTCTATTGCTTGGACAAATCACACATGCATCTAGATATGGTTCAGGTCCAAAGTTGTAGAAGAAGTTTGCAGCCATTGTTTATGGAAGGTAGGTTGGTCTACTTGCTATTTGTGGGAGCCCTACCTTGGAGCCTATATCTTGTGTTCATGTGATCTTCAATGCTTCAACATTTATTTGATGATAAAGAACATAAGCTTAATCAAGTTAAATAATAACCTAACATCACAAGTAAATGTCAAGAAAAGTAAAATGTTGAGTTAAGTGTTACACTGCTCCATTTTCCAATATTCTAAATGTTGAGTTGTAAAGAAAAAGAATAGTGTAGCTTCCAAGAAATCAAATTTTGTAAGTGCATAATAAAGGAGTAGCATATGAGGATTTTGGATAAAACAGAGTTAAAGACACAGAGTTGGGAGTGATAAGGAGAAGCAAAAGAGATATTAAAGAAATATAATTTGGATCATAAATCAAGAAAATTGTATATGTAAGATTAGTTAAAATCCCGTGGATATGAGTTTGAAGGAACTCCAGCAGAACATAGAGTTTGGAGATGACAGGAGGTATAGCACGACCAACATAGGTACAATTACCTTTTAGAGGTATTATGGCTCCCCTCTCAGACTGAAATATGTTTTATATGTTCCAGGACTAAATAATAATCATGTCTACGTAGCGATATTGGAAGATAGTGGTTATGATGTAATATTTACAAAAGGAAAGGTGTTCCTTAGACACATTGCCACAGGACAGGTGAAATAGATCAGTGTAAGAGTTAAGAACTTATATTCTCTTGAGGTCGATGATGCATTCAAAGCTTTGAGGAGAAAAGAAGATGTTAGTGACTTGGTGATTGAGAAGGAGCATAAATTACCTCTCAAAATTCAGCCTCATAAGAAGCCTCAAAAATTTGTGGAGTAGCCACAATTAGAGAAGCAGGGAAGAGACTGAGTGGAGGCATCCACTCAAGCAGAAACCTCCAAGAGTGGAAAATTTTGAGCCAGATGGGTGGAGGTAGCACATGAAGCCATGCCTCTAGGTGTGAGGTGGGGCGATGTGTAGACATAATCCCAAGAGAATACATTTGGGCAGGATCCATTGAGATGGCTTGTATCATGGATCAGACCTGGATACAGGGAGGCCACAGTACATAGTAGAAGGAAGGATCAATAATATTGATGCAATAAGATGTAAGGAAAACATAAATCATAGTGACAAATGTCAGATACTGGAGCACAAATCAGAGTTGGAAACAGTGCAGAGGGCACAGATGCAAATTCAGCAGTAGCACAAAGATTCCAGTAGACAGTGTAGTAGGTAGCAGCAGTCTGAGACTCTGATGACAGATGCATCATATTGATTCAAATTTCTTTTGGAGGCTATTCAGTTTCAGGAGTTGTAGGAGCAAACAACACTAAAGTGTAGAAATTTTAATATAATTATGTATTGTCAGATTCTCCTAATCTAACAAGTATATGTCAATGTTAAATACAAAATCCTTCTACTTAAATCTTTGCGGAAATTTAATATCCAATTGCAAACACATGAAGAAAGATCAATCACACATAACATAAATGTTTTTACCAGGAAATCATAAAGATAAAAACCCCACTATCATATATTATGTATATATCATGGATCATGAAACAATCTCATACAAAACTCTAATCCAAGAGCTCTCAGTACAATATACAATTGTCTCACACTGTCATACAAAAATTGGCATAACCATGCTCCTGATAGCCTGCCTCCACTGCGCAATCCCTACTGATCACAATCCCTGAATGAATTCGGTCTTGCCTTGCCTTGACTATGCAATACTCATTCACATCTCCAATGTGTGTTTGGTTACACTTGTGCACCCACTATAGTCACAACTGATAGTCAAACTGCCCCTTTCACCTATCCCTCAATTGGGTCTCCACTGGATCTGACATGCATGTAGTTAACAATAGTAAATCTTCAGTTGCATGTGAGATCACTCCATGTGAATTAATTTAATATTTAATTCACTGATCTCTCACTAGTGTATCATTAGTTACAAATAGTTACAACTAGCACAACTGAGTTTAACTCACCTAACTGAGTTAAACTACTTTACAACTCACATAACTACACATCCAACTCTTTTACAACTTTGTATCACTCAGTTACAACGAAGTCCACTAGCATGTCCCACCAACCAACCTTTGAACTCGAAATTCCTTCAGTCAACTAGTTTTCCACATCAGCTAACTGATATCAAGTGCTCCATGAGAATAGATTATTATTTATTGTCTAATTATTGTTAATATCTAACAATAATCGACATGCATTCTATTTTTAGACATGCATTCCACGAAACAACTTTTCACATGAATTCCAAAAATAGACGCCCATCCATCCATATAATTTGCTCAACCATCTATAAATATATTACTTCTAAAAATAGACTTTGATCCAAATTCTAAAAATAGACATATCACCTAAAAATAGCCTACGAGCCCCACCTAGTGTAGGTGCTTAATTTTCACTAGGATCATCATCTTGTTGAATCTCAACACTCCCTCTCAACAATAAAGGGATTATCCTTCACCCCGATCCTACCTCTATGGTATTCGAATTTGCTCCTGGTGAGTGCCTTCGTCAGAATATCTGCATCCTGATCTTCCGTAGGAATGTATTGAAGCAACATGACCTTCCACTACACACAATCTCTGATATGATGATACCTGATATCTATATGCTTAGATCTATCATGAAACATAGGATTAATCAAGAGTTTTATGCAACTCTGATTATCACAATGAATCACTATAGGATCTAAATGAGAACTGAACAAACTGACAAGGATCTTCCTCATCCAAATAGCCTCACATGCAGCTTGACTTGCTGCTATGTATTCCGCTTCCGTTGAACTGAGTACCACAGATCTTTGTTTCTTGTTGTACCAAGAAACATTTGTAGATCTGATACTGAAAACCCCTCCTGATGTGCTCTTTCTGTCCGTTGGGCTACCTGCCCAATCTGCATCCATGAAGCCATGTGACTTCACCTCATCCGTCTATCTATACCATAAGCCATACTCAGATTTTCCCCTGAGATATCTTAGGACATGCTTACTTGCCTTCCAAAAGAGCCTGGTAGGCTTAACCATCACTTGACTAAGCTGGTTCACCACATAACTTATTTCTGGTCTTGTATTAACTAAATACATAAGCGAACCCACCAACTGTTGATAGACAGTGGCATCCACTACCTCTCCAGATGTAGCATCCTCTTTCCTCCAGTTTCCTGGAAGAGGAGTGTCCATGGGTTTGCAGCCCTCCATGTGAAACTTACCGAGTATCTACCTTTTTCCTTAAGACAAAAATAGTTCACCTTCTCACTGCCATATTTCCAATCCAAGGAAATAGTGAAGGAGGCCCATATCCTTCATCTCGAACTCCTTTGCAAGGTCCTCCTTGCATGAGTGTATCAACTGCTCATCACTAGTCAGTATTAAATCATCAACATAAAGAACAATTACTAAAATATTACCCTCCACCACAATTTGGTATAGGTTTGCATCCACCTCACTCTTGGTGAAGCCAAGTCCAGTGAAATAGTTGTCGATCTGAGTGTACCAAGCACGGGGTGCTTGGTTCAGCCCATACAGCGCTCTCTTGAGTCTGCCCACATCCGACTCACTGCTGAAGATCTCAAATCCTTCAGGCTTCTCAATATACACTTCTTCCTCAATGATCCCATTAAGGAACACACTCTTCACATCCATCTAATGAATGTTCCAACCCATCTGTGCTGAGAGAGCAAGGATGGTCCTTATGGAAGAATATCATGTGACAGGTGCAAAGTTTTTTTGATAATCAATCCCCTCGATCTGTGAGAATCCCCGAGCCACAAATCTTACCTTATACTTATCAACACTCCCATTATCAGCTTGCTTTACCTTGTAGATCCGTCTTGAGCCTACCACTAATTTATCAACCGACCTTGGAACAATTTCCCAAGCATTGTTTCTAACAATGGAGTCACACTCCTCCACCATTGCATCTACCCTTGTGGGCTCCTGCACTACTTCCTGAAAGGAAGATGGCTCTGTCACAATACATTTCCTCATAAGATCCATGTATCTAGTGAATCGATCAGGAGACTTTCTCTGTCTGCGCTGTGAAGTAGGGACTCCTACATTCTGTGCCGCATCAAGCTTAAGCCTCTCAGCTTTTGTGGTACGTCTTTTTCCAGTTTTGATGTTTGGCTCTACATGAGTGGACTCCTCCACTCCGTGAACCTCCTCCTGTGGTTGATCCACATTCAGAGACTCATCTTTGGGAACAAGCAGTTCCTCCTTTGCATGCAAGTCTAGCTCCCTCTCAAGCGACAACTTCATGGCTTTCTCCTCATTGAATTTTATATCCCGTCGCACCACAATCATTCGAATGTTTGGAAAATACACACGATAATTATGGCGTGTTTTTGTGTACCCCAAAAATATCCCAACTTTAGTAGTCAGCTCCAACTTCTTCCTGGCGTTCTTGGTCACATGCACATAAGCAGATGAGCCAAAAATCTTAAAGTGAGAAACATCTGGTTTCTTACCAGTAAAAGCTTCTTCAGGTGTACTCATGCCAAGTACTCTATGAGGACAATGATTTTGCACATAAAATGCAGTGTTGCATGCTTCCGCCCACAAATGCACTGGTAGGCCCTGATCATGCATCATAGCTCGTGCAGCACCCATGATCGTTCTGTTCTTCCTCTTCGTGACCCCATTCTGTTGTGGGTTATGAGGCGTTATGAGTTCTCTTCGAAATCCTTCTTTGCTACAGATGTCTTTGAATTCATTAGAGATATATTCACCACCATTATCACTTTGCAGAGCCTTCACTTGATTCCCCGACTCTTTCTCCACCAATGCTTTAAACTCACAGAACTTTGAGAATGGTTGATATTTCTTCTGCATGAACTAGATCTAGCATCTACGAGAATAGTCATCAACAAAAATAACATAATACATGTGTTTTGTTGTTGGAGCAACCGAGAATGGCCCACACACGTCTATGTGAACTCTCTCCAGGATCACCGAAGCATGGTTCTCCTTTTCATGAAAGGTGGTCTTCACAAACTTACCCATAGTACATCCCTTGCACTGATCTATATGTGCAAGTGTACCCTTGGGAAGTCCAGTGGAAATCTGCTGCAAAATTTTCAGGGCGCCATGGTGAAGATGGCCCAATCGCCTGTGCCATAATTCGCCCTCATCCTGGCTCACCACTTCTTCTTCTTTGCCCACCATTGCAGCGCAGCCATCTACCTCCAGCTTATAGATATTGATTCAAATCCCTATCCTCTTGGTTTGACCCATTGTTTTATGTCACAGGAAAGCTTTTCCATCGCTAAAAACAACATCATAACCTCTGTCCTTCAACATCGCGACTGAGACCAAGTTTTTCTTCAGACCTGGAACATGCACAACATCTTTCAATAGAAATGGTTTACCTGACTCCTTCTCAAAGGTAATGGTACCAATGTTGGTCACACTGTATCATCCATCATCGCCCATCTCCATATGCATTTGGAGATTTTTCTCCTCCAAGTCACTGAAAAGCTCCTTATCTCCCGTCATGTGGAAGGAAGCACCACTATCAAGATACCACACCGATCCCATTGTGCTTGAAACCAAGCATTCAATCAAAGATAAATCAAGTTCAAATTGCAAGGCAAGGGCCTCACTAGTTGCAGCTCCAACAACCTTCTTGTTCTTCTTTCTATGTGGGCAGTTAGTGGCGAGATGCGCATGTTCGTGACAGTGAAAACACTTCACCTTGGAAAAATTCAGCTTCTTGCCTTTAGCCTCGAATTTTGAATGGGATTTCTTCCCCTTCCATTTCCTTTATTTGGCAGCCAAAGCACAATCCTCTTCATCATCATGCTTCAATGAAGAGCCATCCCTGGTGTTTTGCCTAAACTCTTCCTGCACTAGATCTGACCACAGTCATTCCCAATCCGGCAGTTTTCACGTCTGTTGACAAAGTCTTGATAACTTTGCCAACTCTTAGGAAGTCCCAAGAGAGCCAAACTCACCAAATCATCATTAGCAACCGTGATTCCCACACTCCCCATTTCATCTCGACATTGGACAAACTTTGTGAGATACTTAGGAATATTTTCGCCCTTTTCCATTTTGATCTTTCTGAGTTTATCCTTCAGCGCTAATTTTGTATGGTCATTGATGCTTTGGAAAAGATCTGTCAAAGCCTTCCACATTGCAAATGGAGTGGCTTTCCCATGAAGGCTTGATACAATATGGTATCTCACACCTTCCAACAGAATCCTTCTCGTCTTCAGTACTTTATTTTTCCAGGCGTCAAGTAATGCAACATCCATCAAAGTGCTTAGGAACATCATTGTCGATGAATTCCTTCAAGCCATTATCTTCAAGCACCACCTCCATCCTATCCTTCCATGCAATGTAGTTCGAACTTCTCTCGAGTCCATACTCTAACTGTAATCCATTGAAATCCATTTCGATGTTTACTCAACTGTCGCACCAAGAAATTCTTGCAGCAAATTCAAATTGTTTCCATGAACAAACTCAGCTATTGCTTCAATATTGCAATCATCTTTGCTCCAATACCATGTAGAAATTTTAATACAATTATGTATTACCGGATTCTCCTAATCTAACAGTTATAGGCCACTGTTAAATACATAATCTTTCTACTTAAATCTTTGTAAAAATTTAATCGCCAATTGCAAACACATGAAGAAAGATCAATCACACATAACACAGATGTTTTTATCGGGAAAGCATAAAACTAAAAACCCCACTATCATATATTATGTATATATCATGGATCATGAAACAATCTCATACAAAAATCTAATCCAAGAGCTCTCAGTGCAATATACAATCGTCTCACACTGTCATACAAAAATTGGCATAACCATGCAACAATTTACTGCCTCCACTGTGCAATCCATGTTGATCACAATCCCTGAATGAATACGATCTTGCCTTGCCTTGACTGCGCAATACACATTGGCATCTCCAATTTTTTTTTGGTTGCACTTTTGCACCCACAATAGTCACAAATGATAGTCAAACTGTCTCTTTCACCTATCTCTCAACTAGGTCTCCATTGGATCTGACATGCATGTAGTTAACAGTAGTAAATCTTCATTTGCATGTGAGATCACTCCATGTGAATTAATTTAATATTTAATTCACTAATCTCTCACTAGCGTATTATTAGTTACAGCTAGCACAACTGAGTTTAACTCACTTAACTGAGTTAAACTACTTTACAACTCACATAACTACACATCCAACTCTGTTACAACTTTGATTCACTCAGTTACAACGAATTCCACTAGCATGTACCACCAACCAACCTTTGAACTCGAAATTCCTTTAGTCAACTAGTTTTCCACATCAGTTAACTGAAATCAAATGCTCCATGAGAATATATTATTATTTGTTGTCTAATTTTTGTTAAGAGCTAACAATAATCGACATGCATTCTATTTTTAGACATGCATTCCACAAAACAACTTTGCACATTCATTCCAAAAATAGATGTCCATGCATCCATATAATTTTCTCAACCATCTATAAATAGATTACTACTAAAAATAGACTTTGATCCAAATTATAAAAATAGACATATCACCAAAAAATAGCCTGCAGGCCCCACCTAGTGTAGGTGCTTAATTTTCACTAGGATCATCATCTTGTTGAATCTCAACATAGATAAGTGTTGCATGCAGAACATTCCAAAGGTACCTGATTGGGATAGAGTTGAATCCCTTTCTTTTTGAGAGGGATTGTTGAAATTTGCAACAAGAAACATTGAAAATGGAAACTAGAAATGGAATCCAAAAAATGGCACCCAAAAATGGTACCATATGAGACTTCTTATTTAGTTTTCCCTTAATTAAATTGGAATAAAGATTGTAATTTCATCTCATGACAACTTGTATTAGTTAATTGAGTCAGGAAGACTTAGTTAGCTTAGGAAATTCGAGTTAGCGGTCAAAAAGGAGGCATGTAGAGGATTTTCCTATTTTTAGGGGGTCCAGTTACATTTATTTATGACTTTTAATTAGTTAACTCAATTAATTGAGTTAAAATCAGTTTAACTAGTTCTAACTGAGAGATCGACTAGTGAGAGGTTTAGTGAATTAAATATGATTTGATTCACTAGTAGTGATCAATTAGTTAACTGATAATTCACTATAAATAGTTGTTGCATGTCAGTTATAAGGAAGGCCCAATTGAGACTAGGGTTAAATGGAAGGGATCTATCAATTGTACTATTAGAAAATTGTACAGGTCATGCATGAGGTCATCGAGAAGGCCTTGAAGGATTGCACAATCATTAATTGGCATTTTCCTAATTAATATGGGCTAAATTAGCCCAAGAATGAATAAAGAAGGCAGGTCAGGAATAGGCAACCAAAAGGTTAAATACTTGATCGATTTTTCTTAGATCGCAAGCCAGATTCGAGTAGGATCAGAGAGAGAGAGTCAGGAGAGTGCAAAGGTTTCTTAGTGTGACTGTTGGCCCTCAATTTTGGTAATTTTTACCTATCCTAAATACATTTATTTACCACCATATTCCATCTTATTTCACCTATATGTGCCTCATTTTAGTCCTATTTTGCATATTCAGGTAACTAAATTAAGTTTTTCAATTTTTGGAAATTTTTGTAAAAATTGGGTTTTAAGAGTACTTTTGGACTGCATTAAAAATTCTCGTAATAGCTCCATTAAATTCATATGTGAAGGACACTTGGGTGAGATTTGAGCACATATTTGGAAAGCTTGGGAACCACGGATGGAGAAACACCTACTGGTTCAGTAAAACTGAGCAAAAACATGCTCGATCAACGCTGGTCAAACTTGACCTATCATTTAGGAATCCATAGTAAAAAGGGGCAAATTTATTATTTTGTGGGATTTTTCCTGATTTTGTGAACCAAAATTGAAGAGTTTGGCATGTATGGATGGATTAGGATTGATAAGGTTGTTAGAGCCATTATAGCAAAGTTTGTTTATAATTTTCATATTTAAACAAAGTTTATGAACCATTCAGGAAGGTAATATGTGTAATTTGGTATTGAGATTATTGGAGACATTTTAGATAATTTGAAGAATCATTTCTATTGTTCTATTTGTTTTTAATGTTTTGGATGCTTTATTAAGTTAGCTGTAGCTGAAGAAGTCTACAAGCGTATAAGGCAAGGTTCGAGGGCCCCCATACGAAGCTAAGTACACTTTGGTTAAATTTTGTATAAATTAGCATAGTTTTTATTCAATATTTCTTGTTTTAGTTTATGGTTCAGTTAATTAGATGTGTTATGATTTATGTATGATTTTTGGATGATTTTGGCTTAAAACTTAATTTGTGTATGAAAGGACAACCAAGGATTTAAGTTAAATTCTCTTTCTATCAAGTTATGAATCACAACTAAAAATCATCCTTTTGCATTTCTTGAATTGTTTCTTGAATTCGAGTTTATGATTTGATGCAATGGTAATGTTGTTGGAGTAGAACTGTGAGGAAGGACAACTAGGACCTCCTAAGTTAGGAACCTCTTCTCTTGCTTTCTACACATCACAAATTGTTGCTCTTTAATCTCTCTTCTTGAGGAAAATACTGTGGGGAAGGACAACCAGGACCTCCTAAGTTAGGAGCCTCTTCATTCGCTTGCTGCATCTTGAATCAGAGAATTTTTAGTTTCTTTAAACTTAGAACTTATATTTGTAATATGCATTTCCTTTAAACTTGAGCATTGCCTTCCGAAATTGACTTTATCTGAAATCCATATACTTTAGACATGCTTCCAAGTCTACAAACCCAGATTGACAAGTAAAACACCCATGTTAGTTTACTTAGTAAATTTACCCAACATTTTTGGTGCCGTTTTCGGGGAAGCACATTCAGATTTAATCAAAATATGAAGCTTTAAACAAAAGCAAAACATAGAAAAAAAACACTTTCAATATGGTTATTCATGCTTAGAATAGAAATTAGAAAGGTAGATCCCCAAAACAAACCCCCAACAAAAACAAAAACTAAATAACTACAAAATCCATTTGCAAAACAAGATCTACAAAACATGATGTTAAAGAATTCATTTATAGAAGGAGGGTATGCCACCACAAGGATCTTCTTAAATCATTGTCCACAATTTATAATGGTCACTAGGGATGAATCTTCATTTCAAAAGATAGAAGCGGAACAAAGCATCCACGAAGAGGATCCAAAAGAAGAGAACCTAGAAGCTTCTTCTAGTTATCTTTGTAAAGAGATCAATGAGTTATGGATCACATGCAATGAAGTTCAAACAATAAAGCTAAAAATTGAAGAATATCTATCATATGTATCACAAGATCCCTTGTGCATTCATGATTTTTAACAAGTTCCACAAGAAGAACTTCATGATATGACAATTAAGGAAAGGCAAGAAAACGAAGATCATTTCAAAACTTGGTTTCAACTAGTCATTAGGCCACAACACCACTCCATTTTTCAACATTCTTTAGTATCAAATATTTATGATCAAATAATTTTTCATGTCCAAACATTTATTAAATTATATTTTTCAAACTTGGATGTGAGTTTTCTTATGACCTTGCTACACAAATGGATGCATTGGAAATTCACTTATACTTGAGAGAATGACTTATTTTTCTACAATAGAGTAGGAAAGAATAACATAAATAAATAAATAGGTAAAATGAGTTCACAATAAGACTTTTGGTTTAAACTCTCATGAATAAATCTTAACAACATTGTTTAACACTCATTTGAAAGGATTTCATAACAAAATGCAGTAACAACAATACTATTTTGGTTAACCATATATGATAATTAAAAAAAAAAAAAAAAACATGTTTTTAAATAAGTATCTCTTGAAATTTAGTTTTTAAATCCATTTTGAATTTTTTTAATTTGGATTACAAATAAAAAATATCAAAATAAACACTAGATCTCAAGAGAAATGTTGAAGAAAGAGTTAGTACAACATTGATTCGAGGGGTCTAATGAAAACATTTTGAAATTACATGTATAGGGAAGATGTCCCTTGGAATTTAATTTCCAAATCAATTTGAATCACCTCAATCCAGCATCATATTAAAAATTTAACTCTCAAAATTCTAATTGTTTGTCAAAAAATTTGCATGTTGACAATTTTAGGTCTTGATTGTTCATTGGCCTATTTCACATATCAACTCATCTTCTTTTCAAAATATATTTCCGAGGGAGATAGATATTGAAGTCTAGTTTATGACACAATTTGAATCATCTCATTTAAAGGCCATATGAAAAAGTTATTCCACATTTAGCGATTGCATGTCTTAAAATCAACATAGTGAAACTCTGCCTCCTAGGTCTGTTTATCAACAATTTTGTGATATAAAACCTAAGGATTTTAAAAACCTATTTATACTGGATAGAAAAAAATGAATCTACTTTAATCTCCAAGTGGAATCACATTGATCCAATCTTTAAAGAAAACGTTACACTCCAAATAGTGATTGTTGGTCTATTAAAAAATTCACAAGAAGCTCTATCAAACATGGTACTTTTCATCATTTTTAGCATATCATTTTATACTATTTTAAAAACTTGTTTATAATGGAGGTATTCATATGAATTCACTTCAACTTGGCTTTATAATCACTCTAATTTGACATAAAATGAAGATTTTGTGAACAAAATACCATTACGAGGTATAGGATGGCCACCATTCCTCAAGGGGTAAACAAATGCATTTTCTTTGTATATCATCTTTGGACTTTTTTTCAAGCATTGCTTGTAATTATTTTACATATTTCTTGGAAGAAGAGAGACTGTACACCTCTCTTCCTCGATCATCTAATATTGTATTACAGGAAAATGTTATGTTTTTGCAAGTCATAGGAAGATTTGAGGAGTCAACTCCATGGATGAAGGATTTTCAATGTCAATATTTAAAAATATGAAAAGAAAATATTCAAGTCAAATCAAAGTGGAATTCACAGGATTTTAATTTCATATAATGAAACTCAAAACTCGTGAAGCTTGCTTTCAATTGCTAACGAACAACACGAACCACCATACAGGATAATTGAGATCAAGGCGAAAGATATGAAGCTAATAATCAAAAGAAGTCAAGTTTTGTATCATGTCAAGTCACATCAATTGCCAAAGAAGTCTTTCATAAGCCATATTGTTCATGATGTCATTCATCTACCATATTGTATCTTAAGTTCTGCAATCATGCATGTTGAATTCCATACCTATTATCTATCTATATATCCATATACTCCTATATCATGACTTCAACCTATTTAACTTTCATAAGATTTCCATACTTCTCGACTCCATTATACCCCGCCTACATCAAAAAAAAAAAAAGATAAAAAATAATAAAGGAGTTTGATTGTGAAAATCCAAGATACTGGCACAATACAAACTCGAATTCATATTGGAAAACCAATTTGTTTGGCCAATATGAATTATCTTTTATGTTTTTCAATTTCATTTTGCAAAGTCATCCTCAAAAATTCAAATACTTGAGGACAAGTCTCAAAATCAGAAAAGGAGGAAGATTCATAATAAACCAAAAAACTATGCAACTAGTTTAATGTCAAGTAGTTGTATTGCATAAAGGACCTAAGACATCATAATCAATATTTATCAGTAAGGGATCTGAACAAAATCAATGTCATATGTTATTGTAGAAGGGACCTGATTCTTCATCTTAAAATCAACATCAAAGGGACCTAAGAAGCAACTACAAGCATCTACAATTCTTTAAAATCATTCAGTAGAATTCATTTTGAGGTCAAAGTATTGTCATCATTACCAAAAGGCCAAGTGTTGACAAAAGAGCTAAGGTTATCATCAACAAAAGAAAATCAGTGACGATGAGCTATTAAGTGAAATGAAAGTACTGTAAGTTTAAAGTATTCTTAAAACCTTCGATTTTGAAAAAAATTCTAAGATTTATAAACTAGTTTAAACTTTAATATGCAGTACTCATATCCATGTATATATCATCCTACATTATCCTACATTATCCTACATTACCCTATATCCTACATCACCCTACATTATATACATTTACCTCTTACACTATTCATTCACATTATTACATTCATTAACCTTATTATAACCTTACATTCATCAATTCATGATTTACGCAACCACATTCATTTGCATTTTTTACCGAACTTCTTAGCCACATCTCCTTTTTAGGGCCAAATTTTTTTTTTGTCTCGTGGAAAATTACCTACAAAACAACAATCAAACATGGGTTAGTATGGAGAATAAAAGTGAATGATGCATTTGTATGATTTATCATGATATATGTTTTTTTCTCTATTCTATTTATGGATTTGAAATGACCTTAAATGGTCATTTCAAGAAGATTCATCCTTAAAGAGTAATAAATGCATCATAACAAAAAAGCATGAGCATCGTGGAAAGGAGAAGGAGGAAGAATAAATTATGACGAAAAAGACTTTTCAAAAATCATTGAATGGAATTTGCATGAATATGGTATGCAATGAAGATGCATAATGTATGCAATGAAGATGCAATGATGAAATATATAATGTATGGAATATACAATGGTGAGTGCATATAATTCAAAACCATGATGGGCACATATGATTATATATATATATATATATATTTGATGCATACTAATGATGCAAGGGAATGGTAATAAGAAAAAAAAAAAGAGAAAAGCATTAAAGCTGCCCATTTAGTAGAATTTTCAAAAACGTTGCATCTACAAGAGACACAACCCGGTCAAAATGAATTCTAAACGTTGTGCATATATGTCCCAAGAGCATCATTTATCAACGCAGAAGTAGAAAGGGAGATTAAAAAAAAAAAAAAATAAGACAAAGAAACCAATCATAAATGAAAATCTTAGGTGGGAAATCGTAAAACCCATAATCAATATCGATTTTATAGCATACTCGGGGTTAGAATTGATTCGAAGAAGGTAGGTTTGAAAATTCTGAGGTATATGGTGTTGAAGAAAACTGGAGCATATCCTTGAAAAACGTCAAGTCCCATTAATTACACCAACAAACTTCGAAATTGAGTTGTAAGTTGCAAATCTCCTGAATCACGGTGTTTGAGTTTAATTGGGAATGAAGATAAGTTAGTTTTTAGATGGCTTCCAGCGTAGATATCAGATCATAGTTGAGGTGTGTTGTTGGTAATTCAAACTCGAAGTCTAGGACTTCAATTTCAATTAAAGGCAGTGTAAATAGTGTATGAGAAAACTTCGAGTTTCTTATTGTTAAAGTGAAGTCAGCGTTAAGGTTAAACTGGAAGTGAACATTTTTTTTTAAGACTAATGTTAGACTAGAATTTTTTTTTTAATGCCAGAAAACTGCAAATTGCATTTCAGAAGCGGAAGTGTATAGTGACCTTTGTAGAAGCACTCAAAAAATCGATTTCTGAACATGCAGTGAATGAATGAGTGCAAACAGTGGTTAACTTAAGCATTCTCTCCAACATTCGATTTATGAGATGACAGAGAAGGTAAATTTAAGAAAAATCCAGATTTATAATTGCCAGACTTAAAAATCCTTTTTCTCCAACATTTTAATTTCTACAGAAAATATTACCTTCAACATTTAGATTTCTCCAACATGAAGTAAACCTCCAACATTTGATTTCTAAGAAGGCAGAGAAGGTGAAGTAAAAAAAAATTGTTCTGATTTAAAAAATCAATCTCCAGCATTCGATTTTTGGGAAGGCAGAGAAGGTGAATTTGAAAACAATTGTTTAGATTTGTGAAAATTGTCCACTTCCCAGCATTGATTTATTTTATATATGCAATGAGTGACCATTAAAAAATGTGGATACCTGTAGAATGTTTTTAGAAATCAAAATTCCAAGGCAAACAAATGCGTGTTGTGGTTAATTTGTTTTTTGAGATATTAAAATCTTATTATTCCATAATTTGATTTTCAAAACAAATTCAGACATTTTGATTCCCAATATAAAATAGAGAGAGTTTTTACAGTTTGAAGAAACAGAGGAATTCGGGGGTAAAAATCGATATTAATTTTTTAAGAAAACATTTTTTTTCTCAAAATAAATTTTTAAAAAAGGCAAAGTGGGTAATTAATTTTTAGAAAATCGATTTCAAAGGAAAAGTGGTTCCAGAAGATCGATTTCAAAGTCAAAGAGATTCCAAAAAATTGATTTTCAGGAAGACAATAAGTTTCCAGAATACAAACAGAGAATGCATCTAGTGGCAAAGTTTTTCAAAAGGAACAAAGGAAATTAAAGTTCAAAATCGAAATCGATTTTCAAAGAGGACATTGGAGTAATCATTTCAGAAAATTAATTTTCTTAAGAACGCAGAGAGGGTATTCACTACAGAATATTGATTTCAAGAAGAAGAAACAAGGTAATTCATTGTCAGAAAATCAATTTCAATTTTTAAAAGAAATGGAGAGGGGTAAATAAAAAAATAAAAAATCATTTCCAAAGTTCATATTGATTTTTGAGGAGGCAGAGAGCGGTTTAAAAAAAAAAAAAAAAAAAAAAAAAAAATCATTTCCAAAATTTATTTTTAGGTGTTGATTTTAAAAGTTGAGGGAAAAATCAAACCTGTAGATGTTCATAAATCAAAAGTGAACTTGTTTTCAGAAGCAATATTGATAAGAAGATTGTTCTCAAAGGCATTTTGACATAGTATTTTTGAGAAAGAGTGTTTTAAAATTTTAAAATAAAAAGTCTTTTCTCCATAAGCAAAACAGAGGTGAAATCTCAAAAGTATTATCCTTTTCTTTCATCACAGAAAGTGTCTAAAAGTCCAGATAAAGCCTTGGTAAGTCGCATTCTTGTGATTTTTGAAAGAAAATCAACATTTATTATGACCATAACCATATTGAAATTTTCATATTAATTCTATGTAATTTTGGGCATTGGAAGAATCTACACACTCTTGTTGATCGCCAAGGAGTTCATCATATTTAAACTGTGCCTATATTTTTCATCACATGGTCATAATTAATATTGATTGTTGGAATTCCATAGTACAAGGTAAAGAATTTCAAAGCTCATTGTTACTATCATTTGTAAACGATGAGAATTTAAGTATGAGAAACAAAAGGTGAAAACAGAGATTTATAAAAGAGGAGAAATATGACATGAGGGTCTTGACACCCTTTTACAAGCAGCTCATCAAGAAGCTTTGACATCAGGATCCATAGTCACAGGTACATCAGTAAGGCATTCATCATACAGAGGCAGAAGGTCAAAGAGACAAAGGCAAGCATGAGGACATGCTTGAGAGTAAGCAAGGGGGAGATGTTGGCCCTCATTTTTTGTCATTTTTTCTTATCCTAAATCCATTTATTTACCACCATATTCCATCCCATTTCACTTATATATGCCTCATTTTAGTCCTATTTTTCATATTCAGGTAACTAAAATCAATTTTTCAATTTTTGGAAATTTTTGTAAAAATTGTGTTTTAAGAGTAATTTTGGACTGCATTAAAAATTCTCCTAATAGCTCCATTAAAGTCAGATGTGTAGGA
The DNA here is from genome assembly GCA_034641835.2 of Pinus albicaulis. Lineage (NCBI taxonomy): Eukaryota > Viridiplantae > Streptophyta > Pinopsida > Pinales > Pinaceae > Pinus > Pinus albicaulis. The sequence continues at coordinate 331,406,545 of CM076582.1, forward strand.
AACTTGAGCGAAATATGAGAACATATTTGGAAATCTTAGGAACCATGGATGGAGAAACACCTATTGGTTCAGTCAAACTGAGCAAAAACAGGCCCGATCAATGTTGATCAAACTTGACCTGTCATTCAGGAATCCCTAGTAAAAAGGGGCAGATTTATTATTTTGTGGGATTTTTTCTGATTTTGTAAACCAGACTTGATGAGTTCAACCTGTATTGATGGATTATGATTGATATGGTTGTTAGAGAAATTATAGTAAAGTTTGTTCATAATTTTCATATTTAAACAAATTTTATGAACCATTCAAGGGGGTAATATGTGTAATTTGGTATTGAGATTATTGGAGACTTTTGAGATAATTTGAAGAATCATTTCTATTGTTCTATTTTTTGTTCATGTTTTGGATGCTTTATTAAGTTAGTTGTAGCTGAAGAAGTCTTCAAGTGTACAAGCCAATGTTGGAGGCCCCCCATACCAAGCTAAGTACACTTTGGTTAAATTTTGTATAAATTAGCATAGTTTAAATTCGGTATTTCTTGTTTAGTTTTATGATTTAGTTACTATATGTGTTATGATTTATGTATGACTTTTGGATGATTTTGGTTTAAAACCTAATTTGTGTACGAAAGGACAACCAAGGATTTAAGTTAAATTCTCTTTCTATGAAGTTATGAATCACAACTAAAAATCATCCTTTTGCATTTCTTGAATTATTTCTTGAATACCAGTTTATGATTTGATGCAATTGTAATGTTGTTGGAGTAGAACCGTGAGGAAGGACAACCAGGACCTCCTAAGTTAGGAGCCTCTTCTCTTTCTTTCTACACATCACAAACTTGTGTTCTTTAATCTCTCTTCTTGAGGATAGTACTGTGGGGAAGGACAACCAAGACCTCCTAAGTTAGGAGCCTCTTCCTTCGCTTGCTGCATCTTGAATCAGAGACTTTTTAGTTTCTTTAAACTTATAACTTATATTTTTAATATGCATTTCCTTTAACATTTGAGCCTTGCCTTCAGAAATTGACTTTATTTGAAATCCATATACTTTGGACGTGCTTCCAAGTCTACAAACTCGGAGTTACAAGTAAAACACATGTGTTAGTTTACATAGTAAATTGACCCAACATTGAGGAATAGTATTGTATTGTTTCATGATCTTGACTTTATGTAATATAGAGATAGAGGGTTTTGGAACAATTTCTTTCCCTAGATACATCTTGTGTTGTGCAATTGATTGTCTCTTTCTCCTACTTGTTATGTGATTGTGTGATCGTGTTTTGTTTCTGCAAATTGTAGAAGGATTCAACATCTTATTTAGTATATTTCCAGATCATATTGAATCTCGTTGTTATATTTTCTACATTTATGGTTGGTGTCAGTAAATCATTTCAGGTTGGTGTCTTCATTTCTCAAGGGACTAGTGTCTCCTTCTTGTTGGTGCCAGTAAAACATTTTAGGGGGTTGGTGCCTCCTTCTGGTTGGTGTCAGTAATTCAATGTAATTATAGGTTGGTTCTTATAATATCATATAATAATTAAATATTTTTTCCATACATATCTGATGCATTCTTATGTTGTTAATATGATTGACATTGTATATGCATTAAAGTGTTTTAATCGGTTGAAATTGGCCATTATACTGATTCATCCCCCTCTTAGTGTAATCATATTTACAATAATTTTTAACCACTAGAAGGTAGATCAAAAATTATCATGGCCAATAACAGGGGTCGTATTCAAGCAAGACTTCTTTGTTTGATGAATCAAATTATTCCTTTTGTAAAGTAATAATGAGCACCTACATTACGTCTCTGGGTACTGATGTTTGGCTAGATGTTGAAAATGGTTATGAGGTTCTAGCAACTCCTCCAATTCGTGAAGATGGAAAAGTGCTCTATTCAAATAATGCAAAGGAAAAAAATGTTGTATTATGTGGACTGTCAAACAAAGAATTTGTCAAAGTTGTGCACTGCAAATCAACCAAGGAAATTTGGGACAAGCTTCAACACAATTATGAAGGAGTTGAAAAAGTGAATAAAGCTAAGTGTGAACTTATAAGAGTTAGTTTGAAAGTTTGAAAATGGATGAAGATGATAATTTTTCTAGATTTTTTCTTTGTGTATATGGGATAGTCAACATTATCAGAGGTCTTGGTTAGAAATCTGAGATTGTTCACAAAATATTAACATCCCTTCCCTCGATATTGAATCCAACAGTTTCAAATATTTAGGAAATATCATACCTTCAAAATTCGAAGATGGATGCTCTTCATGGAATTCTCACTACAAATGAAATGAGAAAAAAGAAGGGGAATTTAATTCCAAGATAATCAACATTTAAAGTATTTAAACAAACAAACAAGCAAAAGATCCATGAAGACTCTAGTCATGAATCAGATGAATAAGAAGGGGAACTGGAAAGTTCAAATGAAATCTTTCAGTCCAGTGTTTTGTGTATGGTAGAATGGGTCACCATGCATCTAAGTGTCCTTATGAAAAATCAAATGATAGTGACAATAAAGAAAAAATAAAATCTCATGATTCTAAAAGAAGAGGATATGTCAAAAAGAAAAGTTTGTACTCTAAAGAAAGTAAAAATAATGAAAGTGATGAATGCATGTTTGATTCTGAGAGGGGAGAAATTTTATTCATAGCCATGGAAAATCAAAATGTTGAAGGAGAGATTGAAGCCAAAGTGGATTTAGAGGGAGAACTCATAAGTGCCCTGGAAGAGATAAGACAACTAAGGGAAAAGGCCAATCAATTAGAACAATAATTGCAAGAATATATGGATGAAGGATGTGATGCATATTCAATCATTCTCCTAAAAATTGAACTAGAAGAAACCAAAAGAAAAAAGGAGATTCTAAAAAATAAGTTGAAAGAAAAGGAAGGACAATGTGAGAAGTTGAAAGACAAAATTGTTTTTTTAAGAAATAAATTCGAAAAAGTATTAGTTATTTGAATCAAAATTTAAGGTTAATAAAAGGTATGGAATTTTTAGATCACATCCTTAGCTTTCAGAGATCTCCATTGGTAAAGAAGGGCTTGTTTATTAAGAGAACCCATAGAACACCAAGGGAGATTCAATCTCAATGACAAAAAAAATGGGTGCAAGGAACCTACTAACTATGTTGATGCACTCAATAACAGTTTAAAGGGAAAACAAAATCATGAATCTTCTTTCATCAAAAAAGGTTTGAGTCATTCAAAAAAAATCTAAGAGAGATTCTAAGGAATCAGAAAAAGGAGAAGATGCAGCCATGCAAATAATCTAAAAGGCAGCAATACAACTACGTATCAACAAATTTGTGCCAAAGAAAGCAAATAAAGTAGATTTAACAAAGTTATTCCTATCAACGGGAAATATAATACAATATAAAAAAGTTTTATTTCGGCGATACTACTACTCATGTAATAATTTTGGTCATAGAGTAGTTGATTATAGAACCTCTATAAGAAAATATTATGGAAGAAAATATATTTTTTTAACTACAATGAACAACTATTTAAGCGAAAAATCTAAACGTATGTATGGAAGTGGTATTAGAAAAGGTAATTATTTTGCTTCTATGTTGAATTACATTGAATGCTACAAATGCATCAACTATGGGAATAATTCAAGGGATTACAGAAACAGGTCTCATAACCAAGGCAAGAAAAAATTTACCCTCATAAAATAACATCTAATAGTATGGAAAAAGAAACAAGAGAAGTAGGAAAAATGTGGTCTTATGTTATATTCAAAAAGACAAGAAAACATAAGGTATATTGATAGTGGATATTCAAGACACATGACAAAAGACCAGATTAAATTCATTAAACTTAAGGAAGAAGATGGAGGCAAAGTGATACTTGCTAACAATGCATCTGCAACAATAGTTGGGAAAGGAACAATCAACATAGAAAATGGAAGAACTAAGACCCAAAATATTTTTTATATGGAAGGATTGAAACATTATCTCTTGAGCATCAATCAAATGTGTGCTCAAGGGTATCATCTCACATTTCATTCCAAATTTTGTGAAATTAGAAATACTAATACAAGAAATCTAGTGGCAAAGGATAACAAAACGTTAGGCAATATATATATTCTTGGTGCATCAGAATAAGAAACACATCAATTTTGATAATCTCGTAAAGATTAAAAAAACATGGATTGTGAAGGTGATGACAATGTTGGATGTCACCAACAGTAGGGGGTATCCCCAGTGTGAAGTCCTAACTAGACCTCACACCATTTGGAGTAGGAGCCCCATCTAGATAATAGGCTTGTCCACCATTATTCTTAAGGATTTGCCTTGGTTGCAATTATCAACATAAGATATTATGCACATAACCTTTGAAAAAATCAAGTAAGTTGACACTATGGGGCATACAATTGTAATGGATATAAGGTACTTTCATAGAAGGGAGAGCAAGAGTGAACCATTAGAAGAAAAATAATAGTGCTATCCTAAAAGATACACAAAATAACAAGGAAAGACTCTTTAGTTAACCTGCAAAATTGTTCACAAGGTAACAATGAATATGAAAACAAATAACAATGCATATTCAATAGGATGCATACCAAAGCCAACAAAATAGGTCATTTTCTTTAGTATGTATGAAAAAAAACATATTCCACAAACATTAAAATAATAGTCTTACAACATCCACAACACATGCATGAAAGTGTGTTGACTTTCAGAGTTTAATATATTAAGTGAAAGTTCTAAGTTACACAATTACAATGATGCAACACTAGCCCCAATAGTGGAACATTAAGCCACGACTTGCTCCTCCAAAGAATGATCTTCTATCCTATGCTAGGCTAGAGAAGCTAAGGTGAAAAGTCCTTTTTCTTGAGCTATGAGGGTGTATATATAACAAATGAGGTGACTCTCCACCTCCCTTGTGACTCTTGACCTTCCCTCATGACTCTTGAGCTCCCATGTGATTTTCAAATTCCTATGTGACCTTTGAGCTTCTACATGACTCTAGAGATTTCTAGTGAATTTTCAGGTTACATGTGTGATTCTTGTGCTTCAACACACTTTACATTTTATCATTTTTTAAATTACAAAATTTCATTCCACAAATAATGTGGAGAAAACACATGAACCAAACAACACTCTTGTGTTGATACTTTGCATGACCATAGTTTGGTGGTTGTGACATGCGAATTGATGGAAATATATTAATGTGAGGTTCCTTTCTCTGTTGCTATGTATTCAACTCTTGGTGATTGATCTAGGATGTGCTTCATCTTCACACTCCAAATGGTGTGGATGAGTGTTGGAACCTTTTGAATCAATGTGAGTTTCCATTTGTTTGTAGTGGTCCAAGATTCATTTACTCCTACATGATAACATATTGGTGTTTTGTATCCATGAGTGTCCTACTTATTGTTAGAAATATGTTGTCACTGATGGAAAATGTGTCAAAAAATGCCTTAGAAGATCAGGTTTAAGGCACAAGAAGAATAATGAAGTTCAACATGAATGAAAATGGTGCAGAGACTTTGGAGTCATTTCTAGTGCAACATATCATCTCAGATGTAGATGGAACCCACCTAGATGGAAATAACTCTTAAATATTTTTCTAGTGGTATGTTGAAGTCTGGAAATTTCCTCCTAGATCACAAGTTATGGCCAGTTAAAGTTAGGGCTCTAAATTCAAAATATTGCAGAGCTAAATTAGTTAGAGGTCCTTTTTGGTGCATTCCCAAAATATAACTCTAAAGCTTGGTAAAGAAGACAAAGGAGGACTGAGAAAAAAAAACAGACAACATCGCAGCTAGATTATTTTCAATTGGCCCAAGGGAAATCCCACCATTAATGATAGGTCGGAAAATGTACCTCGATGATTTTTATTGTAGCACTCAAGAAATGAGTAGGATGATGATGACGTGGTTTGACAACAAAAGCAGGTCAATGGTCATTGGTGGTCCCCCATCACACCTAATCCCAACGAAGGTAGCCTAGAAGGTTTTAACAAGAGCATCAAGGAGGAACCAAGAGGCACAAGCCAAAACTAAAATGTAGGCAAGTTTGTGGAAGTTATTGTGACAGGTGTCCCCTCCAACATATCAAAAGGAATGCGCAGGGTCGAGTGCGTCAAGTTTTAACAAGCAAGGGGGGTCACAAAAAAATCTATATTCCCTAAACGATTGATCCAAATATCAATGGTGGATATCAATTCCACACCCCTCAACTCAAAACCACAAAAAATTGAAGGGGGGCACAAACCATGAAATAAGGGAGTAGCAGTTTTAAAGGGCTAGGAAACATGGAAAGAGGAGTGTCGGGAAGTGTGAAAAGGGACAAACACTTAGAAAAAAAATTAATGAAGGATTTTTTTTCAAAACCAAGGACCACGGGACCCTTTCTCTCTATTATGAAAAGTACACTTGGCAGTGATTTATTGGTCGATTGACGGAACCCAGGAAAACTCAACCCATTGGGTTTATCCCTGAAGCACAATGGAAAATGGCTCGGGATGATTAAAAAATTTATAGAAAAATAGGCCTTATACCTTTCTCTCTCCTCTCTGACAGTGGGACAGGTTAAATAATTTGATTGGCCCTCAGAAGATGGCAAAGGTTGATGATGTCGGCTTGATATGGCCCAATCATAATGTACACATGAAGTGGTATGACAAACTTGTAACAATCAAACACTTCAGGGTTTTCGGTAGAAAATGTTACATCAAGAGAAATGATGTTAAGTTGGGTAAGTTTTATGCAAGATAAGATGCAGGATTGTTTCTTGGATATTCACATAAAAACAAAGGATAAAAATGTTATAACAAGAACAACAAGAGGATTGTTAATTGTATTGATGTCAAAGTGGATAAATACTTTGAACATGAAGAGAAACAACCAATGAATACCAACACTAATGAACAACCAACATTGGTGAGGGGTATATTGAACCACCTAAAGAAGAAGACAGTGAAGATCCCTCGAATCCTCAAGCCAAATATCCTTCAAGGTATGTGCAAAAACACTACCCAATTGACCAGATTGTTGGTGAATTAAAATCTGGTGTGAAAACAAGATGGAAGATGCTTAATTCCCTTATACAAGCACATGTTTCCCTATTGTCCATGGAGGAACCAAAGGATGTTGTACAAATCAATCAAGATCAAAATTGGTTAAAATCTATGCATGAAGAATTGCAAAAAATAGAGAAAAATAAGACACGGGAAATAGTTCCTAGACTAGAAAACAAGAATGTCATTAGCACAAAATTGGTCTTCATGAATAAGTTAAATGATCGTGGAGAAGTGGTAAGAAACAAGGCAAGGTTGGTATGCAAAGGTTATGCTCAGATTGGAGGTCTGCATTTTGATGAAATTGTTGCTCTTATTGCAAGATTAGAGGCAATCAAAATGTTTTTGGCATTTGCATGTTTCAATAAAATCAAAATATATCAAATGGATGTCAAATTTTCCTTTCTCAATGGAGAATTACAGGAATAAGTTTACATAGAGCAGCCAAAAGGTTTTCAACTGACAGAGAAACTAGATTATGTTTGCAAGCTCATGAAGGCCATGTATGGTCTCAAACAAGCCCCTTGGGGTGGGTATTCCAAGCTTGATAACTACCTGCTCAAGTGTGGAATCAAAAGAGGTGCAACTGAAAACAATTTATATGTCAAAGTAAGGGATGGAAAACTTATAGTGGTGGTTGTATATGTTGATGACATTATTTTTTCCAGTGATTTAGAATTTTTAACCCGTCAATTGGCAGTTGATATGAAGGTTGAGTACGAGATGTCCATGCTTGAAGAACTTTCTTATTTCCTCGGATTACAGATTGCGCAGACCCCCAAAAGGAATTTCATTTCATAAAGAAAATATCTCAAGGGAATGTTGAAGAATTTTGGCATGTAGGAATGCTCTTTAGTGAGCACACAAACAGTGACATGTTGCAAAATTAGCAAGATTGGTGAATCCCCAAATGTTGATTAGAATTTATACATATCCATAATTGGAGTCCTATAATATTTGACGGTTTCAAGACCAGACATCATGCAGGTCATTGGTATTGTTTGAAGATTATAGGAAACTTCTAGACATAGCAATCTACTAGAAACCAAGAGAATTATTAGATATCTTAGAGCAAAAATGGATTATGGATGGCGGTACCCTAGAGGTAAATATTTTTCACTGACTATTTATACTGATGTTTATTGGGAAGGTGATGTATATGATTGAAAGAGAACTAGTGGTGGTTCTTTATTTCTTAGAGAATGTCTATTTTCATGGTTGAGCAAGAAGAAAACTTCTATCTTTTTATCTACAGCTCAAAAAGAGTATATTTCAAAAACTTCTTGTTACACTAAAATATCGTGGATGAAGCAGACCTTGCAGGATGTTTGAAGTGTTTTATGAAAAACATATACCCATTATTTGTGACAACACAAGTGTCAAAATCATGTCAAAGAATATACTTTGACACTCCAAGACATAAGTATCATTTCTTGAAAGATCAAGTTGCCAACTAGATTGTGAAGTTGGAGTATGTCACCACAAAAGAACAGGTTCCTGATATCTTCACCAAACCACTCCTAAGAGAAAAATTTGAGTATTTGAGGAAGAGATTAAGAGTTGTTCCTCTTGTATCCCTCCACTAGCACTTCCTTCAAGAGGAATAAAGGTAGCTGGTATATATTCACCATATCAAGATAAAGCTCCCAAGTCCACAAGATCAACAAGATAGAGGAAGATTGTTGATAGGGTGAGTAAGGTTGCAGGGGAAGAAATTTGGTGTCTTTTCGATTGATTTAAAATGGGGAGATGTCTTAGTGATCAAACAACAACAAGACATATTCATGGTGACTCTGAATAGGAGCAACATCACAACAACAATACGACATAAGAGAAGTGCATCTCAAGGGGAGAAACATTCAAAGGAGTGAATGCATCCAAAGGAAATATTTGGAACACTAATATTTGATATGAGAATGTTTTTACTGATCTTGGTGTTTCCATTAATGAAAAAGTGTCTAATTGTGAGAAGTATGTTGTCATTGATGGAAAAGGTGTCAAAAGTTGTTGTAGAAGATCAGGTTTCAGACAGAAGAAGAAGAATAAAGTTCAACATGAATGAAAATGGTGCAGATACTTTGGAGTCATTTATAGCATACAATATAATTTCAAATGGACATGAAACCCACTTAGATGGGGAGATCCATGAAAGATATTTCTAGTGGTATGTGGAAGTCCAAAAATGACCTCCTGGATCACAAGTTATGGTCAGTCAAAGTTAGGGTTCCAAAAATCAAAATATTGCAGAGTTAAATTAGTTGGAGGAACTTTTTGGTGCATTCTCCAAATATAATCGTGAAGGTTGGTAAATCAGACAAAGGAGGACCTCGAAAACAGTAGCAAAGAATATTTGTATTATTTTCAATTGGCCCAAAGCGGAGACCACCATCCACACTAGCCCAAAGAAGGCAGCCTAACGGATGTACCCCGACGATTTTTCTTACAGCGCTCAAGAAATGAGCGGGATGATGATGACATGGTATGATAACAGAAGCAATTCAATATTCTTTGGTGTTCCCCCCTCAAACCTAAGCCCGATGAAGTTAGCCCACAAAGGCTAGCATGTAAGGTTTTAACAAGAGCACCAAGGAGGAAGCGGGATGACATAAGCCAAATTTGAAAAGTAGGCAAGTTTGTGGTGGTTCTTGCGACATGTGCCCCCTCCGACATATCAAAAGTAATGCACGAGGTCAATTGCGCCAAGTGTTAACCAGAAATGGGGGTCATGCAATAAGTTGTATTCCCCAAACCATTGATTCAAATATCAACGACAAAGTTCAATTACGCACCCCAGCCCCCCCCCCCCCCCTCCCCCGACTCAAAACCACAAACTACTAAAGGGGGGTCACGCAAACCATGAAAAAGGCAACAATAGTTTTAAAGAGCCAAGAAACATGGTAAGTGGAGGGGGGTTAGGTAGTGTAAAAAGTTTCATACACTTTGAAAAAATTTATTGAGCAATTTGCTCACAAAACCAAGGACCACGAGACCCTTTGTCTCTCATTTGATACAGACACTTGGAAATGATTTATTGGTCGATTAATGGAGCCCAGGACAACTCATCTCATTGGGTTTATCCCTGCAGCACTATGGAAAATGGCCTAGCATGATTACATTTTTTTAAAGGAAAAATGTTGAAAAATAAACGTCGGACCTTTCTCTCTCCTCTCTGATAGTGGGACAAGTGGCAGAATTTGATTGGCCCTGAAAAGACGACAAAGGTTGATGATTTCAGTATAGCATGGCCCAATCAAAGGTGGACACATGGCAGGAAGATTCAGTGTTTTTGGGTACCCAAATGGCCCATTTTTAAGTGAGATGTGGACCAATCACATGACAACATATGGCATAGGTGACATCAACATGAAGGCATCCCACTAGTCTGAGCCTATAATTTTTCGGAGCAGTGCACAAAATATTAACGAGTTGGTTAGGCATAAGGATGACGTGGGTGGTTTCAGAGACAACTCAAGCACAGGTGTTATTCTATTGGCTCATGGTTAAAGTGGGTAGAACCCATTGGACAACATATCCCGCATGAACCAACCCGAAAGAAATATTAAAGGATCCCTAAGTTTTTCTTAAGCCGGTGAGTGGGTTGAAAAGGTGTGGACATATCAGCACTAACAAGGATCAGCGACAACCAATGAGATTGAGATAAGGCAGGCCACACGGGACAACTAAGCCCGTAATCAGGACACCAATGGTTTTTGAAAGGGTGCACAAGAAAATTCATCGATTTTTTAGCACTAGGGATGTGGTTCTACGTGCAGGAAACAAAACCAAGGGCGCGAAGAGTTAATTAAGGAAATAAGCCCTCAAAAGCTTAAAAAGAGGATTAACTCCCAAAGGGCTAGCCAATGATCACAAAACCTGGCCCTATGTCGAAAAACAAGATAAGGCTCCTGTGAAAGGGGATTGAGGATCAATTTCGGCAGAATAATCAGTTTAGTGGTTGTTTTGGCAATTAAGTCAAGTTAAAAGCCCACTAACTTTGGAAAAGGCCTACTAAAGCATGTAAAATTGCCAAAAATGCTAAAATAAGAAAAATAAATCAGTTTAACTTGCTAAAAAATATGATTAAGGTCTGATAACTTGTTGAACACATTAAAAAGACATATTTTGAACATGAGAAAGAAAATTTAAAGATTCATGCAAGAATACAAGAAAATAAAAGAGGCCAAAAATAACAAAGCAAAATCTTTATAAGCAAGCTTGAGCAAGCAAGTTGGAGAATATTTTTTTTTGTGTGAATAATTTTGTGTGAGATGATGTCATTGTTGTATTGAGTAATCAAAGATTCCTAAAGGTATTGGTGATTAAGGAAGAAATTGTTTTATTTGAAAAAAGGGTCGGCACTCATGGTTCTAGTGTGAAAATGGATGAAATATGAATTATTGATGTCAATCAAGATGTCAATCAAGTTGTAGCAAATCAAGGGTTAGTGCTCCTTTCAATTGTAGCTTCTATTTGGTTGTAGCCAGAGAATTATAACAAAAAGTTGTAGCTTGTCTTGTGAGAACGATTTTAAGAATTTGTGTGTTGCATTGTGATTGTTGATATTATTTCTTATCATGCTTATTTGAATTAATTGTTGAAGTAATTTATGGTGTCTTAGTGTTCTTGTACAAGTGAAATAAAGTTTTTAAATTGGTAAAATTCCTACAATACAGATTCACCCCCCCCCCCTCTTGGTATTGTCTTGGTTTCCAACACTTGTAACCTATTCTTGCTAACCTCATTGAACGTCATCCTGCCATGATCGAATGAAATCACCTATAAATGAAGTTCATTCATGAAAAGACAAAATTAGTCCCATAATCACCTATTCTACATGTGTTTGTTCATGTAGCATGATGACTATGATGGAACATTGCGTAAGGACTGAGAGAGAGAGGCTTAGGAATTACGCATTGAAGCTTTGCAGGGACTGAGGGATGACCCTATTATTCATTAGGACTACACAATTTGTAGTAGGAGGCAAGGCAGGACAATTTATTGCGCAGTAGACATGTTTAATCAACAAGGGTGACAAGACTAGGCATTGTAACTGCGCAATGCGTAGTGATTGAGAAAAAGACTCTTGGGATTTCACAGTTTAGCACTATAGTGTCCTAGAATTGCACAATTGAACAAGTGAAGGAGACAAGGGAGATAAGGTTGTGCATTGTAACTGTGTAATGCACAGTAATTGAAGAGGAGGCTTAGGATATTGCGCAATTTAGCTTTGCAAGATTCTTGAAATGACCCCACTATCCACTACAACTATTTGATTCACAATAGAAGGCAGGAGGGAACATGAATTATGCAGTGGCAAAGGATAAGCAATAGGATTGAGGGTTGTACTTTGAGATTTTTCAATGCACAATTGGAGGAGATTGTCTTCAATATGGGGTAGTGCACAAGTCTGAGTGGTTAGAATTTCATCTTTAAGGCTCAGGATTTTACAATGCACTCATCACTTTGACTTGAAGATTGAGTGTTCTTGTGATTTGTGCAATATGTGAGGATATGGATGAACTTCAAATTTACTAAGTGCGAGATCAATGAGACAAGTGGGTAAAAGCATATAATAGGTCTCAAACATGACCACAGACACACATACACTTAAGCACATGAAAATAAGATACACAGTATGAAAAACCAACAAGCATAAAATGAAATGACGCTTAATATTTACCTTTACGATACAAGTGTCACAATGCAACCAAAAGGTGCACTATGCCATAAAAATGTGTTCAACATATGTCCTAATTATAAATAGCATCAACTAGTGTAGGATATTGTGATGGAGTTTCCTCTAGGAGGTGCTCTTAAGATGTGTGAAAACAATTGAAAGCAACACATGAAAGAGTGAAAATGACACTTTGCAAACACAAAGAAAACACAAGAAACACATGCAAGAATGAGAGTAGGAAAAACCAAAACTTGTAAAAGATAGAGAAAGAAAAAATGATGCATGTAAGGGAAAAAGAAATAAAAAATGACAATTGATTAATTAACCCAAATGATGGGGCATTTTCAACCATGGGTGAGAGAATAATCCTTATACTCCAATAGTGCTCAGAGCTAAAAAATGAAACATGAACATAAGGATGAACTCTGGATTTACGGGGAGAGAAAACATGCAATTAGAGTAAATATTGGTGAGCACGCTTAGTGCATGTCGGGAAACTAGGAGCCAAAAGTGAATTGAATTATTTGAAGAAGTACACTCCCAATGTCAATAAAGAGTATGCAATCACTATCTGCAAAGATTCCCTCACATTGTCTTTGTCCATGAGGACTACATAGTATTTGTCTCTAGGAACTGCCCAAGCATTGGCATCAAGGATTGCGCAAGCACTATCCACATGGATTGCACAAATATTGTCATCAAGGATTCAAAATTCACTGGTTTTGGAGACTGCACAACTAATGTCCTCAAGGACTACATAATGCTTGACTTCCAAGGATACACATTTACTGTTAGGCTTGCTTAGAAGAAGTTTACTATGGAGGCATGACAAGTCAAGCATGTAAAATCAAGTCTCTTCAACACTTAAAATTATCAAAGGAAGACTTGAACACTTGAATGACATGCCTAAGCATGACATTTATGGCTTGAAATGAAGAATGGAATGACCATAAGGAGGCTCCAAAATTTGGATGTGGACAAAATTTTGGAGGGTTCTCATCGCAATGCGAACACTTGAAGACACACTTGTAGAACTCCAACTTCTTTATTTAGGTCAACATTAAGTATGAGGTATAGCCTTCTGGATGTATTGTATCATTCAATTGATCACTCTAGCTTCGTTACTTATCCCAGTTACATATGTAGTCCCTTCTATTCCTCTTGTTAACTTAACACATTCCACAAGACTATTCAAACTTCAGTGGTTTCAATTAGAGAGTAAGATCATGAAAATTCCATGAGTTTAAGATGTTTAGGGTTTTATTATCATATTCAATGTTTCTCCACTACCAACAAGTTGTTTCAATACCTTGATGAAGTCACTTCAAGGAATCACAAGTATTGCTTTACTGCCAGCAAGGCTATTCAATACCTCGACAAAGATGCTTTCTCCCCCTCCCTTCATAGGAAACATTTCTCTTCTTTCGCCCACCCTTTATTTATTTTATTACTTTATTCTCATTCTCATTTTATCGATGTTTATTTTTCCAAGGGCGGAAGAAGGATCCTGAATTATTTAACAAGCAAGAGAGGTTATTCCTTGTTTTTCAGAGACTCTTATATATACACCACTGAAATTAGTATGTTCCCCTAACTTTTCTCCTTTTATCCCTTCTATACTCGACTGAGCTAGCACATTAAAACCAAATAATGTAAATGGATGATTCAACGAATGGAGATCCTATAATAGATATGGACATCATAGATCCGCTTGAGCTTTTGGTTAGGATGAAACTTATTTTTTGTACATGCATCATTGACCTTAAAAGATATTTATACCCGAGCAAAGAAGTGGATCAAAATTTAAACAAGTGTTGTCAATTGTCACAATGCCCTTTTATTTTTTCGCAGCATTACATTTGAGCCAAACAAGATAGATTTCATGAAAAATATTATTTAACAAGAGTGAAAGAACAGAGACATGACATAACAAGAAAGACAAAAAGAAAGAAAACAAGGCAAATATAAAGAGTAAACTACAAAGGAACATGCAAGATAAGGCAATGAAAAGGGAAACTAAATGCAACTAATCCTAATCCTACTCTAACTGTATAGAATGCTAAGGATAAGTGAAGTGAAATTTCCAACGTAAACATTCAAGTTGTTCCTGACATACAAGCAGAAAGATATAAGAAATTAGCGTCCTTGCATAATGATGTGCAAAAACAAAAATATTTACCTAAAAATTTTGCACAAATTTTGAAGGTCTTTCTTGTAAGGAGAAATATGTACCATAATAGCTCACGTTATCCAAGGTGTGATTTTACCTTGATGTATCGAATGATGAACATGAATACTCTGAATTTATTTCACATCTGTGTCCTCTTTGGTGCTCTGATTGACAACAAGCATAAGATAAGATTGAAACCTCTTATTGATAACAGAGCTTGTTAAATACGATGCTTCTAACCACTCATATACTAGATCATGATATTCATAACAACCAGTTTGAGATCCTTGAAATTATTTGAAATATAAGCTTCCAATCAATGCATTCAATTTATGGAGAGATTATTTTGAAGAAAACATGAGCTAATGTCGTTCAAAAACTTTGCCAAGAAGTTGAAGTACTTCCAGTTCTTGACAGGTATCAAAACATTTAGAAGATGAATCATAGAAATTTAATGGCTTGATGAGATCAACAAATGCAAGTGAATAACCATCACTAGATATAGTGGTAGAAAAATGATTAATGGGATGATTAATGTTGAAACTATTAGGCCAATCAAATCTATCAATTAATACATAATACTTTCCATTATACCAAGATAGGGATGAACCAATTTGAGATACCTCATAAATGATTGGATGAATAGAATCATTATCCTCACATGCTAAGAGCAAAAAACGTTATCCTGTATCTGATTGAAAAATAAACCAACAACACAAAAATCATAAGGATTAAAAATGAAAATTGGTATAGCAAATCCATGAAATTAGTCAAGATGAGAAAAGGTTGACAATAGACTAACATATGTCAAATCAAATTTAATATTTGTATCATCTCGGGAAATTAATCTATCAATATGAGGATTTTCATTCACCAAATAACTCAAGCATTCACTAACACTCAAGATGACAGATTTTTCCAAAACAAAAATTATTAACCTTCAAACATAGACAAGAAATATAAAGAGTTGGTCACTCCGGAGGAAGTTCAACAAGAAGAAACCTTTCGACCAATGATACTTTCTATCTCGACAATCAAAATGATAAGCTTCAAAACTATGTACATATGTGAAATATATACATTTCAACCATGGATATAATACGAGAGAATTGCATGGAGATGAATTAACCAAACATAAATCATCCATCCGATCAAAAACTATACCTTGAAGATTAAGATAATTTACTTGAAAATGTTGAAAATCCTTCAAGAGTGAGCTTGCATCTAATGAAATAATGTTGAGGAAATAATTATGCGAGAATATTTGTATCTGACCTAGTTCGAGGACCTCATTAGGATTACAAGAACCTGACATAACCATTAGTGGAAGTTGAAGTGCCTCGACTTCTTGACGATTCTTTGAACCTTCAAATATTGAATGATAAAAATTTTAGGGCTTGATAAGACCAACATTTTCTACATCAACCAAATCCTCACTACTGGGACAAGTATTTTTTAGTTTACTAATTTGATTAGTTCTTCCAACATCAAGTCATAAGGTTCTTCCAGTTTTAGATTTCAATATATAGAGATCAAAGAGTTTTCGTGAACAACCTGACTTGAAGGATTATCCCCATGCAAAAATGGAGATTGCAAGGCATAGAATGGATTCTCAATAATTTCATGGTTATATCCTTCACCATTGATGACCTTAAAACCTTATGTAAATTCAAAATTTAGCTTGTCGGATTGTGAATATGAGGAGCATGACTTATTTTCATCGTGAGTTATTTCATTACCTACATGAAGACACAAAGGATAGTGGGTTGACGAAGAAACTCCAGTGAGAAATTATTCTATGATCGAATTAAATTCCAAACCTAGGCCTTGAAAATCCAAGTCTTCTTGAGAAATCAAAATATTGGTCGATGTACCGGGCGTTCATCACCATACATATTCGTGGAGTCGTTTTATTAAAATTATAGTTGCCCAAGGCTTTCTCCTGGTTAGGAGCTTTGGTTTCATTTAACTGATTATCAAGAGCACAATATCCTTGATCAACAAAGAATGTAGGAACATTATTTTGACATAGAGGAATTTGAAAAGGGGAAGAAAGATTAAAATTTTATTTATCCTTTTGCTCCTCTACTTGTGAGATGTGACCACCTTGAACCTAATCATCATTTGGACCAGGAAATTGAGAATTAGGAGTATCTGAAGAAATTTCTGGTGGAGTGGATTGATCAAACAAATTAAGGTACAAAGAGCCACGATATGTAGATGATATAGGATGACAAATATACCCTTAAGAAACAATACTTTCGATGATATCAGATTCAGGGTTTATATTGTGTACATTGATATGATCTCGAGGAATCAAGGGATCAATATTCACCTTAGGATCCATGTTCTTATTGGAACATTTGAAGTTTCCCTAGATAATATCTTTATCATGGAAAACAAGAGAAGGTAGAGGAGGAAGATAAATAATTTGATTTTCATGTTTCCCAACTTCAACATGAGCATGAGATACCACCTTATTTGGTAATGAAAAAGGAGGAGGACAAGCGAAAAAGGGGGGAGTAGATTCCTCCTATGAGGGTTGATGTGCCTCATGATCAAGAAAATTTGGAAGAGTAAAATCAACCAAGGATTTGTATTCAAATTGTTTCAAGGAGATTTGAACCAAACGTTGAAACTTTTCATTGAAGAAATACTTATCCACACTTTGTTCAGGAAACTCACAACATAGGTGAAGAAATCTATCAGAAAAATATTCTAGTGATTCATTAGTTTTAATTCTAATTTTATTAATCCTTTTATAAACATATCAGTGATCATACATGTCAAAGGCTCGATGAAGCTCCTTGAAGATTTGTTTGAACGAGTGAATGGAAGCGACTGGTAAGGTATGAAAACACTACTTAACTCGACCTTCAAATGTGAGAGTGAATAATTTACAAGCAACATCTTCACAATTCGCTTCATAAAAATCACAAAAATTAAGAAATTAAAGTGTATGTTCAAATATGGATGTCCCACCCTTGCCATTAAACTTTAATTGAGACAAGTTGTAAATTTCTTTCGCGGGCACTGTAAGATTCACTCTATTAGAAAAGCATCTGAGGATTATGATTTGGGAATGAGTAATTCAAGATGGAAGATTCAAAATAGACTCAATGGGCTTAACTTGTCACATGGCCCTCCTTATAGCACCAAATCTATTAACGGTGTTAGTTGTTGCCAATAATAGGGGTTCTCCCCAATGTGAAGTCCCAACTAGACCTCAAACCGCTTGGAGTAGGAGCCCCATCTGAATACTAGGACCAACCACCATTATTCTTGGAGATTTTCCTTGGCTGCAATTATCAACATAAGATATTATGCACATAACCTTTGAAACAATAAAGTAATTTGAGATTGTGTGGCATACAATTGTAATGTATATAAGGTACTTTCATAGAAGGGAGAGAAAGAGTGAGCCTCTAGAATAAAAGTAATAGTATTATCCTAAAATAGACACATAAGAACAAGACTCTTTAGTTAACTTGCAAAGTAGTTTACAAGATAACAATGATCATGAAAGAAAATAACAACGTAAATTCAACAGGATGCATACCAAATCCAACGAAATAGTTCATTTTATTTATTATGTATGAACACAAACATATACCGCAAACATTAAAATAATAGTCTTACAACATCCACAATAAATTCATGAAAGTGTTATTTCTCTGAGAGCTTCATATATTAAGTGAAAGTTCCAAGATACACAATTACAATGATGCAACACTAGCCCCAATAGTGGAATATTAAGTCACCCCTTGCTCCTCCAAAGAATGATCTTCTCTCCTATGACAAGCTAGAGAAGCCAAGGTGAAAATTCCTTTTGCTTGAGCTATGAGGGTGTATATATAACAAATGAGGTGACTCTCCACCTCCCTTATGACTCTTTACATTCTTTCATGACTCTTGAGCTCCCACGTGACTTTTCGAATTCTAATGTGACCTTTGAGCCTCTACGTGACTCTAGGAATTTCTAGTGACTTTTCACATTCCATATGTGACCCTTGGGCTTCCACACACTTTACATTTTCTCATTTTTGAAACTACCTAATTACATTCCACAAATAATGTAGCAAAAACACGTGGGACAAAATAACACTCTCGTGTTGATACTTTGCATGACCATAGTTTGGTGATGATGACATGAGAATTTATGGAAATATATTAATCTAAGGTTCCTTTCTCTATTTATATGCCTTCAAATATTGATGATTGATCTAGGATGTGCTTCATATTCACCCTCTAAAGGGTTTGGATGAGTTTTTGAACCTTCTAAATCAATGTGAGTTGTCATTTGTCTGTAGTGGTCCAAGATTCCTTTACTCTTGCATGATAGCATCTTGGTGTTTTGTCTCCATGAGTGTCCTACTTGTAACCTCTTATTTCTAACCTCCTTTAGTATCATATTTCCATGATAGTATTACATCACCTATAGATTAATTTCATTGATGACAAGACAACATCAGTCCCATAATCACCATTCTACCTGTGTTTGTTCATGTAACATGCTGACTATGATGGAACATTGTGCAAGGATTGAGAGAGAGAGGCTTAGGAATTTCATATTTGAGCTTTGCAGGGACTAAGGGATGACCCCCCTATTATCCACTATAACTTTTCAATGTGAAATAGGAGGCAAGGCAGGACAAGGTATCACATAGTAGGCAGGTTCAGTTAGTAAGAGTGATAATACTAGGCACTATAACTACGCAATGCACAACGATTGAGAAAAATAAACTTTGGATTGCATATTTGAGCACTGAGGTGTCCTAGAGAGGGAAATTTTGTGCACTAGAACTGTGCAATGTGTATTTTAGGAAAGGTAGGTTAATGCATTGCACAGCTGAGCAAGTGAAGGATACAAGGGACAAATGGTTGTGCACTGTAACTACATAGTGCGCGGTAATTTAAGAGGAGGCTTAGGGGACTACGTAGTTGAGCTCTACAAGAGCCCTAAGATGACCCCACTATCCACTACAACTATTTAATTCACAATACAAGGCAATCAGTATCATGAACTGCGTAGTGGGCAAGGCTAAGCAACAGGATTGAGGGCTTGTACTCTGAGGTTGCTCATTCCATAGTTGGAGAAGGTTGTCTTCAAGATGGGCTAGTGCAGAGGTACAAGAGGTAAGGATTTCATATTTAAGGCTTATTATTGTGCAATTCACTCATCACTTTGACTTGAAGATTTATTGTGCTTGTGAGTTGTGCAAGATGTGAGGACAGGGATGAATTCCAATTTGACTAAGTGCGAAATCAATGAGACATGAGGGTAAAAGCATATAACAAGTCTCAAACATGATCGCATACACATACACTCAATAACATGAAAATAATACACATATTACCCTAAACTAACAATCGTACAGTGAAACATCAATAAAACGACACTTATCTCCAAGTGAAACACTTAAGATGTACCTTTACGACACAAGTGTTGTAATGCAACCAAAAGGTGAAATATGCCATAAAAATGTGTCCAACACATGTCCTAATGACAAATAGCATTAACTAGTGTAGGAGAGTATGTTGGAATTGCCTCTAGGTGGTTCTCTTAAGATGTGTGAAAACAAGTTAAAGCAACACATGCAAGAGTGAAAATGACACTTTTCAAACACAAAGAAAACATAAGAGACACATGCAAGAATCAAAGTAGGCAAAAGAGACACTTTTAGAATATAGAGAAATCAAAAAATCATGTAAGGGAAAAAAATGCAAAAGTTACACTTGCGAAAGAAAAGTGACAGTCTAGTAATTCACCCAAACGATGGGGCATTTGCAACCATGGGTGAGAAAATACTCCTTATACTCAAATAGTGCACAGAGCTCAAAAGTGAAATGTGAAAATAAGGATGAACTATGGACTAGAATATTTATATAGGGAGAGAATACATGTCATTAGAGTTAATATTGGTGATCACGCTTAGTGCATGTGGGGAAACTAGGAGCTAGAAGTGAATTGACTGATTTGAAGAAGTACACTCCCACTATCGACAAAGAGTGTGAAATCACTATATACAGAGATCCCCTTGCACTCTCTCTTCCCATGAGGACTAGGTATTCTTTATCTCTAGGAAATGCACAAGCATTGGCATAAAGGACTACTGAGCACTATTTACATGGATTACATAAACATTGTCATCAAGGATTGCACAATCACTAATTTTGGACACTACACAACTATTGTCATCAAGGACTACGTAATGATTCACTTCCAAGGATACACATTAATTTCTAGGCTTTCTTAGAAGAATATTGATATGGAGGTATGACAATATAGACATGTAAAAGCAGATCGCTTCGACACTAATAATTCTCAAAGGATGACTTGAACACTTGAGAGACATGACTAAGCATGACATTAGCGGCTTGAAACGAAGGATGGTATGGCCATAAAGAGGCTCCAAAACTTGGATGTGTACAACATTTTGGAGGTTTTTTGTCGTAGTGACAACAAAATCACATGCTAAATGTATAAAAACCAAATAATTCCCTTTGTAATGCATGCCAACATGGAAAAAAACTAGGGTATTCTTCCAAAAAAAAAAGTCTACGTCCAAGCCTCTAAAACTCATCCATACAAATGTCTATAGACCAAATAGGACTCAAACACTGAATGGTGAAAGGTATTTTATGGTGTTAATCAATGATTATACAAGAGTTACATGGGTTACCTTTCATAGATAAAAAACTGAGGCTTTTGAGAAATTCAAAGCTTTCAATGCTTTAGTTGAAAATTAAATTAATCTTAATATCAAATGCATGAGAAATGATAGAGGAGGTGAGTTTAAATCCAATGAATTCAAAAAAAATTGTGAAAACCATGTAATTAGAAAACAAATAACTGTTGTGAGAACTCCACAATAGAATGGAGTCCCTGAAATAAAATATTTAACAATACAAGAAATGGTCAGAACCATGCTCATTGAATCTCAATTACTAGATAAATTTGGGGGAGAAATAGTTTACACATCAATTTATGTATTGAATAGAGCACAAATCTGGGTAAACAATACTAAAACTCCTTAATAACTATGGAAAGGCAGAACAACCATTGTCAAACATTTTAAAGTTCTTGGAAGTAGATGTTATATTGAGATAAATGAAGATGACTTAGGGAAATTTGATTCTAGAACTAAGGAAGGAATTTTCCTCAGATCTGTGTATAAGAGCAAAGGATATAGACGTTATGACAAAAGAACGCGTAAGGTTGTTGAATGTATTGATGTAAAAATAGATGAAGCTTTTCCTTGAACCCAACCACAAATAAATAACAACCACAAAGATTAGGAAAGAAGAAACTAAAAATGAAGAGCATGATGAGGGATAAGCAAAATAAGGTGAGCCATTACATCCAAAAACCATATCAAAGTATGTCCAAAAGAATAATCCAAATAAAAAATTATTAGGGAGAAGGAATCAAGAGTTCAAAATAGAAGGAAGCTTGTTAGCACAATAACCCATGATAGCTTAGCCTATTATCCCTTATGGAAGGTCAAAACTTTGCTCAAGCCAGTCAAGATGAACAGGGAAAATTTTAGGGGGCTAATATTCGTAGGTGGGCTAATTTTCCATGTTTATCCAAAAAAAAGATTCGTCAATTTCCATTTTTTTGAAAATTGATTCGCCCAAATTTTATAGTATAAAATTATTTTACCCTAAAAATCGCCAAAATTTTATATATAGTAATATAAAATAATTATAAAGCTAAATATTTTCACAAAAGTAACATCAAAAATTTTACAGTTTACATATTGGGAACTAGTAAGATTTGCCAAGGTTTCTAAACTTTAAGATAAAATTCAATCCTTAAAATTTTCCTTGAAGATGAACTTTGGGTTAAGGTTATGAATGAAGAACTAGATCATATTGAGAAGAATGAGCCATGGGAGTATGTTCCAAGACCTAAGGAAAAAAATGTCATGGGAATCAAGTGGGTCTATATAAATAAGTTGAATGGAGATGGACAAGTAATAAGGAACAAAGAAATACTTGTATGTAAAGGATATTCACAAGTCAAAGGTGTGGACTTCCAAGAATAATTTTATATAGTAGCCAGACTTGAAGCAATAAGAATTTTTTTTTCATTCGCAAGGTTTACAAGGCTTAAAGTTTATCAAATGGATGTAAAATCATTTGTAAATGGATAACAACAAGAAGAAGTATATAATGAGCATCCAGAAGGATTTTAGCTATTAGAAGAAAAGGATTACATGTGCATATTGAAGAAATCCTTGTATGGTTTAAACCAAGCACCTAGGACTTTTTTCTCCATATTAGATAAATATATTAAACAACAAAGCTTCAAGAGAGGGGCAACAGATAGTAACATTTACATCAATATTGAAAAAGATAACTTTCCAATCATTGTTGTCTATGTGGATGACATAAATTTTGGAAGTGATATTAACTTTATGAGCAAAACTTTCTCAACTAACATGTAGAAGGAGTTTGAAATGTATGTGTTATGGAAAATATCTTTCTTTTTTGGTTTTTAGGTTCAACAATAATAAAAAAAGGCAACTTCATTCTCATACCAAGTACCTTAAGGAAATATCAAGGAAAAATTGTGCACATGTGAGCACTCCCATGACAACAACATTCAAGCTCAATAAGGATGAGGAGTCTCCAAAAACAAATAATACCATGTACAGGTCCATTATTGACAACCTTCTGTACATGACAACATCAAGATCATATATCATGCAAGTAGTAATTCTGGTGGGACGATTTCAGTCAATCCCAAAAGAAACTCATGTGAATATAGTCAAAAGGATATTTAGATATCTATAAAGCACCATAGATTATGGATTGAATTCATATAGATTCAGATTAGGTTGGTAGTGTTGATGATAAGAAGAGCACTAGTAGGGGGGCTTCTTTTTCAACAATTATCTAGTCTCCTGGCTCAACAAGAAACAAACCTCCATTTCTCTATCCACAACTGAGGGGTAATATATTATAACATCATCAATTGCACTCAAATCCTATGGATGAATAAAAATCTCAAGGATATTCAAGAAAATGGTGATTATCCCATGCCCTTCATGTGTGACAATACCATTTCTATAATAACTCTAAAAACATTATTATGCATTCTAAAATAAAGCACGTTCTTATCAAATATCATTTTCTCTAAGAAAAATTTGTTGATCAAACTGTCACATTAGAGTACATTCCAACAAAGAGAAAATCATAGACATATTTACCAAACCTCTACCCAAAGAAAGTTTTGAATATCTTATACAAAAATTGGGCATCCTTTCTTCCTCCCAAGTGGGAGTAGTTCATTCATTTCAACCAATAAACATATTAGTGATAGAGGGAGTTCAAGGAAAGAGTATGCATCAACTCAGGGGGTGTATATTCCCTTTTCCATTGATTTCAATGGGGAGGATAAGCAGAAATTATGAGAAGAAAAATTAGCAAGCATATAGGGGGAGTTTAGCCCAATAAACCATCAATGACTAGCATGTCTGGTAGTATTTCCATCAATGCCAAAGGGGGAGATTGTTGCACATATGTTTTCATTGATGTTGACTACAATTTTATTAAATTCAAAGTCCAGTAGCATGGGATATTGTTGAATTTTTGTTTTCATTTTGAATAACATATTGTCAAAGTTGCAATTTGGATAACGTATCTTTGAAGGAATTTCTTCTTTAGCTCTCTAGTCCAAATAAGAATGAAATTTGTATGGTTGAATGACCTATTTTGAGACATTTCCAATTATATATGACACTTCTTCTAACTCTATAAAAATCAAGAGAAAAATTAAGTTTAAGTGAAGAAGTCAAAACAAGGTTTTAATTGGTCAAAGTTCCATTTTATAGTCATATCCGGTCTCAACAATGTATCTATACCTTTTAATATCTCTGATGCTTCTAAATATATTCGAACCCGACTATAGATATCCTGACCTTCAGGACATATCTAGGCATCCAGATATCTGAGGGTGCAAAATAATAGCACCATAAAAAAAAACTTAGATCTTGATTTCCTTTCCTTAACTAATAAGTGGGCCCCAGTTGACATGGTAGTAAAAGTGGGATGATATGTGGCGCTAGGTGGTAGACGTTGTTAATGTGGAATTCGAATATGACAACATGTGGTACTCATTTTTAACACTTTTAGGTGGCCAATGAGAAAAGTGATAGTAGTAGAGAACCACATGGCAAGTTCTAATTGGCTCTCAGAGTTTTTGCATGGAAGCTCCTAAAGCCTTGGGATTAACGTTAAGGATCTGTTTGGTAGAATTTTTATTTGTATTTTAATTTTCCCAATTAAGGATTGTACCATACCACCTATCCATTCAGTGTTCCAAGGGTGTGGTAGCATGCACGTGAGCTTGAAACATGAATCAAGATACATAAATACCAAAGGATTCGGTTTAGTTTCCAAATTGTTCCTGGTTCCATTTGTAACAGGTTATCTGACTATTCGGGCTGTTAGAAATACTAAGATGGGGGGTGAATTAGTATTCCTTTCAATTAGCATTATTATTAATATTTCAGAGCATTATTTAATCTTCAATTATTATTAGTGTTTGTACAATTATAGCGGTAAACAAAAGGAACACAAATGCACACAATTTTTAAGGTGGAAACCCCCTCCAGGACAAAAACCACTTGAATGCTTTTCTAATAATTTTTAATATTCAACTACAATTGAAAAGAAAGCTCCAACTTCCTAGAATCTAGACAAGCATTCTTCTCCAGCTCCCCCTGGATGAACGCTCCAACACCGAGATTCTTTAGTAGTTAACTGAACGGATGCCCCAACACCCAATGAGCTACAACTCACCCTAACACCACCCTACCACGCTGAAGTTTTAACATGCTTGAACATGTTGGTGACTTCATGCACTAGCCTGGCACCCTATAGAATAATAAAATAATAATGGACTCCTATACCAGAGAAAATGGTCCACTTTACAATGATATAGAATGATTTAGAAGAAGAAGACACACTAGACCATAACCCCAACTATGACACAAATACCTAATGATGATCCTAGACCTCCCAACACTACCTCTTCAATTCTTGGCATATAGACACTTGTACAAATTTTACAATGATACCTTTACAATGACTGTATGTAGTGTTGCACACGTGAAGACTTCATGTGGTGAACTTCTTATTGATGTTCTACACCTTTATTGCTTCTCTTGTCATGCTACCCTTTCTCACTCTTCAGAACTTTAGATCATGCATTGAGTCTTATCTTGATGAATATATAATACCTACAAAAATTCTTCAAGGAAATACCCATAACATGATAATAGAAAAACTTACCTCATCCTGCAGAGCATATGTCAGTGCTAAACAAAAAAACAAATTAGAATACAAAGAACCTAATGAAATTAAGATATAAACATGCATATACAAAATATACTTACCTGGATCTTACCTCTTATGCAACTTTCTTTTCTTTACTGCCCTATAAATTCTGGTCCTTTGCAACCCTTAACAGCACATGATCTAGCTTTTTCTTTCCTTCTAGGAGCTCAATATTGAATCTAGTTTATCTATGTTATTTCATATCCCCAATATGTAATTTTTGGTCCTGTAGTAGTCCTCTGAGTCTTATTTCCAATTCCACGAGTCAGACCCAATTTGTATTTTTCAAGGCAAAGTTATGCCCAATATCTCACAATGACCTAATTATGAACTGGTTCAGTAGAGAGAACTTGTATGGTGTTCCATGTGTCAATGTTTCCTCATTCACCTCTAAAATTGATACACAAAAAATTGCAGTCTGTGCACTATCTGCTACTTTTTACAGAATTCCAATCCGATACTCAGAGAGAGAGTTATGACGATTTTCCCAATGTCACCTCTTTGAGATGAAGTTCAGGAGCCCGCAAAAACCCTAACTTCCACAGATAATATATCCAAAAATATTGTGCATCATGATCTAAAATTTTTACAGGAGCTTCCTCAGGATTTCGGCTTCGCCTCTTAAAAATTTCAGCTTCTGAACCTTCATATAAAAAAATTTATAGCGGAAATTCCATGATGACCTGTTTCAAGTAGCGAAATCCCTACATGAGGAGGATATGAGGATCACAATTTATATAAATGCTTAGGTTGAGAGAGAATTAAACAAGTGAATGTGGGAGGGATATTAGGAGCTTAAAAATGATTAGTTATTTACTTTTCAATGACCCATGCCACAACCCCATGGGTTTTTAGCCCACTAACTAGGCTTACTAACTTCAAACATGAATATCTCTCAAATCATGAAGAATTACGTGGCATGCCATATATCAACAAAAACATCTTGACAAGAAGAAACCATATAAAATATCATTGACTCAGATTTTAGTAATTTGGTAGGTCAAAATTCCCATGCAAGATCGGGGTAGCCCCTAGTGTTGCTTAGGTTGACATTAATGATAACCACTGATCAACAATATCCCCCTTTGGCATTGATGGAAACACAATTACTCCCCCTGTGATCATGACACCACTTCCTAAAACATTCTCTCCCCCTTTGACATCAATGGAAAAGGGGAACTCCCCCTGACACACAACCATCCTGCCGACCTGTACACACTTCCATTCCCCCTTTATATTCTGAATAAGGAAAACATAATAAGAAATTGGGAGAATCCCAAGCTTCTAGAAAAGATACTCAAATGCTTCATGAGGTAAATATTTAGTGAAGATATCAGCGATTTGTTCTTTTGTACCAACATATTCAAGTTTGATATTTTTTCAGTGACTTTTTCTCTAACAAAATGGTATTTGATCTGAATGTGTTTTGTTTTTCAATGCATGACAGGATTATTGGTGATGCTGATGGCACTGGTGTTATCACAGAAGATGGGAATAGGCTCACTGAATTGTACTTGAAGATCTTGCAAAGTTGGTTTCATCCAAAGGACTTGAGTACAACAAGTTGTCGCTGCAATATATTCTGCTTCCGTTGTAGATAACGAGATTGAGGTTTTCTTTTTTCTCAACCATGATACGAGACAACCACCTATATAGAATTCTACTCCACTAGTACTCTTATGATCATCAACGCTTCATGCCCAATATGCATCTGTAAAGGCTTGAATAATGAGATTGTTACCCTTGGGATGCCACAATCCATATTATGTTGTGCCCTTTATATGTCGAAGAATTTTTTTGACGACAATAATATGTGATTATTTTGGTGCTGCTTGTAATCTTGCTACTTGTCCAACTTCTTGCATAACATTTGGTCGATAGGCTGTTACATATAGAAGACTACCAATCATAGATCTGTAAAACCTCTGTTCCACATCCTTAGATGGGTCGTCTATGCTCAATTTGCAACCTGTTACCATCAGAGTAAGGACGAGTTTGCAATCTTCCATTTTGAATTTCTTGAGCATTTCCTTGATGTACTTAGCTCGACATATAAATATTCCTTTCTATTGCTGAGATGTTTGAAGCCCTAAGAAGTATGTCAGCTCACCAAGTAAATACATCTCAAACTCACTTTGCATCTTTGTAGCAAATTTTTTACTTAATCGATCATCACTGCTACCAAATAGTATATCATCCACATATACCTCAACGACTGTTAAATTATATTTATCTATTTGTACATAAAGATTGCTATCAACAGTACCTTTCTTGAACTCTTTTTGACATAGATATCCATCAAGACGAGCATACCATTCTCTGGGAGCCTGCTTGAGACCATATAGAACCTTCTTTAACCTGCAAACATAGTCTTCTTTTTTTGATAGTAGAAAACCTTCAGGTTGTTCGATGTAAACTTCTTCTTCTAATTCAACATTCAGAAATGATGACTTAGAATCCATTTGGTAGACTTGATTTTTCTTGAACATGCATAGGCGAGAAACATCCAGATGGCTTCCATTCTGGCAACTGGTGCAAATGTTTTATTGAAATCAATTCCTTCCACTTGTGCATAGCCTTTTCAAACCAATCTTGCTTTATTTCTAGTAACATGACCATATTTATTCAATTTGTTCCTAAAAACCCATTTAGTCCCAATGAAATTTTTATCTTTTGGTCATGGAACTAGTTCCCAGGTGTTATTCGTCTCGATTTGATCCAATTATTCGTTCATAGCTGCTACCCGATGTTCATTATGGTTGGCTTCCTCAAAACTACTAGGCTCAAAGGTTGCTAGAAAAGCAATGTGAGCTTTTTGTGATGAACCAAGCTATCGACCTTCATTTATGTCACTAAAGATTTGATTTGATGGATGGTTCTTTTGAATCCATTCTTTTCTTCTCTTTGGAGGAGCTTCTAGTTGTTGTTCTGATATATCTTGATGATCATTATTTACTTCTACATGGTTGATAGTTGCTTCTTGTTCTAGAATTTTCTCTATGTCTTTTTCAGCCTCTGTCTCAAGTTTCAAAGATTCTAGATCCTCATCATTATTTGTTAGAACACCATCTTCGTCAAAAGTAACATTTATGCTCTCCTATATCTGTTTTCATCTTAGATTATAGCATTTATAGGCATTTATTTTGCGTGA
This sequence comes from Pinus albicaulis, assembly GCA_034641835.2. Lineage (NCBI taxonomy): Eukaryota > Viridiplantae > Streptophyta > Pinopsida > Pinales > Pinaceae > Pinus > Pinus albicaulis. The sequence continues at coordinate 331,435,924 of CM076582.1, forward strand.
GTAACCAACAAAGATACCTTCGTTAACACGTGATTCATAATTACCCAACTTTTGATCTTCCCTTTTGATATAACATTTGCTTCCGAAGATTCTGAAATATTTTACATTAGCCGGTTTTCCTTTCCATAATTCATATGGGGTCTTGTTGCAATTATTTCTGAGAAGACTTCGGTTGATAATGAAGACTGCCATATCAATTGCTTGAACCCAAAATTTTTCATCCAATTTTGAGTCCTTCAACATTGTTCTACCCATTTCCTGTACGGTTCTATTCTTTCTTTCAATAGCTCCATTTTGTTGAGGTGTTCGTGTTGTTGAAAATTGTCTTTTTATTCCATTTTCATCACAGTATTGCTGAAATAATTTGGAAGTGAATTCTCTGCCATTATCTGATCTTAGACATTTTATTTTCAAATTATTTTCATTTTTGACCAACTCCTTGTAGATCTTAAAGCACTCAAATGCTTCAGATTTTTTCTTTAGGAAACTGACGGCTGTCATCCTGGTATAGTCATTTATCATTAACATGAATATAATTCTCCATCTAAGCCTTTTGTTCTCACAGGACCACATAAATCAGTATGTATCAATTCCAATGGATGTGATGCAAAGTGTTCTTTTGTTTTAAATTCGAATTTTGTCTGCTTGCCATGCCGACAGGCCTCACACAGTGTGTTGGAATGTTTTTAGATTTTCAACATTTCTCGTACTACTTCCTTTTTGCTTATCCTGACAAGATTTTCAAAGTTTATGTGACCCATTTTTTTGTGCCATAACCAGCTTTCATCTTCTTTAGCTAGTATACATGCTTTAGTTGCTTCATCCAGAACATATATGTCATTTGGAGCTCAACTTACTGTAGCCACAATTTTACCATACCTGCCTTTCCTGATTTCACATTTTGTGGAGTTGAATAGCATTGTGTGTCCTTGATCACACATTTTTCCAACACTTAGCAGATTGTGATTCATGTTTTCAACCAAAAGAACATTCTTGGATAGAACATCTTTGCTTTCGAGAGTGACGGTACCTGATCCTATAACATTTTAAGATCCATCGTTTTCAAAGGATAAGGTTCCATCCTTCTTCTCTTTCAGAGATAAAAATTTATTTTTATCTCTAGTCATATTCATTGAGAAACTGCTATCAAAATACCACACATATTTGTTGTTTTCAGCCTTGAGAGCGAGAGCATAATTATCAGTCTTCTTCTTCTTCCATGTTCATTCGTTATGTGGCTTCAAAGATTCTTCTGGAGGATTTTCAAGTCTGCAGTATCTAGCTATATGTCCAAAGTTTCGACATTTGTAACATTCCATATTATTTCTTAAATGTTCAAATCTATTGATGTTTCGTTAAGCGAGGGAGGTTCATATTTAAAATATCTCCTGGAATTGTATTGGTTCCTAAGGTACGTGCGACATTCTACAACTTTATGACCAAATTTTCCACATGAATAAAAATTTCCATGGAAAATATGTTGGTACTTGGATGAAAATATTCGTCGAGGATTTGTCTTCCAAGATTGTTCTTGCGAATCTTGTCCAATGAAGTCTACATGCATGTCAGATCTCATAGGTTCATTGTATTTTTTTGTAGAAGGTCCTACTTCTTCTTCTTTGTAACCGAGGCCAGTTCTGTCATTGTAACATCGTTTATTTTTTATGATTTCTTCCAGTTCCCTTCAACTATTGGCATATTTTTGGACAATTTTTCCCTTCTTCACTTCCTTACGCAATGTAATATCCAAAATTGGGGATGCAATAATACATGAACAAAAAACTGGAATAGCAGTGATAATTCAACTCATAAAATGTGAGAGGAACACATATCCATTGAATAAATGTTGCAACACCAAAAATATGTTCCACTATATTATCCCAAAGTCGGGAAATGCAGCAATATGGACCATAAAAACGTTATTCCTAGAAAATTACACTATAACAGGGGAAACTAACACTTAGATCCCTTAGCATATGTATTATGTCCCTCTCATTCAAAAGGGGATCAGAAAAAGAAAAAAAAAAAAATCCCTTTTTCTAAGTTAAACATATCTCTCGATCTTAAGATGGCTTAAAAACACCCAAATCCCATGACTTATGCCATACAGAATTTTCTGAAGCCAGCACAACGTGATTATATGAGGGTTTCTGATGCAATATGATATAAATCATAGATATGGAGTTTTATTACTCAAAGCATAGAGAAAATATAGATCTAGCCTCCTCAATACATTATTTAGATAACCCGACAAGGGTTTCTTGAAAGCTTGAGTACAAAAGAGTAGATCTACACAACCAACTCTGAAATAATTCAGTCTTACTACAGCTTTACATACATATAGCTGAATAGTACAAGAAGAATATGAAAATTCCCTTTTCTAGCTTATGGGAGAATTGTTGGCCCTTTCCCTAAGAAACTATTTCAAAAACAAGGGTTCTAACCCTCTCACTGCAACACTCTAAGAAATGACGCAGTTCCTGCAAGGGAATGTGTTGTAGGTGATGGAAAATACTTTGGCCAAATGCCAAGATTTGAAAATCAGCTCAAATTCCTCCTCACTGATCTCCCAAAGGAAGTAAAGCTTCCTCCTTTGAAAAACAAGCTCTGAAAGTGGTGTTGTGAACCCTCCACTACAACACCCTGCAACACAACGTTATACTTCAACAGAAATAACATTGTAGCTAAAGGAGGTGGCTTGGCCTGAAGCCTGAATGTGGAGAAATGAAGTACAAGGTCCCTCAAGAGGCCTCTCTTGAAAGGAGAATGAATTCCTAAACAGGAATGCTTTGTGCTAAGCAGCACACAATCTCAACTAAAGAGTTGAAGAAAGCACAATAGTCATTCAGACCACAAAATAAATAATCCATTTCATGTCTTCATATGGATTCCTTGCCCTCCTTTTATACAAATGGAATCCCTCTAACCTTGGGTCCCACTCATTAGGGCTTCCTCCACCAAGGAATCTTCCTCCCACTATCTCTGCACTGTCTCTAAAGATGATCTCCATCTCCTATTCCAACATTGTTGACTTGGTCAAACTTGACCTTGTCCACATGAAAATGCCCCTTTTCACACATGAGGGTGTGAAATCCAACTCCTATGATGATCCCTTTTCACATTATTAGGGATTTTATTCATATTTTTATTATGCATGGGCCTCCTTACCCATTTATTCAACTGTTAGGTGATAAAAACAAAAATCAATATTCCAATTAGTTGTATGCTAATTTTGGAATATTATAGTCCTCCCCTTCCAAATGTTGCTTGTCCTTAGGCAAATGCAAGGATAGAACTAATAAGTATCCCCTCATCTTGCTGTATCATCCACATATGATAAACTCCTCTAAGGAATGAGATGTTTTCTCATCAATAAATCTCCATATTTCCCCTCCCAAGCACGCAATCTAGTTAGATAACTATCATCATGAAGAAGTAAAATACTCGAGGCAATAAATTGTTGTCCAAAGGTCCCCTTGAGGCATGGGATCTGAAATGTATTGGAAATCATCATTCCCATGTGGATCCTCCATCCCCAAGCTATCATCCATAAAAAATGAACCACCTTCCAAAATATAAACTCATGAAAATCCTCCTCCACCTTGGGCTCCTACAATGTAGGTGGGCTGAAAATCTGATCATGGTAGACAAAATAGCCTACCCCACGCTTCTCTCCTCTCCACTTATGATATTTGTAGAGTATATGTTGATCTTGGGCTACAATAATGTTGCCCTCAAGTGGCAAGATGAAGACTATATCTCCAAATATCTTTTCTCCAACGTTATGAATCATGTTGGCCCAAACCATCCCATATGTGATGGATAGGAAATCACCACCATATGGCATCCAATCAATCTCATGGCCCACCTCATAAAGAAACAAGTGTTTTGCTATGGTGGCCATATCTCATCCCATGCTCCCATTAGAACATATAATGCAAAAAGTGTGGGAATCCTCTTTCCCCATGGACACATCCAACCAATGTGTCTCTCCCCCAATCATGCTCCCAATAAAAATAAGAACAACAGCAAAATAGGGAACCATAATGAGAATCATACGTGTTGCCATATGTAGCAAGGGAGAAGGAAAATGGTCCCTCAAATGCAGCCAACACAGTTTGACTATCAACTGCAATAGAGAATGACATAATGTGTGGCTTCTCAACCACTTGCTTTCTGCCCCAATCTCCTCACAAGTTTGGAGAAAGTGTATGATGTATGGTGCATAGTAAGCATGTTATCCATAATATATCTCCTCCCAAAGTCCTCCTAGGGAGTAGCCATCAACACTGCTCATGGCCTCAAGTAGACCATGAGGTCTAGAAGGAAGAATGCTCCTCCTTTGAGCAAAATCCTGCACATATATGGTTAAGGAATGCACATATCTATGCAAATCATTATGCAACCAAACATTATCCTTACCATATGTTTTTCTCATGCAAATGGAGTGACTCATAGATAAATCTCCTCCCATCCTCAAAGAGGAAAGAGGTGATTATGTTAACTCTTCCAAAGAGTTATGTATCTCCTCCATCTCCACATGATCCATGTATCTCCTCAAATTTTGATATATCTTCTCCTCAAAGCCTTCCCAAATGTACCCCTCCATGATGGTGTGGTATGCTCTCATGGAATAAGTGTGGCTGAAAAGGAAATATTCATGAGCTTCTTGTAGTAACTTCTTCTTGAGCTTGGACGCTCTAGATAATAAGATCCTACCATGATAATATATGACCCCGTCTCTTAATGAATATCCCTCCTCGTGCAACTAGTCATCCAATATCATACAAGTAAAAAGATCCTTGGAATAATCCATCAACAGCTGGTATTCCCAATATGGATCTATCCTCCATAGTGACAGCGTTGATGATCTATCACAAGGAACATATGTCGTATGGTTGTCCCCCTCTTTGACATCTCTCATGCCAAAGATGCAAGTTGGAAGGTTGCTATCCTTCCCCTACTTCTACTGCCACAGTGCAGAATCTGAGATGAGAGTGGGTAATGATGATGTTGAGAGAATGCCTCTCCTCTCCTTGAATCTACGCAAGACTCTCAATGTTGTATCAATCTCTCCCAAGGTCTCCACTCCTCTAGAATCAATGAGTGGTGCCTCAAAATGTGAAGCATCTCTCATCATCTGCTGATCTGGTGGTCTCCTTGGTGAAATGTCTCCATGTAATGAGGCATCAACATCAAGAGTAGACTGCATATATGAATGGACTGATTTGCCCCTACCTTCATTGCGTAATCCAGTCTCCCTCTTCTGTGCATCAACCCTCGGAAATAGATAGGGGTGTTTGTTCCTCATAAAATGATGTTGATCGTCCTCCCTACCTCCTACTTCCATATGCATGGTTTCACAATGTTGTGTAACCAACTCCAAAAATAGAAGAAAATATATATCAACCCCTTAGAAATAAGCCACTTTGAGGGGGAAACCTCCAATACATTACATAAATGAACAATTCTTGGATGATACAATTTACAAAACCTCCTTTCTATATATAGGAGTCCATGTGGCCATAATGTAATCCTAGTGGGCCACAATGTAATCCTAGCCGACTTAACAATAATAATTTAAGGGCACAATAATAACAAAATGGGGGTTACAAGGGTACAATAATAACAATAAGGGGGTTACACTAACAACAATAAGGGACTATACTAGTAATATACGGACCTAACATGCCCCTCTTCTTCAAAAAAGTGTTTTCCTCAACGCTTGAGTAGCTCTGGGTGCTTCTGTATAAAATTCTCATCCTCCCATGTAGAATCTTCAGTGGGTAAGTTCTTCCACTTGATGAGATACTCTGAAATTGATCGATTATGTAGCTGTCAAGTTCTGGTTTCCGTGACCGCTTCAGGTTCCAATATGATTTTTCCTTCCTCATCAAATTCTGGCAATATTGTTTGAACTGGAAGATTTTCACCTATAACCTTCTTTAAGCATGAAACATGGAAAATTGGAGGCACTCATGAAGAAGTAGGAAGCTCCAATTTGTATGCCATAGTACCAATCTTTTGCAACACCTTGTAAGGACCATAGTACTTTGGCGATAATTTATTATCCTTCTTAGCTTGCTTGAGGGACATTTTTTTATATGGTTGCGGCCGTAAAAATACCCCATCTCCTACATCAAAACTTCTCTCGCTGTGATGTTGATCTGCCTGTTGTTTCATTCAATTTTGTGCCAAATTCAAGTTATCCTTTAAGAGTTGGAGAACTTCTTGCTGATGCTCGATGTGATCTTCCACTGCTTGAACCTTCAAATTTTCCTTCAAAGATGATGTGATGGATGGTGGATGATATCCATAGAGTGCCATAAATGGGGTCATTTTTGCTGCAGTATGGAAGGAAGTGTTATACCACCATTCAGCGAGAGGTAACCACTTGACCCATTGTGTTTGTTTATCAGATACAAAACAACGAAGATATCCTTCCAAACATTTATTTACTATCTTAGTTTGACCATCAGATTGAGGATGATAAGATAAGCTATGAGCTAATTGAGTACCCAAACAAGAAAATAACTCCGTCCAAAAATTTCCAGTAAAAATGGGATCTCTGTCGCTCACAATAACCCTTGGGCTTCCATGTAGCTTTTGAATTCTGCCCATAAATGTAGTAGCAACTGTACTTGCTTTAAATGGATGAGATAATGCACAAAAGTGTGCATACTTGGTAAGTCTATCAACTACCACCATGATGACACTCTTTCCTTCAGACTTAGGTAAACCTGTGATAAAATCCATTGAAATCTCCTCCCAACGTTGACTTGGAATGGATAAAGGTTGCAGAAGTCCCGGGGCCTTAATTGTCTCAACTTTATTCTGCTGGCAAACCAAACATTCCGCCACAAACTTTTGAATATCAGATTTAAGGCCATCCTAAAAAAATTCTTTCTTCACCCTGTGGTAAGTTTTTAAAAATCCTGAGTGTCCTCCTAAAGGAGAAGTGTGCAATTCTAGAAGAATCTTTTGTTTTAGTTGGGAATTCTTACAAAGATATAAGCGATCTTTGACCATAAGGAATCATTTTTCCAACTAAATGTATCAGATGTACCAGGATCTTGCTACAACTTTTGAATGAGTGTCCATACATCTTTTTCCTTCTTCCATTCCTCTCTTGCTTCGGTTATCCAATCTGGTTGGATAATAGAAATGGCACAAAGCAATCCTTCCACCTCTTCATTATTTCTTGAGAGTGCTTCTGCAACAACATTAAGCTTTCCTTTTTTGTAGATTATTTCAAATTCATAACCCAACATCTTTGTGACCCATTTTTGCTGCTCTTCTGAAGATAGTCTTTGTTCCAAAAAGTGTTCAAGACTATCATGATCAGTTTTTACCTTGAAGTGTCTTCCCATTAGGTAAGTTCGCCATTTCTTTAGTGCATGTAGTATTGCTAACATTTCCTTCTCATAAATAGGTTTCTGTAAATAATTTCCTTTGATTAGACGACTTTCAAAAGCAATGGGTCTTCCTTCCTGCATTAAAACTGCACCAATTCCATTTCCTGAGGCATCACATTCCACAATAAAGGTTTTTGTGAAGTCCGGCGTAGCTAAGACCGGTGCTAGGCACATTGCCTCTTTAAGATGTTCAAAGGCCTTAGTTGCTTCAGGAGTCCATGAAAATGCATCTTTCTTCAATAATGTTGTTAGAGGTGCTGCTATTCTCCCATAATTCTTAACAAACTTGCGATAATACCCTGTTAACCCGAGAAATCCTCGCAACCGCTTTATGGTTGTGGGAACTTTCCATTCCTTAATGGCTTTAATTTTGTTAGGGTCCACTTTAACACCCTCGTGAGATACAATATGACCCAGATATTCCACCTCTTGTACACCAAAGAAACATTTGGACTTTTTTGCATATAATTGTTTCTCCTGCAATAGTTTGAGCACCCTGTCAACATGTTCAACATGATCCTTCCAAGACCTGCTGTAGATTAGTATATCATCAAAAATACTAGCACAAATTTTCTAAGGAAGGGTTTGAAAATGGAATTCATCAACCCTTGAAATGTAGAAGGTGCATTGGTAAGACCAAAAGGCATGACCAGAAATTCATAATGACCCTCATGAGTTCGAAATGTTGTTTTTGGAATATCTTCAGTCTTCATTCTAATTTGATGATATCCTGAACGAAGATCCAACTTTTACGAGAGCAAAGCCATCGATACCATACAAATGTATTTTGTTCTAAATGTAAAGTTGCAATGCGTACCTTTTGTGTGTTTTGCACATTATGGAGATCAAAATATTGCTCCATCTGTAGTATCCATGTTACAGGATCCTTTCCATCAAACTTCCTCATATCCATTTTTGAAATATGGTGGTTCTTCCCGCCAACATTAGAGTTTATGAAATCACGATTAACATTTATTTTTTTCTCATCATGAGGTTCTTCTACTATCTTTTCACCATTAGGAAACATTTCTTGTATCAACTTTTTCAAACCTTCTATGTCTGCTTTTAGATCATTCTTCATGTTTTCCATGTTGTCTTTCATGTCATCCATCTTAGCTTCCATGCCATCCATCTTAGCTTCCACGCCAGCTTCCATGCCATCCATCTTAGCTTCCACGCTTTCTTCAAACCGTCCATCTTCGCTTCCACGCCTTTCTTCAAAACTTCCATTTCATTTTTTGTTGCTCTTTGTGAGAGTGAAATTTGTTGCACTTGCTCTTGTAATTTTGATAGATCATGTTGCAAATCTTCATCTTCATGAGTCATAGTAGAGCCTTCTGAAGGCTTAATGGGTGTTGAATTATTTTTACGGGGCATCTTTTAGAACCCAATACTGATATATATTCTACAATATTCCCTTGGAATCAATTCAAATTGATTCTTCAAACAAGAAAATTATTTTTATGGGGCATATTTTAGAACCCAATACTGATATATATTCTACAATATTCCCTTGGAATCAATTCAAACAAGACTTATGAAATTCGGAAACAAAACAAAACAAAAAAAACTTTTTCTTGCTTTTGAGGAGCTCGATATTGAAATTGGATTATCTCTGTGATTGAGGCTCTTAAATATTTGAAATTCAGCATTGAATTATCCCTTTGAATTATCTTTTGAATGCCACAAGTCTGACCATATTTGTATTCTCCAAGACAAAGTTATGTTCAATCTCCCACAATGACCTAATTATGGACTGGTTCAGTAGAGCGAACTTGTACGACTTGCTACGTGTCACTGTTTCTTCCTTCACCTCTGAAATTGATAGCCAAGAAACTAAATTCTGTGTGCTTGCGACCAATTTTTACGGCACTCCAATCCGATGCTCAGAGAGAGAGTTATTGAACTTTTCCCATGATCACCTCTTTGTGATGAAATTCGGGAGCCTGACAAATCACTACCTTCCACAGACCATATCTCCAAAAATATTACGAACCAAGATCTGAAAATTTTTAAAGAGTTTCCTCAGGATTTCAGCTTCGCACCCTAAAAAATTCAGATTCTGAACCTTCTTAGAAAAACATTTATAGCGCAAATGCCACAATGACCTGTTTAGGAGCTTGGAAAAAGACCTAACTTCCACAGATCATATCTCCGAAAATATTGTGAACCAAGCTCTAAAATTTTTAGAAAATCATCCTCAGGATTTCGTCTTCGCACCCTAAAAATTTCAGCTTCTGAAACTTTGTAGAAAAAAAATTATAGCAAAAATTCCATGATGACTTGTTTGGAGCAGCAAAACCCTAGAATCCAAAGCTCTGATACCAAATGTTGTGTAACCAGCTCCAAAAATAGAAGAAAAGAGATATCAACGCCTTAGAAATAAGCCACTTCGAGGGGGGAACCTCCAATACATTACATAAATGAACAATTCTTGGATGATACAATTTACAAAACCTCCTTTCTATATATAGGAGTCCATGTGGCCATAATGTAATCCTAGCCGACCTAACAATAATAATTTAAGGGCACAATAATAACAAAATGGGGGTTACAAGGGTACAATAGTAACAATAAGGGGGGTTACACTAATAACAATAAGGGACTATAGTAGTAATATAGGGACCTAACACACAATCTGTCAACAATGGAACATGTTGATCATGGGTTGTGCCTTGATCTCCACATATGAGATCCTAGGGAATTATTTGCAATGATACAAGAACCCCTCTAGTTGGAGCATGTGCTCCATCTATCTCTGCATGAGGTGCTATATCTACTTTAGAAATGACAGCATTGTTGCCCTCAACGGTTTCTTCCTCTCCAATATGAATGGGCAACCTCCCAAGAATTGGATCCTCTTTTGAAAAAGGGATCTCCATGCCCTCTTGTTCAAGAATATGAGATAGAGGTCTTGCCTCTAACAAGGTATGATGCAAGATGTCAGCCTCCTCAATGGTTCTTTGAAGTGTAATTGAGCTCATAGGTTCCTCCAACACATGCAAGGTTTTTGTTTGTTTAGGTTTGTTTAGCTCCACCACATGTGTTTCAGAATGTTTCTTATCAAATCTTCCCACTAATGCCTTAGTGAACCTTGCATAAGAATAAGTATTTGCATTTTTCAAAGAAAAATAGTCAAATATCCAACATGCATAGGCCTTACATCAAAAATTTAGCGTTGCAACTTTGATGGCTTCATCTTCAGAAATTTCGTGTTGCTGCAAGTAGGTGTCTAGCTCCTCCACCCAAGCTCTAGCTGAACATGTAGGTGAACCATAAAAAGTAGATAAGAAAAATATACTCCCATTATGCTGCCTGCTTCTCTCCACCTTGATCTTTCAAAACTCTGGAAAAGTGATATGATCTCTAAACTTCTCAGTTTGAGATTCATATTCTTGTAGTAAATCACTAAAAGTTTCCCTCTTAGGCCTTCCTTCTTCTTCTATCTCCCTCATAGAAAGTCTGTGCATATGACTGCGATGTGAATCATAGTGTGTGGTTGCATTCTCACACTCATCATATGAAAATCTAGAGTTTTCTTCAGATTCAAACTCTCTTGGAGATTCTCTACACATCTCCCTTATCATCTCCTTGAGATCTTTCTTAATACTCTGCATAGTTTGAGAAAGAAGTTTTGAGAGCTTATCTTCCTTCCTTCCTCCAAATAATGGAGTCTTCTTCTTTTCCTTTCTATTCATATTTTCTTCTTCTTGTCTTCTTGATAGCATATTGGTTGAGATTCCACAGGATGAGCCAAGATTATGCTCTGATTCCACTGTAATATCCCAAATTTGGGATGCAGCAATACATGAACACAAAAATGGAATAGCAGTGATACTTCAACTCATAAAATTTGAGAGGAACACATATCCATCGAATAAATATTGCAACAGTAAAAATATGTTCCACTATATTATCCCAAAATCGGGAAATGCAGTAATATGGACCATAAAAACATTATTCCCAGAAAATTACACTATAACAGGGGAAAATAACACTTAGATCCCTTATCATATGTATTATGGCCCTCTCATTCAGAAGGGGATCATAAAAAAATCCCTTTCTCTAAGTTAAACAGATCTCCTAGTCTCAAGATGGCTTAAAAACACCCAAATCCCATGACTTATGCCATACAGAATTTTCTGAAGCCAGTACAGCGTGATTATATGAGGTTTTCTGATGACATATGATATAAAATCATAGATATGGAGTTTTATTACTCAAAGCATAGAGAAAATAGAGATCTAGTCTCCTCAATACATTATTTAGATAACCCGGCAAGGGTTTCTTGAAAGCTTGAGTATAAAAGAGTAGATCTGCACAACCAACTCTGAAATAACGCAGTCTTAATGCAGATTTACATTCATATAGCTGAATAGTATAAGAAGAAGATGAAAATTCCCTTTTCTAGCTTCCAGGAGAAGTGTTGGCCCTTTCCTTAAGAAACTAGCTCAAAAACAAGGGTTCTAACCCTCTCACTGCAACACTCTAAGAAATGACGTAGTTCCTGCCAGGGACTGTGTTGTAGGTGATGGAAAATACTTTGGCCAAATGCCAAGATCTGAAAATCAGCTCAAATTCCTCCTCACTGATCTCCCAAAGGAAGGAAAGCTTCCTCCTTTGAAAAACAAGCTTTGGAAGTGGTGATGTGAACCCTCCACTGCAACACCCTGCAACACAACATTATACTTCAGCAGAAATAATGTTGTAGCTGAAGGAGGTGGCTTGGCCTTAAGCCTGAATGTGGATAAATGAAGTACAAGGTCCCTCAAGAGGCCTCTCTTGAAAGGAGAATGAATTCCTAAACAGGAATGCCTTGTGCTAAGCAGCGCAGCAATCTCAACTAAACAGTTGAAGAAAGCACAATAGTCATTCAGACCACAAAATCAATAATCCATTTCATGTCTTCATATGGCTGCCTTGCCCTCCTTTTATACAAATGGAAGCCCTCTCACCTTAGGTCCCACTCATTAGGGTTTCCTCCACCAAGGAATCTTCCTCCCACTATCTTTGTGTTGTCTCTAAAGATGATCTCCATCTCCTATTCCAACATTGTTGACTTGGTCAAACTTGACCTTGTCCACATGAAAATTCCCCTTTTCACACATGAGGTGTGAAATCTAGCTCCTATGATGATCCATGTTCACATTATGAGGGATTTTATTCATATTTTTATTATGCATGGGCCTCCTTACCCATTTATTCAACTGCTAGGTGATAAAAACAAAAATCAATATTCCAATTAGTTGTATGCTAATTTTGGAATATTACACACAACGAGACTACATCGGCTTCTAATGTTCCCCTTTCTTGGTTGCTTTCTTCCAACTTCTTTTGAAGTGACTCTTCAATACATTTGTGTTCTTCAACTTCGATTTTGAGACCTTGAACTTTTTCTTCAAGAGTATTGGAACGGATCTTCTCAGCCTTGAGTTCTTTTATAATCTTGATTGCCTCCTTAGAAAATTATTCTATGGTCAACCCTTCTTCTTCTTTGTTTGATACCTCTTGTTTATTGTGCTTGGCCATAAACAATACTCTCTCATTGGCTTGTTCTTCATTGTCACTATCTTCATCGAATGATGAGCTATCTTCTTTAGAGAGAAAGTTCCTTTTGAGTCCTTTCTTTTTGCCGTGCTTGTTGAATTTATTAAAGCCTTTCTTTCCTTTTGAGTTTTCATCACTTTTGTTCATACATTATGTTGTGAAATTCCCAACCTCACCACAACCGAAATATATCAATGGAAGTTTACCTTTGAATTTTCCCTTACCAATTTTTAGTTTTCTCGTAAAGTAAGCATATTCTCCATCTAAAAGACCTTCTTGATCATCTTTCTTTTCTTCACACTTGCAGGTGCAGGTCTTTTCATTTGAAGGTTGTTTGTCCTTATTGGTTTTCTTAGATGCAACGAACGTAATTTCTAGATGCGAAGTACCCTCTTCTTCATCAAGTCTCATTTCATATGATATGAGAACTCCATGTAATTCCTCTTTGTTGAGTTTGTCTAGATTTTCACTGTATTCTAAGACCGATACCTTTGGTTTGAATCTCCCTGGTAACGTTCTAATAATATTTCGTATAATAGTCTTCTCGTCAACAGGCTCTCCCAATCCTTCCAAAGTTTTGGTTATTTCATCAACGTGTTGGAATTATGCAGCAATGTTGCCATCTTCTTTCATTCTGAGTTGCTCAAATTTTTCTCTGTAGATTTGAGGCTTTACTTCTTTGACATTTGAATCACCTGCATATATATTCTCAAGCTTGTCCCATACATTTTTGGTGGTTTTACAACCCAACGCCTTATGATAAGCAGATTCAATAAGTCCACTGATAATATTATTCTTTTCTTTTGCATCATTTACCAAATTCTTCTTACCTTTTTCATCTGCGGTTGGTGTAAAGCCATTTTGAACAGTGTCCCATAGTTCATAACCTTGTGCGAAGAGATATACCTCACTTCTTCCTTTCCATAGTGCATAATTATTTTCATTTAACAGAGGTACACCACCCTTGGTATGCTCCATGACCTCCTTCCAGTTGTTAAACTGTTATTGAAGGAACCAAGCTCTAATACCAATTGTTGGAAATACTAAGAGGGGGGGGGTGAATCAGTATTCCTTTCAATTAGTATTATTATTAATCTTTCAGAGCATTATTTAATCTTCAATTATTATCAATGTTTGTACAATGATGGCAGTAAACAGAAGGAACACAAATGCACACAATTTTTAAGGTGGAAACCCCCTCCGGGACAAAAACCACCTAAATGATTTTCTAATAATTCTTTAACATTCAACTCCAATTCAAAAGAAATATCCAACTTCTTAGAATCTAGAAAAGCATTCTTCTCCAACTCCCACTAGATGGATGCTCCAACGCCCGAGATTCTTCAATAGTCAACTGAACGGATGCCCCAACATCCAATGAGCTACAACTCACCCTAGCACAACCCTACCACCCTGAATTTTTCACAGGATTGAACCTGTTGGTGACTTCATGCACCAGCCTAGCACCCTATAGAAGAATAGAAGAAGAATGAACTCTCGTACTAGGGAAAATGGTCCACTTTACAATGATATAGAATGTTGTAGAAGAAGAAGACACACTAGACCATAACCCCAACTATGACACAAATACCTAATGATGATCCTAGACCTTCCGAAACTGCCTCTTCAATTCTTGGCATATAGACACTTGTACAAATTTAACAATGATACCTTTACAATGATTGTATGAAATGTTTCCCACGTGAAGAATTCATGTGGTGAAATTCTTGTTGTTGTTCTGCACCTTGATTGTTGCTCTTGTCATGCTACCCTTTCTCACTCTTCAGAACATTAGATCATGCATTGAGTCTTATCTTTATGAATATATAATACCTGCAAAAATTCTTCAAGGAAATACCCATGACATGATAATAGCAAAACTTACCTCACCCTGCAGAGCATATGTCAGTGGTAAACAAAAAATAAATTAGAATACAAATAACCTAATTCAATTAAGAGATGAACATGCATATACATAATATAATTACCTGTAGCTTACCTTTGTCGCACCTTTCTTTGCTTTTCTGCCCTATAAATTCTGGTCCTTTGCAGCCCTTAACAGCACATGATCTAGCTTTTTCTTGCCTTCTAGGAGCTTGATATTGAATCTAGTGTATCTTTGTTATTTCAAATCCCCAATATGTGATTTTCGGTCCTGTATTATTCCTCTAAGTCTTCTTTCCAATGCCACAGTTCTAACCCAATTTTGATTATTCAAGACAAATTTATGTCTAATCTCTCACAATGACCTAATTATGGATTGATTCAGTAGAGCAAACTTGTACGGTGTGCCACATGTCTTTGTTTCCTCATTCGGCTCTGAAATTGATACACAGAAAAACAGAGTCCATGCATTATCCTCTACTTCTTACTGAATTCCAATCTGATACTCAGAGACAGAGTTGTGATGATTTTCCCAAGGTCACCTCTTTGAGATGAAGTTCAGGAGCCTGCAAAAACATAAACTTCCATAGATCATATCTCTGAAAATATTGTGCATCATGATCTGAAATTTTTACAGGAGATTCCTCTAGATTTTTTATTTTCCGCATAAAAATTTCTGCTTCGGATCCTTCATAGAAAAAAATTTATAGCGCAAATTCCATGATGACCTGTTTTAAGTAGCGAAATCCCTACATCAGGAGGATATGAGGATCACAATTTATATAAATGCTTATTTTGAGAGCGAATTCAACAAGTGAACATGGGAGGGATATTAGGAGCTTAAAAATTATTAATTATTTACTTTTCAATGACCCATGCCACAACCCCATGGCGTTTTAGCCCACTAGCTGGGGTTACTAACTTCAAACATGAATATCTCTCAAACCGTGAAGAATTACGTGGCGTGCCATATATCAACAGAAACATCTCGACAAGAAGAAACTATATAAAATATCCTTAACTTGGAATATAGTAATTTGGTAGGTAAAAATTCCCATGCAAGATCGACGTAGCCCCTGGTGCTGCTTGGGTTGACATCAATGACAACCACTTATCAACATCGGCCTCCAAGATTGGAGCGAGGTGTCATATTAAAGTTTAAGCCCCGAAAGGATTGGCCATTAAAATTTGGTCCTTGTTCTCTATCATATGGGATAACATTTAAGTCCCTAAAGCTAGAGTTAAAAGAAATCCAATAAAAATAAAATCCATATATCTAGTAATCCATCACATGCAAGTGGACCTAGATCTAGATTTTCCAAAATGTCTATTTAACTAGGGTCATATCGTGGGGTTTTGTGGCACTAAATTTAATCCCCTAAGGAGCCAAGGATTCATTTAAATAAGCTTTATCCATTTCATCTGAACCATATTTCCACAACAAAAATAAATTGCATATTCCATGGTGCATCGCCCCTACAGGGATACTGTTATTCTAATGTAATATAAATAAGACAAAGAAGTTTGTAAGTGGTGTGATTTTCAGTTGATCTATATTTTAGTTGATTTGTTTTATGCAATCATCAGTGGTGGGTTCCTTGTGTGAAGTGTGAAATAAGTCTAGGAAATGAATTTTATGGAAAACATGTGAAGTTGTTCAATTTGGGTGTGGTTTAATACTGTGAAGTTTGTAAATTTGATATGTAGGAGTGTTGTCTAAATGATGAGTTGTAAAGAAGAAGAACATAGTGTGGCCTCCAAGAAATTAGAATTTGTAAGTGTAGAACAAAGGAGTAACATATGAGGATTGTGGATAAAAATAGATATGAAGACATAGAGCTAGGAGTGATAAGAAGAAGCAAAGGAGGTATTAAGGAAAGACAAATTTGATTAAAAATCAATAAAATCGTATAAGCAATATAAGTTGAAATCCTATGGGTTTAAGTTTGAAAATGTATGAAAAATGGATCTAATAAGCAACTCAGGTTGGTGCCCACATTTCTCAAGGGGCTAGTGTCTCCTCCTAGTTGGTGTTAGTACATTGTTTCAGGTTGGTTGTAGAGTTTTTCATGGGAAAAATGTCTCATTATGGATGGTGCCAATAAAACATTTTAGTGGGTCAGTGCTAGTAAATCAATGTGATAATAGGTTGGTGCCTCGAACATTATATAATAATTAAATAATTTTTCACACATATATGGTGTGTTCTTATGTTGCTGATATGATTGGCATTGTATATGCATTAAAGTGTTTTGATTGGTTTAAATTGGACATTATACCTACCCCCCTCAATATAATCATATTTCCAACAAAATATACATAAGAAATGGATGACTTCTCCCCCACATGCACCGTTCATGAATAGAAATATACAAGAAACCACAGCACACTATAGGACTCAGATTGAGCTTTTAAAGATGGAAACCATGACAGGATGCAATGATAGATGGAAATAGGAAAGCAAGGATATTTATAAAATTTCAACCCTATCAACTTGAAATTAGCATTGGAAATGGTATATAACCATATTCAGTACATGGAGGAATGTGGAGACAAATTGATATTGTTGAATTTCCATTGTCTAAATATTTGGCTACCTGCCATGGAATATAAGAAAATTTACAAATATAATAGGGAGAATTTGAATTGTTGGAACAAGATTCAAGCATGAGGATGATATTTCCATAAGATTGAGGTGGGAAAGTCAAATTAAAACCTCAGCAACCTCCATGGGCACCTTTCTCTCTCAGACTCAGATGGATTGTTGATTTCATGGGGACATGCAACAAATTTAGCTAGGGAGATGACTAGTGCTCAATTTGGCATGTTTTTTGCATCCATCCAACACCTTTTTTCTTCTCCTTTTTCTTGATCAAACCTTATTTCCTCTCTTTCCACTCACAAACACATGTTTTTGAGAAAGGTATAATTATCACCTCAATATGCGATTTCTATGCTTATTCTTATGCATTATTGGGAAATTGTTATCTTTTTGTACTAATAATGGTGAACAAGAACTAAAAGCACAAAGGAACTCAACAACTGTTAATGCACTTCACAGTCGTTGATACAACTCACGTTACTACAACTACAAACGTGTTGTAGTCACAACTTCAATGCAAAGTGATGTTGTGAATCTCTCTCATGTCGTTATTACAACTCCTACTCTAACCCATTACCACAACCCCATTCTTCACCCAAAGCTACAACTCTTGCTCTGGCCCATTACTATAACCCAATATTACGCTTGAAGCTACAAATCCAAATCGATGTTGCTGCAACTCTATTATAGTTGTGCCAAATCAACAATTAAGAAAACAACTGCCACTTTTGGAATGGTCAAATGCATAACAACTAGTCTTCTCATTAGGGAAAGCGACAAGGAGAAAGTAGGTAATATGACTCACTTTCCACATGTTGTATAGCTGGTTAAGTCAACACATACCCAAATTCTTGCTATCCATGGAGAAACAATGTATTAGGATGGAAAAACCTAATTCTCATGGTTTTCCATCCTTCTTAATCACTCAATTTTGGTATATCATGCTCTCTATAAAAAGACACACATGCACACACAAAGATGTGTGTGTGTGTGTGTGTGTGTGTGAGAGAGAGAGTGTGTGTGTGAGAGAGAGAGAGAAAGAGAGAGAGATTGTATTGAATTGGTAAGAGAAAGTGTGAGTGTACTGAGTGTTCGAATCTACCTTATTTCTTAACCTAGTGCCAGTATAAGGAGGTAGGGCCCCCTCCTTGGCGAGATATTGTTGATATTAGTAAATATTCATTGTTTATGTTATTTCGTTAGCTCTATTTTTATGTTTCTACAATTTGATTAATTAACATTGTTGCAATTTGTTTCACTTACATTGTCACATTTCGATTCATTTCATTGTCGTTGTTTGAATAGTTCACGTTGCTTCAATTCCATTTTTATCATGATTTTGTTCTTTTTACTTTGTTGTAACTTGAAGGATTACCTTGTTGTAATTTGATACTGACTTTGAATCCAAGTTTGAATCAGATTATTTTATATTTTCAACAATTGAGTTATATTTGGTTTCTTTTATAAGAAATGAATAATTTGATAAGTTTATATTTTATTGGATCTCATCATATCTGTAGTTGCAATTATGTTACAACCTAAAAGATAACTTTATTACTTGACCAAGTCACCTTTTGGTTTATGTGTGATTTTTTTCCTACAAATAGTGAATTTACTTTTCTGCAATTTGTATTAGCATTTATATTTTTATGTAGGGTGGATTAGATTGTGAGCTTGGTGTGGAACTAGATGGTGATTTGATGATGCATTATAATTCTTGAACTATGACAAATATATATATTACTGCAACTACATTTACACAAATATAATTTTACTAAGAATATATGGTTTTTCCATCTCTTGTATCCAATAAATTGCAACTTGTATCAACAATCCCCAAATATATCCTCTGGTCAATGGAAGACCCTCCTAGTTTTTCATTGTTGGTCGAGGGCTTGAGCATGGATGCCCTCTTTCTCCACTATTATGTATCATCAGGGATAAGATTTATGTGGGAAGCTTGGATATGAACATCTTAGGAAATTTTCCAATAAATTCAAAGTGGTAAGAGGAGTTACAGGGCTAAATCATTGCAAATTTGTAGATTTCACATTTTATTAAGGGATTCCTACACCATTATTGCATGCTAATTCAAAAAAATTCTAGATCTATTTTTGAAATTATTCAGGGGACTTGTGAATTACAACTTGTTCCAACTTTATGTTTGGAATATGAATAAACTCACTATAAGAATCGTATCAATTAATTTTTCATTTCCTGTCAAGGATGACTAGAAGTCATTCAAATATATTGGCATGCTTATTTTCCTTCATTCCCACTCCTTATAATAGTGGAAATTGGTCATGGATAAACTTAAGAAAAAATCTAGCAATGGGGTGCCTAATGGCTAAAATTGCCAGGGAGATTGGTGTTGCTCAAGTGTATTCTTTCGGTTATGCAAATATTTCAATTCCTAACCCTTCTTGCCCCAAAAGGGATTATTAGTAAAAAGGCACATGGAGTTCACAATTTCTTGTGGAAATAAGGCAATACAAACATAGAGTGGTATCATATAGTTAATCAGGTGATTGTTGGAGCACTTAAAGCTCAAAGAGGCTTTGTATTAAAATGTTTATATGTGATGAATGTATCTATAGATGATAAAATTCTCTAGTATATCATCATTGGGAGGTATGAATAATGGAAATATATACTTCACAAGAAGTACCTTGAAGTTCCAACGAACCAAATTTTAGGCCATGCCCTGCTTGCTCAGGAGGGTTCTTTAGTTTGGAAATTACTAAGAGTAGTATAACCCACTCTACTCTCCAATCTAACCTAGACCGCAGGGAATGGAAAAATTATTAATTTTTGGATGGAAAACATGATGTGACAACCACCTCTTAACTTCAAGTTCTTCTCCCTCTCCAACATTGCCTAAATTCACAAATCAAAGTCACTCTATTTTATATCTCCTCTCGAATGAGCTTGGTGTCTAATATGACCACAACTATGGATTTACTCGTTGAACATTGAATCTTGATCCAAAAAAATGAGGATAATCTCTCTAGTATTTTCCAACAAATATAAGAGATTCATTATACTCTCAACAACAATCATTAGAACCTTCTTCCTCAAGCAATATCATTATGAATGGAGCACACAATTTTCCTGATATTAATGTAACCATATCCCCTTAGATGGGAGGATCCGAGCTTGATGATGTCACTCTTCCTTTGAATAATTAGGATGTTAGTTTGTAAATGATATCTAATTATGCATGTTTTCTAACATATATATTCCTATATAAGTAGTTGTATTGACCTTAAGAGCTCAATGTTTTTGAACTACCGGGAATTTCTTGGAAAGATAGGATTGCAAACCAACTAGTGATCATAATCTCCTTGTGATGTAATTTTTGTGCCTCAATATAGATTTTCATTAATAAAAATATTCTCATTTCGGTTTAAGAAAAAATAAAACAAATCCTCTTTTAGAGACTAGAGAGGATGGGGGGCATAAAACTACTTGGTAGAGCAAGGCTATCAATTTCAATTAAGCACCAAATATCCTCCCCCTAAATCACTCATTTGGAAAAACAAATATGGCGTACAGATGGGCTCCCCAAAATTATCATTATTTGCTAGATTCTAGCTCAAGGGAAGCTTCTCACAAGAGATAAATTGTACAAACATGGAATGCATGGGCCATCTTGGTGCATGTTATGTAGGAAGGCATCAAAAACCTCTCATCCTCTCTTCATGAAATATGAATACACAAAACAAGTTTGGGAAAGTTCCAGAACTTGCATACTCCATTGTTTTCAACATCCTTTCAATTGGAATAATATGTTCGCCAAATGGGATTTTATATAGGGAAAATTTCAAGGATAAATATTTCTTTAGGAAATTCTGGTTAATTATGGGAGATCAACAATAATCAAAGCTCATCTAACAAACACAACTAAGGGAGAAACAACAATCAAGGCTTAGTTGAAAAAAAACTTAGATGAAACTTAGTCAGTGAACATCTTAGTTAAAAATAACAGCCAACAAATTCTCCAGTAGGTCAATTTTCATGTTTGGTTAATACATGGTTGACCACTCCTAAAGTAATCAACAACAAGTAAGAGGAAGGTTGTACAACTATTCAAATGATGAGACATGACTACATGAAGTCACAAACACCTATTAAAATGATGCCATGACCATCCATCAATCAAACCACGATCAATCTTAATAGGCGACATTGGTCCATGATTCAATCTTTCACATTGTTTTCATAATTATTTGAATGCGTAGTTACAATTATTATGATTCCTCGGTATATTCCTCTTATTCCTATGATAGTGTTAATATGGCTCAAATTTTATTTTGCAAGATCAAATTCTAGTATAAAAACATTGTCATCGATACTGATATTAGAAATAATCTCATCAATTTTTTCAATGCGATCAACATGTGGTTTCTCTTCCAACAACTCAATTTTAATTTCACCTACAACAAATTACACTTTCTTGCACTCAACAAGACAAGGGGAAGGCAGTGATTTAACAACAACAATAACATATGCAAGAGCTACTATAGATGCCTACACTTTAGGGACAATAGGAACAACATGCTCTATCCTATTTTTTCCAATTCCTCCTATGGTGTATCCCATTTTTCCTAGCAGTCATGACCCAATACCTATAGTGGATTTTTGAAAGCTAAGAGAATAAACTTTAGTAACCAATAAAGTAATAGAAACACCAAATTCAGTTGTTTTACAATTAGTTAGGCTACAATAAATATTGATAGGTGACTTTGGTAGCTCAACAATAATAGTAGTTTGCACTCAATTGGCTCAAGGTTCTATTTGTAGTTACGTAAGTCCTAAATAGTGTAATTTTTTTTCAATGAGCTACAACAAAAAGTAGTCATGGTATTCCTCGAAGGTGTGATACTTATCAAACAATATATTGTTATCTTTTAAAAGAATAGTGTAATAAACAAACCATCTTATTTGTATATGAAGACATAGATGTATTATATATAAATGTAATTGATAAATTATATATTGATAAAATTATTGAATGATTGATACAATAAACCCTCGTGGTGATTTACTTATATCATTGACTAGTCACGAGGCGAAAGGATTTGTGTCCTTGGAATTTTCATTCAATTTAATTTAATTCATTATTATTTATACCTATAATTATGTTTACAACATCGCCACCTCCTTCAAAATTTCCTTGTCCTCAAAGCAAGGGTAATGAGTAATATTGTTGGTGAAATTTTTCTATTTCCCATGATGCATCTTCTTTTGCAAGGTTTTTCCATTTCACAAGCTATTCTTTGATGGTTTTGGAACATAATGCTTTTCCCTTAATTGAAAGAATTTTGTTTGGTTCTAAAATAATTCTTCCTTTGTAGTTAAAGTCGGGAATATTTATTTGAATATGTTGGGATTATCCCAACACCTTATTGAGGAAGGCCAAGTTGAAGACATTATGGATGTGAAAATTGTCAATTAACTTCAACCCATAGGCTAATTTGCTATTTTTCTTGTTGATTTGAAAAGACCCGTAGAA
Source organism: Pinus albicaulis (assembly GCA_034641835.2). NCBI lineage: Eukaryota > Viridiplantae > Streptophyta > Pinopsida > Pinales > Pinaceae > Pinus > Pinus albicaulis. Next base: position 331,458,887 of record CM076582.1, read on the forward strand.
TTTTGGATCCAATTTGTTTTTCACTTTTTGTTTAAGTGACAACTACTTGTAAGGTTGGAGTCTTACAAACACCCAATCACCTTCTTCGAAACTTATTTTTGATCTATGTTGGCATGTTTTTCGTTTCATTCTATTACGAGCTATATCTTAAAAAAATTTAATATTTTGATGATTTTTTGTTCTTCATCAAGATGATTGTTAATTTCCTGGACCTTAGTGTCAATTAGTGCAAATTCCTTCCACTTTGGTGGTTCATAAACATAAAAGGCTTGGAAAGGAATCATTTTGGCGGATGTGTGGTAAGTGGAATTATACCACCATTCGGTTAAATGCAACCATTGGAACCACTTGTTCTACTTATATGTCACAAAACAACGAAGGTAAATTTCCAAACATTTATTAACAATATGTTTTTCCATCTGTTTGTGGATGGTAGGTTGAACTCATATTAAGGGATATTTTGATTTGTTTTCAAATTTCTTTCAAAAATTTCCCTTTAAATTTTGGATCCCTATCATGACAATGACCTTCAGACAATCATGCAATTTATAGATGTTTTTACTTAAAATTTGAACGATGTATCTTGTTGAATCCATTTTCCTTATTGTCATAAATTTTTTATATTTAGTTTATCTGTCGACCACAACAAAAGTATTATCTTGCATGTTGGACATGAGTAATCCTTCAATGAAATCCATTGATATCTCTTCCCATTTTTTGTTAGGAATGTGTAAGGGGTGAAGAAATCCTGGTGTCATGATATTCTAATTTTTATTTCTTTACAACTACAAACTTTTGAATATCTTTACTCATCCCCTTCCAATAAAAGTATTTACATGCATCATAGTATGTTTTAAAAAATCCAATGTGTCCCACTATTAGGGAACTATGTGACTCCCTTAAAATTGTCCTTTTAAACTTTGAAGATGGAATTAGGTAAATTATATTCTTGTACCATAAAATGACAATTTTCCATTTAAGTTTTGGATTTTAATCCAAATTGTTGATTATGGAATAAGATTTAGGATCCTTGTCATATTCAACCCAAATTTCATCTAACCAATCAGGTATCACCACTTTTGTTGTGCATGTTTTTATTTCATCATCCTTTCATGACAATGCATCATTAAGAACATTTTTTCCCCTTTTTATGTAATATTTCCATATCAAAAGTGGAAAGTTTTTCCATCCATTTTTGTTGTTTAGTTAATATTTTTTTCTCTTGTAATAAGAATTGAAGATTTTTGTGATCCATATGTATTGATAATTTACTCCCTAAGAGGTATTTTTGCCACTTGGTCATTGCATGGATAATGACCAACATTGCTTTATCATATATAGATTTTTGACTTTCCCTCTTGTTTATTTTTCGGCTCTCAAAAGTTATTAGACAGTATTTCTACATTAATAGTACACATCTCCCAACTCGTGAAGCATCACATTATACCATGAATGGTTTCGTGAAATTTGGTGTTGCTAACACAAGTGTACATGGTATAAATTTTTCCAATTCTTCGAAACACTCTTATGCTTGGTTACTTCATTGGAAGGAATTTTTATTCAACAAGTTAGATAAGGATGTTTTTAACTGAGCATATTTCCTCATGAACATTTTGTAATAACCTGCAAATCCTATGAATCCTCTTAGATTTGATACATTATTTGGCCTTGGTCATTCCATAATTTCTTTGATTTTATTTTAATCCACTTTAACTCCTCCCTTGGATATGACATGGCCAAGGGATCTAACTTCCTCCTTAACAAAAGTACATTTCAATATTTTTGCATATAACTTATCATCTTCTAGAAGAGAAAGTACTTGGTCCGAATGTTGAGGATGTTCCTTCCACATCTTATCGTGGATAAGAATGTCATAAAAAAGGACTAGTGTGAAATTCTTTAGATAGGGTTTAAAGAGGTCATTCATCAAATCCTGGAAGGTGGCAAGGGAATTGGTTAACCTAAACAACATCACCTTAAATCCATAATGACTTACACGAGTTTTGAAAGAAGTCTTTGCCAAATCTTTTAGCCTTACATGAATTTGATAATATATTGATCTTAGGTCTAATTTTGAGAAATATTTTTCTCCACGAAACTCATCTAACATTTCAATTAAAAATGGGCTAGGAAAATTTATTTTCATAGTTATCTTGTTTAAGCCTCCATAATATACATATAGTCTAAACGATCCATCTTTTTTTTTGAACCAACACTACAAGGGTTGCATATGGGCTCGTACTTGTTGTAATAACTCGACAACTTAATAAGTCTTAAATTAGTCTTTATATTTTGGTTTTATGGTGATGAGGATATCGATATGGTTTGAAATTCACCGATGCTAAGTCTAGTTTAACTTTAATTATATGTTCTATGATTCCTTCTTTCTGGAGGTAGCTTCATAGGTAAGTCTTGGAATATCTCGTCATATTTGTGGATTAACGCTTCAATCTATGGATGTTGAGAATGCACTATTTTTGGTGGTATTGTCTCCATATGATGGCATTGTATGATGTAGACTAGTGCCTCCTTTCTAATTAGTTTTGTCATTTGCTAAGAAGATACAATTTAAGTTGGTGGAGGCTCGAATTCGAACAATGTATATTTTCTTCATTCCCATTTAAATTTGATAAATTGTTTCTAGTGATTTACAGAATAGGTCGATAGGGTTTGTAGCCATTGGATTCCTAATACGACATCTACTCCTCTTAGGGGCACAATTTAAAGCCGAGATTCTGATTCTTAATCTTCTGATTGTAGCTTGACCTTGTGACATTTTTTGACTCCATCAATTTGTTTTCCATCTACTACCATTACTCTTATGTCTGCAACTAGAAATATGAATAGATATAGTATTTTTGTGATGTTTATATCTATGAAGTTACAGATACTTCCTATGTCTATGAGTATGATGACTTTTTCCTTTTTTATGCATCGCCTAAGTTTCAAAGTTTGGGGTTGTCTTATTCCTATTATTGTGGCAAGTGATATCTTGGGCATAGCCTCCTCATCTTCTGCAACTGGAATATTATTTTATTCCTAATATTCTTCTTTAGAGTTATTGTTGGATGCATCATATTGTTCCTTGGCTTCATGTGTATATATTTTTTTGTTGTTGCATTTGTGCTTGGGTGTCTAATTGTCTTCACAATACCTACATCTGTTGACCCATTTTCTGCCTGTGCAACCATTTCTTATTCTCTTCTTCTCTCAAGGGAGGAGGTATATATTTGTTAGACTTGTATATGGTGTACCTTTATTACTTTTCATTTGAGTATTTTTCTAAATTTTTTGGAGTTGTAAAAGATGGCTTGTTGAAATTATTATTTTGTTCGATCGATTTTGTTGCATATTTGACATCCTCAATTTATTTATACTTCCATAGCTTTATTTCACTATGCATATAGTTTTTAATCCATAAATATGAAATTTAGCAACTATTCATTTGAGAGTCCATTTTGTCTAGTTTCCAAAACTTGCCATTCATGTGTATAGTCGTTTACATTTACTTTTGTTTCAGATGTACATATTTTTGTACAGATCATAATCTTCTTCATCATGAAACATTTTTAATAATGTTGTCATGACACTTTTCCAATGAAAGGAACAAGCATTACACTTTTTTCTCCACCATATGAACCAGTTGTAAGCTTCCCCTTCTAAATTGTTGGAAGCTATCATTATATTTTCTTATTTACCTAATTGGGGGTTCAATTCAAAAATCCATTTCATTTTGTTGACCTAGACAACTGCTCCTCTATGGTCCTTACCATCATACATCGGTAATCCATTCTTAATTTGCTGATGATTTCTCTCTAGAATGCTTATGTGATATTGACTACTTGAAATTTTTATTTTAGGTGGTTCTTGATGGTCTTGTTCACTATTTTAGGTGGTTCTTGATGGTCTTGTTCACATATATTTCGTGGATTAAGTATCGACCTTTGATAGACTAAGGTTTGTGTTTTTAATGCATCTACCTTCTCAATTAGTTGATTAATTTGATCACCATGGTAGTTAAGCATCTTGGTACTTTCGTACTTATCGTCGTTCCTCATTATTAATGCAAATTTCAATCGATCTTCAGATTCTTCGAATTGATCATCGATTTTGTTTGCTCTCTCTATTAATAGTTTTTTTTTTCCCACAAAAAAAATACTTGTAATTTTTATTAATTAAAATAAAAATTACACTTTGTAGACACATTTAGTGTGTATGCAGTAGAAGTCACTAAAATGATAGACATTACAAGAGCAACCAACAAAAGTACATTTTTGCAGTAAAAGCCAACATCCCAATCAAAAGCTAAAAAAAATAAATAAATAATAATAATAATTAAAATTAAAATTAGAAATAATAAAAATTAAATAAAATAAAAAAAAATAAAAAATAAGAAATAAATAAAAATAATAATAAATTAAATTGCAAAAAAAAATAAAAAATTAAAAATTAAATTAAATTAAAATAAATTAAAAATAAATAATAAATAAAAAAACAAGAAAAAAAAAATTATGGATGAGCAATGGTGTTATTTTTTTCTTTTTTTTCCTTTCCTATGATGCACCTTTTTCCATCCTTCTAGATTTTGATCGATCAGAATTAAAGCAAGTTCTTGACCCATATATGGACGGGGAGACTCTTTGTCCAAATCTGATGGTTTTGAAATATGAGTTGTTTTAGTGCCTCCTAGCTCAGTCGAAGGTTGTTGGTTCCCTAGATCAGAATATATCGGTGAAAGGGTTACTATAACATCTTAAACTGCAGCCTCCCCTTCAATTTTTTCCTCACAATGTTCATTCAGTGCCACTTGGATTTCCTCCTCCTCATCATCTAAGAGAGGTGAGTCATTATACTTCCATCCTTTTGGTTTGTTTGGTTATTTCTTTTTTTTTCTTTTTTGGGATTTGTTTCGTTTAAGGGCATGTGTTCTGAAGGTGGCATGTTTGAAAGCTCAAATGACATCTAAAATTTGGGTTCTCATAATATAGAATCTGAGTCCACTGAAAAGTGTTATGTTTCCAAATGGTGTGATCTAGGTACCCTTTATTAAGGTCCATCTCCACACAAATCCTGGAAAATGTGAATATTTCTTTTTTTGTTCTCTCCATGTCCATTTTTTTTAATTTTCCAAGTTTATTCACGATGTCTTCAAGAAATTGATGGTGCCATAATGGATGGGGAATATTTAGAAGTATTACCCACACTGGCATGGATATGACCACCATGGATGTCACATCAAAACAAGAAAACCATGGAGTAATTGATTACCCAATATTACCCCAGAACCAAGGTCCTTAATTTAAGATGAAATCCAATTCATTTTGTGTGTCAAATTGGACAACAAAAAATCCTTTGGAGGAGAGATAAATATCACAATTTGTTTTCCAAGAAGTGAATATCCATTGACGGAGTGCTTCATATTTTGGCCAAAAGTTGTTGAATATACAAATGACAGCGTTGACTCAATTGTGGTGAAAAGATTGGATATTTGTGAGTTTTTTAACTCCAAAGATGGAGTTGGATCCATTTTTCCACAATATATGGTCTATAGGGGAAATTTTGGTTTTTTTCTGTGTGGGACAAAGCATTCCCTTTTACTACAAAATACTTCCCTTATACAACTTCCTTGAAGGAGACTAAGGGGGAATTTGAGTTCCTGGACCTATTTTCACCCATGCGAATCCTGCAATTCAAGGCAACTGGTGTATTTTTTACTATACTATAATCCCTTAGAAGCAGGGGATCCATCAAAACTTTCCCTACAAATTGTAGGCACTAGAAATTTGCAGATAGTCTCCACATGTCTTGAATCAACATCTTAAAGAGATAAGACATTCAATGTTCCTTGAACCCAAAAAAGCCTTGTTTTTCCATTGATTTTTTTTTATAAATATTTGATAAAATGTATTTAAATCACTCTCTAGTCGTGGTTGAAAATCGTCAAATATATGCCTCATCAAAAGAGACATAAAAGACGTATAGAAGGTTTGTGGGAAGGCACTATATATAACCGACGAGGAATGACAAACTGCCTGAAAGAATTATGCCCTAGAGGCACATGGTCTAATGGGATATAGGCATACTCTATAAAAAAAAAAATTGTGAAGAAATGAAAATGAAACCAAGATGTAGAAAGAACATAGTACCATCAGTTTGTGTCTTACACGCGAAAACCATCAAGGAAACCCATTCATATACGCTTGTGTAAAGAAACCGAAGGGTGATTTGAGAAGTATCTTCTGGAACTGAGTTGATCCAAGATGAATGATCAAATGTAAGAACATTCCTGCCACTATTGGTCTCTTTTGGGCTTTCATTGTATGAATTTAAGCACTTCATAAAAAAGGCCTGAGGAAATGATCCTAGCCCAAACAAAGTGTTAGACCGGATCACATTTAGACCACGGGGGCTTCACTGCAGGAGCAATACCATAGCACGTGGGTTCATATTTGGGGATATATAATGAGGAAAAAATAGCATAATATATTGGGGGATATATAGGGGGTAAAGGGTTTTTTTATTGGCAAGTATAAAAAATGGAGCTCAAAGTTAATGAAAAAATATAAAGGGGTATAAAAAATGTTAATGAAAAAATGGATATCTACAATATATAGTGAAAGTAGGGGATTTTTAAATTGGGAAGGTGTATTGGGTTTATATTGGTAGGGGGTTAAATGATGTGATTTTTAGAGTTATTTTCCAATATGTACTCAAATTAAGGGTATTGTTTAATCTGCTATGATCACACGTGATATATTAGAGGTTCATTGAGTGAATCCCTTGTGATTTAGACCAAGGACATGGATACCAAGATCTGCAAAGGTGAGGTCATCCAGCGTGGCAGTGGTCAAACTGGAAAATGATTGCAGAGGAACCCTAGTTGTGTGTGTCATTGTTCTCTTAAAGGCAACACTTTTTTGTTATTCGTTCATTCTCTCTCTACTAGTTGATTCATCTTCTCAAGCAATAACTTTTACCCTTCCCCAAATTTTGTTTGCATTGTTTTCATGTTGTTGAAACGATATCTCATGCTATTGACTCGTCTCTACAACAATTGACTTTGAGATGTATATCATCGTTTTTTACCATCTCGTGGTGGGTTTTTTTTTCCTTACATACCACACTTTCTTATCTTTTTATTTTTCTTGTATTACTATGATACATAAACACACACATATGGAATAATTTTGTAACTAACTTTTCTTTTCTTTTTAAAATAGGAGTGAGTACTTTCCACTTAGTGTAATTTGTAACTTTGTACATAGGACTGCCACTATTTCACCAAGTAGAACAATTATTTCGTAAATGCCCCAAGGGCCAACTTACAATGTGTCTCGAAAGACTTAAACCCATGTATCTGGGGACACAAAACATGTCTTATACCACTTGAGCTAAGTTCCTTTGACATAATTAACTAATTAAAATTAAAATTAATAACTTCATTAATTAAAATTAACCATTAATAAAATTATTAATATATGAAAATATAAAAAATAATTAGTAACTTTATTAGAATTATTGTAGCTTGACTTAATATTTATTTTAATTATTAAAAAAAGCGTAGCTTACCTTGCCTTATTTTTTCGTACGATGTGAATGCACCAAAGACCATACATCATGGCCTTGATTTAATTGTGCCCATGCAGTGTATAGTGCGGTGAAGGAAAATGACATCACGATGAAGGACGACAGTGTGCAACACAATGAAGGATGGTCGCAACATGGGATAGGGGTTCGATGAAGGACAATGGATAGATCGAGGAATAGTGAGGTGGAATAGGCAGATGTATAACAATTGAAGTTTCAATAGAGATGATTGTTTAAATGATGGTGCAAGAGAGTTTCATTGAAGTATACGATGATAGGGATGATTGTTACACCATGTGTTGAGTCGAAACAGGTGATCGACAGGCTAGACACTGGAGGGACATGAGTGGAAGGCATAAATTATAGGATCAGGGAATGCAATTTCACAAAAGGAGTAGAAAATGTGATGGTGGGAGTAGGATTGGAATTTAAAATCCTCTCTACTCGTCAAATGAAAATTTGATGACGTTTTGCCATTTTTCATGCCCTTCATTTTACGTTTCACACAAATTTCAACTACTGTTGGCCTCCCCTTATATAGAAACTCTCTTTCAACTACTTTTGCATTTCAACTTTCATTAATCTCCCTCTAAGAGTGCCTTGTTTTTTCCTAAGTTAGGATATGTGTTTCGACGTAGCATACAACCATACTTTTAAGATTTTATAAGGGTTTTCAGCTTTTGGGGGTTAATAGTTTTGATTATGTACTTAAATTTTAACATGTGAAAGGAACTAAAGAAGGCCAAACACCATTAGATGAGATGGAGTTGTTTTTTTAAATACCAAGAATTTAATTACTATCCCTTTTTATAATTTATTTATTTCTAATACTATACTACATACATATTTCCTAAACATGTAATTACATGTTTAACTACTTCTCTTTAACTTATTTTCACCAAATATTTTATTTACCGATGCGCACCCACATATTTATTTACTCACTACATATTTTATTTACTGAAGTCTCACCAAGATCTCTTTATATATACCAAGATAAATTTAATCCCTATAACTTCACTTTCAACCAATTGTGAACTATTTGAATAATAAATCCAATAATAAGTGTTAAATGTTTTTTTAAATATATGTCTATCATTTCAACTAATTTGATTTCCATTCCACATATTTGAACACATTATTCCTAAAACTATGAAGCTGAAAAATGTCTAGACTAAACAAACTTTGAAATCTACGAGGTAATCAACTCATCATCTACATGTTAACTTTTTTAACTAATCATTTTCATAATATCCTAAATATGAGCCTATGGTGTCCTCATCTTAAAAAAATTGATTCATATTACTGTCCAAATCATAGATGAAATATAACACCTAAACGCTAACTAATTTCACAAATAAATCCTTCCTATTAAGCACTACGTTAGATAATACCATTACTTATTCTATACATGTACTCAATACTGGTTGCATCCTCCAGATACAACTATATTAGAATTAGTGGTTGACAACCTAATTAGGTACATTAAATAACTATCAGCTTCTAACATCTTCAATAATTATTTTTATTGTAAGAGAATTTTCACTAAATAACTATTTTTTTTAAAAGAGAAATGCAACAATGGTAAAAATAAGGTTGATCCCAGAGTTCCTAGGAAAAAAAATTAGAAAACAAAACAAGTCAAAATAAGCACTGGCAGTTTTGAAGGTTTGTGTCTCACATCTCTTAATATCATCTTTCTCTTGGTTGTAATCTTCCTTTTCACCCCAAATGATACATACAATATTTATAGTGGCTAAAAAAACCTAGCAATATCTGAATTCTATCAAAATATCATAACAACTTTGCGCCTTTTTGGGATGGTAATTGTGTGCTTCACTATGGAACAAATCACAAGTTATTCTACTAATTTCAGAGACATTTTTTTAACCTGGCATGATATACTACCACCCTCCTAAATTTTGTGGGAAATAACAAACCTCAGAGAAATCCATTATAACAAGCTCGTAGATAAATTCACAACATTTATTTCACAGAAATAAAATACTAAGAAAGAAAGAAAAAACAACAACCGAATGAGATTGAAACTGACATAATAAGGAAACTTAATTGTGACTTGCAAACTTGTAAATCTTGTCAATTTTGAACTAAATGATGAAGGTGACTTCTAAGTAGAAAGCTCTTAAAAAAATTTAGCGACCCACCCTTGTGTTTCAAGAAAATAACATCGTAATGACTATGGCTTTGAATGAGTTTGAGATCCACCTTCTACTTCCCCCTTCTAAGTGTTACACGCACCAGAAAACACATGTATAGTTTTAGTATTTTAAAATCACGTAGTATCTTACAACTCAATGGCTGAATTCACATTCTTGACATACACTTGTTGGTCGGTTCCTTAAATGTAGAAAATGACTCATTTTAACACCTATATTACAATCTTGTTGTTCGTAGTTGCCTAGGGAAATATTTCTCTTCATAAAGTACGAATTTACAAAAGGACTATAGCCAAATAATTTTTTTCACAATTCAAATCTATGAAAGTGTGTCAGGCTCCAGCACCATGTGAACCAAATGTACCATATGCATTTGCATTATGACTTTGGGCCTAGCCTTACCTTGGCACTTCTAAATTTGCCCAAATTCACAATCTTGTCAGGGTAAACATGAGACGAGTGTCATTATGATATGACTCGACCTCCAAGTTCCAGTTAAGGAAGTGAGACCTACAAACTGAACACTTACTGACATCCTACAGGGACTACAGATCACCCAGGAGTTGAAAAACAACCCCAGGTGATCAATCCCTAAGCTAGAACCTTTTTTCTCTAACCTAGCACCCCAACTGCACACACAACAAGGCAAGAGTGTAGTTATGAGGCCCCAATCATACACACAAGCCTACTTCCATGTAGTTATGACCTAAAATCTCTAGTTCAGTGCCTGCGGTTCCAAGATCTGAGCCATTTTTTTAAAGCTAGCCTCCAAACCCTTGCCAAAAATTTCCTGTAACTTTCTAGAATCATAATTAACATTAAGACAATGCCAAGCATTCAAACTTGAATCAAGAACTTGACATTGACTACCTAATCCGTAACAAACATTTCTTCAAACATATGGAGAACATGTAAGTGACAGGTCATGAATGGATATCTGATCACAAATTGATAGTCTTCATTTGATAATTTCCAAGAAGGCTCCCAGCCCTCTCTGGCTAGTTGCAATAACACTTGTTAGTTAATGCACTCATCAACCAATCAATAACTTATCAAAACATGTCAAGATACAAAGATAGATTGCATCATATAACCAACATAGAAACCATGGTAAATCAACCATAATGTCAACATAATAACCAATACAAGTGCTCATAAATCACAATAAGAAATTAAATCTTACTAAATTATGAAAATTCCAACCAATTTAGGGACTTCCATGTACCACCCGACCATAGATTGGGCTAAACCAAATCTCTATTTCAGCCAATCACCCATGTTCCATGTTCCAAGCATGAATGTGGGATCTCATGGAATAAACCAAGACAAAACCAACTAGGGTTTCCAGAGGCCAAATCTTTAAGAACATTTGTTTCTCCCTTCAACTGATCAAACAAACCATCAATACACGTCAAAGGATTCTTGTTCTTGATAGTCACTTTGTTCAACTACCTATAGACTTCAATGCACAATTTGAGAGTATCTTTCTTCTTCTTCACAAACAACATGGGTGCACCCCAAAGTGATACACTTGTCCTAATGTATCCCTTATAAAGTATTTCCTTAAGCTGCAAATTCAATCTCATCAACTTTGGAGTACTCATTTTGTAAGGTTCCTTTGATGCTGGTGTTTCTCCTTATACCAACTTAATAAATAAATCCACTTTCCTACAAGGAGGAAACTCTGAAATCTCTGCAAGAAACACATCCTGAAACTGCTACAACACAGTATACCTCTTCGAAACTTCATCATCCTCATCTTCCTTCCCTTTTTCACTAGAAATATGAACTGCAAACAATACACATCATTTTCTACAACTGCACTTTGCTTGCAGAGTCGTAACCATTCTCACTAATGTAGGCTTCTTCTTTCCCTACAAAAATCTTATTTTCCCATAATCATCCAGACACTCAATAACCTTACCATAGAAATCTACCTTAGTCTTATGAATTCATAACCAATCCTGCCCAAAAACATATTGTATGATCCCAATGGAAACACATTTAGATGTGATGATGTAGGTACACTACTCAGCTCAAATGCACAAGATCTCACCTAATGATGAACTCTTCTCTTGGTCCATGTATCCAACTGCACCAAAAAAAACTCTACATGCAATTATTTATTTAAGAAACACTTATCCACTAGTTCGGGAATGATACAACTATAATTAAATCCAGGGTCAATCAAAATAGAAATAACTTGACCACAAAGCTTACCTTCCATATCAATAATGGATGCCTGATGATCAACCTGCCTATTATCCACTGTTGCATAAATATGAGGAATACTATATCCAACATCCCCAACTGTCTATGCCTCTTGAGCACTGTAAATTTGAGGTTTGTCACCCTGATGTTGTGGAAAATATCTCTTGTGATGCTCTCCACCACAAGTCCAACACTACAAAGGCTTCTTTCTATTGCCTTTGTTCTACTCCACAAGTTGAAATTTGTGTGTTATGTTAACTATATTGAACTTCTTGTAAGGTGCTACATTCTCCTTATCGCCTACATTTTGAGGTATTCCCTGCTTCTTAATCCACCTTCATTTATTCTTATCATTCCCTTTCTAGTCCTACATAGCCTCATAATTTTGCTTAGACCGCTCATACAATGCTTCAACTTCCTGATGTCTTCCTCCAATGACTGAGGCTCATCATACTCAATATGATCCTTGAATGTTAATGGCAGTCCATTGATAAACCTTTGTACCTTCAACTTCTCATCCTTAAGATAAGGCACATACCTCAACATCTCCAAAAACTTGGTCATATACTCTTCATCTATCATAGAACCCATCTTAAGCTCATAGAACTCCTTATCCTTTCCATCGTAATATCTCTCGGACAAGTACTTCTTTTTGAAGAGTCTTTTAAACTCATGCCAACATAACTCCCTTGTCTTGATGCCTCTGACACGCTTGACGTCTTCCCAACATATATCTATTTTTCTCTTGAGACTGAAAATAGATATTCTCACTTTCATATTCTATGTATAGTCATGCAATTCGAAGAACTTCTTCATCCCATGAAACCATCCCTCTGCATAGTTTGGTTTCATCTCTCCATAAAATGTAGGAGGTTTTATTTCTTGAAATCATACGATAATTATTTCTTCTCACTCCTCTTATAAGGATGATGATGGTGATGACCATGATGTCTCTCTAAACCAGAACTATAATGAACCCATAAGCACTACCTCTCTTGTCAAGCGTATCCAACCATCTGCCACCTTTGACTATGTCATCCATGTCCAACATGTGTCATGATCGAGACCTACTGCCATATGCCCCATTAGCACTTTACTCATGTCCAAGACTGATCTATGGTTGTGCATGTCTCTGCAAATCTCATAAGTTCTAAAGGATCACTGCATTAACTGCTGCTTGTTTTTCCTAAGCTCTAGCAATTCTTTCCTGTGAATGAATTATCCTGTCATTATCTGCCTTGAAAATTTTGATTTGTGATTTCAAGCTTATTAGTGTATCTTTATATCAGGAGAACACTCATCTCCCCACTGCTTAGTTTATCTATAAGGAGAGTCATGTGAACTGTAACCCACCATTTTTCTCATCATATCTAATATTGTATTTCCTACAAACACGCCATGTTAGATAAACCAAATATAGACATAATGAAAATCATACCTTAGTGAAGTTCAGGGGAGGCTATCTCATATGCACAATCAATCCAGATATATATATATACATAATGACATCAACATGTCAACATATTAACACCATAACACACCAATGTCATCATGATGATGAAAACTATAATAATAACCTTCATAATGCATGCATATCAACACATCGACATCTAATATGCAAGAATAACAATCACGTCTACCTTGAGGTCCAGTGTTACAACCTCACTCTTATACCACCCTATAAATGCCTCCTCCCACATTTACCCAAATTCACAAGCTTGTCAGGGTAAATATAAGACGAGTGTCACTATGACATGACCCGACCTCCAAGTTCTAGTTAAGGAAGTGGGGCCTACAAACTAAAAACTTACTCACATCCTACAGGGACTAAAAATCACTCAAGAGTTCAAAAACCACCCCGAGTGATCAATCCCTGAGCTGGAACCTTTTTTCTCTGACCTAGCACCCCAACCACACACACAACAAGGAAATAGTGTGGTTATGAGGCCCCAACCGCACGCACAAGCCTTCTTCCATGTGGCTATGACCTAAAATCTCTAGTTTAATGCCATCAGTTCATATATTTGAGCCACTTTTTCAGGTTAGCCTCTAGACCACTACCCAGAATTGCATGTAAATTTCCAAAACCATAATTAACATGACGACAATTCCAAACATTTAAACTTGAACTAGACTACCTAATCCACAAAAAAAATTTCGTCAAGCATATAGAAAACATGTAAGCTATAGGTCATGAATGCATATCTGGTCATAAATTTATAGTCTTAATCTAAGAATCACTAAGAAGGCTCCAAACTCTCTTTAGATAGTGAAAATAACACTTGTTAGTCAATGCATTTATCAACCAATGAATAACTTATCAAAACATGTCAAGATCCATATATATGTTACATCATATAGCCAACAGATAACCAACATAAAAACCATGGTAAATCAAACATTATGTCAACGTGATAACCAATACAAGTGCTCATAAATCACAATAGGAAAATAACTCTTATTAACATATGAAAATTCCAACAAAGTCAAGGACTTCCACATACCACCTGACCATAGATTGGGTTAAATCAAATCTCTCTTTTAGCTAATAACCCCCACACCATATTCCAAGCATGAATGTGGGATCTCATGGAATAAACCAAGACAAAATCAACCACGGCTTCCAAAGGCTAAACCACCTCAACCCTAAACCATAGTGATTCCACCTATACAGTCCATAAATGACTAACATCAACCAGATCGGTCTCTACCCAAATTGGCCAGGGCTCCAAGAAATAGTAACTCAACCCACAACCTTCCAATGCTCCAAAGAATTTGTCCCAACCGTGGCTCCAGGGACTAGTAACTCAACCCAAGTTGTTAAAGGGCTTCCATAGCATTTGTTCCAACCCATAGCCATCACGAACCTGAGCACCAATCAAAAAAAAAGTGGAAAAACCCACAACACCATGGATATCCGAGAAATGGAAAGGAAAGGCTGAAACCATTGTCAATCCAGGCAAATCTCCATGCCAATGACATCACATAACTAGAGAATTACTTGCATATACCATGCACCTAAAAATCAACAAGGAAATCACACATGCAACGTGTTACCTACAAAGCAATATAATTGTAGTTGTTGATTCAACTATTCCCTTGTGCTTCCCTTCTTTTCTTGCTTTCTCCAAATCCAAGTGAATACTAGAATGCACCAAGAATTCTCCATGAATGTTCTAAGTGTGCAAGAGTATGAGAGAATGAAGGAATGAATGAGAGATCCAAAAACTGAACTGAAAAAATATGTGTATGACCAAAATTTGTGAATTGATTGTTTGATGCCCTTTTATTATTGATGTCTCTTTTTTTCTTCATTTTCCTCTAATTTCCCTTGCATGCAGATTTGTGTCTCTTCACTTTCCTTTTCTCCTATTTTCCTTTATTTTCATAAATAAATGCCATTTATTTCCTCTTTGCTTTTGTCAATTCCTTTTCCAATTTCCATCGCCATAAATTAATCACAAGTGATGCCCACTATATTGCTTTGCCTCACATTCAACTTGGAATACATGTCCCATGAACTTGGTCTTATTTTTATTTACATGGAAAATCAACTAGGAGTTGTTACAACTAGTACCATATATTTTGATGGGTTGAATTCAAAATTGAACATAAAAATTATGGTTATTGATTTATAAGGCATTTTAAACCTGATGGGGAAAAAAAACCAGAAACCATCAAACACGTCTTTGAATACAAAATATGTCTTTTAGGACGTCAAATTCCCGGCCTAGGTGGGAGTGAAACAATATATAGTTGGTTATTTTGGGAGCATAGGGGGTTGCACACATTGTAGTGAGGGTACCTGAGGACGACAAATCTATCTTTGATACTAATGTAATAAAGAAACAATCGTGTTTGTGTGCGTGTGTATCTATATCTATGTGTGTGTGTGTGTGTGTGTGTGTGTGTGTGTATTATGTGTGTGTTTTTGTGTGTTTGTGTTGATTGAATGATTGAGTGATTGCTACAATAAACCCTCGTGATGAGTTACTTATAACATTGACTGGTCATGAGGTGAAAGGGTATGTACACCTTGACTTTGATTTAATTTAATTGATGAATTTTATTTTTACCTCTAATTATGTTTATAACAAGCAACTTATGCATGAAGTTAATCAATTGAGGCATGCATATTGGCAACCTCATTAGATAGATAGGAATTTGTCTCTAGCTAGCAAATTTCCTCTTTTAAGTCGTCATTCTCTTAATGAGAGAGAGCTTTAACTTCCTCTTCCAAATCATTGATAAGATCTTACTTGTCCTCAATTTCGTCTACAAGATATTTAGAAAATCTTTCAACAGTTCTCCCTAAGACATCAACCCTTATAAATTTTTCATCCACAGTAGTTTGGAACATGATAATTTGAGCCTTCAACGAATTCTTCAATTTTGCATTTTTTGTCTGTAAAAAGGAAACAACATATTTTTAGGTGACGACCTCATTACGAAGTTGGTCAAAAACCTTCTTTTCATGGAGTTTTTGTAATATTTTACCCATATCACTGTACAATATGTCATCACATAAACTAAAACAATAATAAACTATAACACTACATCAAATGAGACACCAATAATGAAATTTTTTGGTTTTAAATGTGGTTCGACAACAGAGGGATAAGTTGATCAAGTTAAAATCAAATATATTCACTCATGCATAGATAAAGAGGGAATGCTTTGTAGCCAATCAATCTGATTTCTAATTAGGGATCAAAGGACTCGATGAGCATCGGCTACAAATATCTTCTAATTTGATCTTCTTCCAGACAAAAAAAGTTTAAAGAAAGGAAAAGTCGATGCTCAATGGAGTTGACATTCAATCAAAGTTAAGTAGGGAGTTTGATTGGTGTTTTCAACTAAGCCCATACAATTGAAGTGAGATGTGGGAAAATTGAGTCCTAGATCCAAATGAACTAGACTTTTATTGCAACTGTCAATAAATGATGATTAGGGCTCACCCCCTTCAGTTAATTACAATGGAAACAAATTATAACCAAGTCGATGCGCAGTCTAATTATTGTGTTAAAAGAAAACAATTGTGCACTTGATTTGAAAGACCTAATTTTGAGGTAAAAAAATGAAAGTATGTGCAACAAGGGTTGTTAGCAGTAATCTATTCCACGATATCTAAAATCAACGGATCCAATGTCAATATTCTCTAATCGAATGAACCTTCTTTCACACGATCAAGTTGACAATGCTCCGATCAAATGAACCCAAAAAATTACTTGAGCATAAAATCCCTAGTAGAGTATTAGACACGGTAAGCAAACAACAATGTGAACAACGCCCAAAACACATAGAAAAAGAGGTTTTCAATAGATCTATGACCAACAATAAAATACTCATTAAAATAAGTCGTATTAAACTACTCATATGTTCTTTACTCGACAAATCCATATCACAAAATAACTTCACAATTGTCTCAATCCCTTTCTTGTTTCCTTTATGAAACCCTAAATCACAATGCCATAAGTTCTAATACCATGTTGGAACAGGCAAGTAACGATAAAGAGAACTACAAATATAATAGCATTGGTGGTCTCTAAAGATATTCTTGCATTAAAACATGATTGATATCCATGATCCCATGATGATAGACTGATCTAAAGGAATAATATATAAATAGGTTTGGATTTGGTCCAAACCAAAAAGCATAGGACCGTATTGTTATAACAAGCCATGAAAAATAGATCTGAAAATTTGAATGTGGACATGGTCAATAACATTCCAACAAAGGGAGGTTACCAAGGAACATAATTTTCCAATATCATCTTCTCTACAAGATGGTCGATGAATATCTCAAATATAATTTGTAATGTAATGGTGGGATAATTCATAATCCCCCTTTCTTTCGGACATCGTCATCCCTAGTTGGAATTTTCTAGTTCTTTGTCTCAGGATTTTGGTGATATTTTCCTAGTAAGCTCAAACTCCTCTCCTCTCTCAAATTTGGTTCATAATCATATTTGGTTGTGCTTTCCCTTACACTATGGGGTTATGGTTATTGTGGCTTTGTTCTTTTCTTGGGATCTTTGTGAAATAGTTGAGTCAACCCTTCTTCCATCATTTAACACATTAGGCAATTTCTCCTTGTTTCTTCAGTCTAGTCATGCCTATCCTTTCTCCTTCTATCCAACATATCCTAGTCATGCTTATTGTTACTCCTATCCAACATATTTATTGATAGGATCAATTTCCATGGATCGTCACGAGACTTTAGAACTTTGTCTCATGCTTTTGAGGATTGTAGCCACGCTCACCATCTTGTCAACCTCCTTTCGTCAACATAAGGAAGCAACCAATAAAGGGAAGAGTAGTTTCTAATTAAAGTATTACATCACCATGGAAATCCTTTTTTAGCCAAAAAAAAACGATTAGATACATTTGAAGTTGCTACAAAAGCCATGTCTCGAGACCAGTTCTTTCCACCTATCATCAAGCTTGCAACTCCTTTGTCTTCCGCTTTTCCACCTAGTTCCTTATGGCTTCAACTTAGTCCCTTATGTTCACAGTGAAGAATATAATCTATTTGAAGGACTAGATGACCCCATGGAGAAACCTAGAAAAAAGCCTCAACATCAATAGGCATTCCAAAGACAAACTATATTATGTATGTTTTCATTTTAGTTTAGCTTATGTAATTTCACTGTGCTACTTAAGGATAGTATGTTAGAACTTTTTTAAACTTTTTGTATATTTTTGCAAGCCAAAGGTTTTTCATCAAAATAGAAAATCTCTATGTAATAGATTGAAGATTTCCATAGTTATTCATATTCGTATAATATTTATGGATGAAACTGTGTAAAGGAATAATATCCTATCCAACGTTTTGGGTTGGACCCTCCACCCATCATCAGGGACCAGAAAATCTTGAATGATAACATGTGATTGTTGGCTAGCCTTAAATAGTAAATAAATTGATTATCCATTAGGGAAAAATAAATAAAAATTTTAAAAGAGTCATTAAGGGTCAAGTCAAAGGGAGGGGGGTAAAAATTATTTTTTATTTAAATAAAAATAAAATATTTTGATTTAAATAATTCAATAAAGGACAAAGTCAAAGGATAAAAAAATTATATTAATAATAATAAAACATTTAATTTAGATAATTAACAATAAAATTAAAAATGAAAAAATATCAATGATTTTTTATTTAAATGATTATTCATAAAAAAATTATTTAAATATTTTTTTTTAGACAGGGAACAACAACTTCCCCGAGTATATGTAGCAACCTGTAAGCCACATATACCAAAAACTCATGACTTTCGCAAGGACCAAGGCGTCCAGCATTGGGGGCGTCTATCCCTCTAGCTTGGTCATGATAGGCAATAGACAACCCTACACCCCGCCAGTTTTGAACATGTGACCTCCCAAGAGAAATCACAAGTTCTTAACCATTGAGCCCACTCAGGTTGTCGAAAAGTATTTAAATAATTAAGATAAATTCAAGGAATCCATTAAGGACCAAGTTAAAGTGATAAAGAAAATATATTGATTTAAAAATTAACAAAATAATAATGAAACTTTTGATTAAAATAATTAACAGTAAAATAAATTTAAAATATAAAAAACTAATAGAATTTAAATTAATGAAGATGTTTTTCGGATTAATCACATTACTAGGATTTGGTCCACGTTTCGAACAATCTAATGTGGTTCATCCTCAGGACAATGGTGAAAAAATCGATCTACCCAATAGTTTAAATAGGAGAGATGCATCTGGTTCAAGAGTTAGCAATTGGTAAATGGAATAGTTTAAATAGGAGATATGCATCTGGGTCAACAGTTAGTCGTTGGGAATTAGCTGTTAAGAATTAGTTATTATAATAAAATTAATATTATTTAGGTATTAAACTAGATTAAACTGAAAAAATAAAATTAATATTTAATTATAAATTAATAATTAATCGTTATGAAATAGATCAACTTTTTCACCATTGTCCTTTGGATGAACCACATTAGATGGTTCGAAAACTCGACCAAATCCTAAAAATGTGATTAATTCGAAAGACATATTCATTATCAATATGGATCACAAAAGTTTAAGATCTAACAAAATTCAAATTAATAATAAAAATAATATCAAAAATTTAAATAAATAAAAAATTAAAAGGAAAAGAAAATTTTCAAAAATAAAAATATACAATTATTAACAATAAATAATAAATGATACCATGTTGGAGAGAGAGCGATGGAGAAGAGAGGCGTTAGGGTTTGCAGAGCAAGGGCGTATGGCTATGTGGCGGCGGCTCCCAGCGGATGGGCACTTGCAAGAAATGGGAAGTACTAAATCAGATTGCAGGAGAAAGAGAAGGCAAAAGAAGGCTCAAGCTCTAGCACAATGCAAAATCAGACAGTCGGAAGATGTAGAGACCAAGGGCGAAGGAGCACAGCCATCCGTTGAGGGCGATGGCTTCAATGACAGGATGCCTCTACTATACCGGATCTCCCATATAAGATGGGTGGTCTCCTCTGGTCGGCGGCTGCACCTTGTCAGCGGCTGCGAGGGAGGGGTTCAGGTTGTTTTCACCGGTGGGATCAAAGTAGAGGAAGGTTGCGAAGGCTCACGGATAAAGGGGAGGAACGAAGGAAAAGGGTTGGAGGTATATAGCCTTGCCCACGACCAACAATCAGGCATAGTGCCACTGCGCAGGGGGACCGGGGCTCCAGCTTCGCACACCTGGGGCAGTGGACTCCACCGGACTTGTGCACTAAGGGTAAACCCCTCAACCTGCTTTTTTTTTACTATGGTTTTGCATCCAACGTTTTTAGCTAGATATATGAAGGCCACGGATCTCTGCTCGCTACAAGTGCAGCATGGGGGTCACAGCTCCAGGGATTTTCATCACGGCTTAAAGATTGGGAATGGGCTGAGAAAGAACCCACATGCGGGCATGCCCGGTCTCTAGATTTCGGGGATCCTAGAAGAAGGGTATGCTTGTTGCGGGGGGAATGTAAAAAAAATCCCAACACAGACAATAGCGCATGGATCCATGCTTACAAGACCAGTTTTCAGATTTTTATTAAAATATTAGATAGACAAACAAGAACCCTATGGGTACAGGGGATGGACTTGATCATAGATTTGAAGCACAAAATTCAAGTGATAATAGGCATCCCGGCTACAAAACAAAGCCTGATCTATTCAGGGAGGGTACTATAGGAAGATGCACAATTAAATTTATATTGCATCCAAAGAGACTCTTCCATTGTTTTGAACTTAAGACTAAAAGGTGGATCCCCAGGAGTAAAAGCATCAACTAGAATAGACCGGAATAGAACAACTGGATCAAGCAGGGGTGAAAACTCTTCTAAAGTAGGCCCCTATAATGGTCCCTTGTACAGAAACATTCTGGAAGGGAGAAGCACTGCAGCAACAACATTTGAGCCATCGGAGAATACTCCCAAACCATAGATCGTGGAGCAAATGAACTGCACACCAGAACTAAGTATAAATGAAACAGATATTGACGAACATCGATCCACTTTTGAAAGGCAGGCAAGCATCTGTAGATTTAATTGTTTGTGGCCCAAACCTATGAAGATTTTCCACTGGATCTTCACCAACTAGACGATGGATTGTGATATCCATCTCTGCTCCAAGGGGTACTTTATCGTAAATTTCCACTCTACATAAGCCATAGATATCATTGTTAGGGTGGGACCATGGTTCTAGGGTTCAACTAGTCTCTTTATCACACCATGGTTCCATGACTTTGATGCAAACATGATGGAGATCACTACCATGCCGGTATGGGTCAGATTGTATAACCTCCCGCTCCATTTCTGGAATGAACATGTATTAGAAGGCATTGGAAACACTATAGGAAGATACATCAAAACAGACACCCAATGCCTGGAGGAGAGAAACTTCACCTTCGCACGAATATGTGTTGAAGTGGACCTCAGCAAAGGGTTACCTGAAAGTATCCAACTGATCCATAACCAACAAAAATGGAAGCAACACTTGGATTATGAAAACATTGCATTTAGATGCAGGATATGTAGGAAAACCGGACACCTTCAAAACACGTGCCCGAATGGAAAAAGAGAAAATAGGAAAAAGAAGAAGACATGGAAAGCAGCCAAAGGATAGCAGTTTCCCTCAGGTGGGCCAGAGCTAGAAATAGAGGAAGAAGGGGATATACCCACACAAAACGAAAGCAATCCGGAAACATTTGATCTTGGGAAGCCAGACTGTGAATCACAGGACCCTTTAGTTGCAAACGATATGCCTCAGCAGACTCAAAACACGGTGGATCCTATGACAACTGGGATGTTTCTTCTATAAGTTCAGGAGTGAATAAAAGATCGCATGTGTCGGAAAGTTCAGATTCCGAGAAGGAAAATTCCATGAGGAACAATGAGCTAGCCTTGATTCCTTCTGTCCTGCATGCAGGGACATGGCATACCGTTCAAAAGAGGAAAGGCAAGCGTGAAAAACCCAACCTAGTTGGCACTTTGTAATTTTTTGAGGTAGCCTAGCTACACGATTGTGTGCTTGTGCACATGGGACCTTTGGGCATCTTGCAATGCTTAAATGCATGTACAAAATTGTAACTTTCATTAAAACTTAATAGAAAGTTGCTGATTTTTTCCTTGGAAAAAATAAATAAATAATAAATAACAATTATCAATAAATAAAATTAATACAAATTAAACTAATAAAATATATATATATATATAAACAGGTTGAGTGCAGGCCAATTTGCTTGGGACTTATGATTACCAGGATTTTTGGAGTTGAATCAAAACATGAAATGGATTAGGCCACATTAAATTAGGGAGAATAACCCAACTAAAATAAATTAGATGAACAATTCAAGATCGAAGGAAAGAAAACAAATTTAACATGAAAGATGATGCATAACAAGCTTCCAAAATTGGCTTAATTTGAATCCATCTTCTCTATTGAAATTATAGGGGTGCTTCTCCATTTCAAGAGTTTCCCTAATTATGTGAGTGTTGTGAAACAGAACGAGACCTAAGGTTTTGGATTAATCAAAGGAAACAAGGTGTTTTGAATTAAATGAATGTTCAGCAATGGCTGACTTAATTTTTTAATTAATTTTATTGTTAATTATCTAAATCAAAATTTTTATTATTATCAATATAATTTCTTTATCCCTTTGGCTATGTCCTTTATCGACTTATTTGAATCAAAATATTTTATTATTAATTAAATAAAAAATATTCTTTATCCCCCTTTGAGTTGACCTTTAATGACTCCTGAGAAAAAAAAATATGATTTTTTCCCTAACGACTAATTAATTTCTTTTTTATTTAAGGCTAGCCATCCCTCACATATTATCATTCAATATTCTTTGGTCCCTGATGATGGGTGGACGTTCCACTTGAAACGTTGGACAGGATATTAACCTTTTACACAGTTCCATCCAAAAATCTTGTACAGATATCTATGTACTCTTTGAACATTCGTTTAATGGAAAACAACCTTCTATGTACTACTTCACTATGAGCTTTCGTTGCCGTTTTTAATCAATAATTTTTTATTTATTTATTTTCTTTATTTTTGAAAAAAAAAAGGAGACAGCATTACCATTCACAATTATATTTCAATTGTAATGCTATCTTGATTTTATTTATAAAAAAAAAAAAAAAAACACTATATCCACCCATAATAATTCTATGATAGATTGAATACATAATTGCTAACTATAAACCTTTTCTAAGAATCTTAAAATATTGTGAATACTTAAGCTTTTATTTGTCATTTATTAACAAGTACTAGAGCTATGGTTCTTATTGTTAATGGTGTAAACTAGGTTTGCTTAACAATATGGAGTCTAATACAATAAGTGATATAGAAAAGTTGAATGTGGTCAATTTTTCCTATGGAAATCAAAATGGAGGATATACTAATTCTGAAGGATCAATATTTTTCAATTGGAGGAATGGAAAAGAAACCCTCAACAATGATAGATGAAGCTTGGAAGTCATTGGGCATGAAGGACATTGCTACAATATAGCAGTACCTAACAAAGGATGTCTAATGTAGTGAGTGAGAAGGCAACATAAATACTATGAAAGAAGTTGCATGATTTGTATGCGTAGCATACAACATCAAATTAAGTCTTCTTGATGAAGATGCTATGTAACCTCGTGATGAAGCAAGGCACTTTAGTTGCAGAGAATTTGAAAAAATTTAATATAATTACCAGTCAGTTTGTCTTTGTCAAAAAAAATTGGATGATGAATTTAAAGGCATCCTACTTATGTGTTCCATACTTAATAGGTGGGAGAATTCGATAGTAGCTATTAGCACTTCAACATCTATTGGGACCTTGAAGTTTGATAATTCTAGTAGCAGTTTAATGAATGAGGAGTTGCAACACAAATCAATTGCGGGAAACTAGGGAGGAAAAGCTCTAGCTTTAGTTGATCACGAAAGGAAAATTGAACATATAAAACATGGGTGTTTTAAATCAAGAGGTAGATCAAAATCAAGAATAAGAAGACTTACTTATTTTCATTGTGGAAAACAAGGACATAAGAAAAATGATTGTTGGTTTTGGAAGAAGAAACAAAATGAACAAAAATCAATCAACACAAATCAATAATCAAGCAACACAAATGAAGGTGAGACCATTGTTGTAGCTTTCAAAAGTTATGTCTTACTTACTGTTTAAGTAGAAGAAGCCTATTTATATACTCCCAATAGTATAATTGATTGGGTAATTGAATCTTGGGCATCTCACCATGTGACTCCATGCAAAAATAAATTTATTACATATGAAGGAGGTGATCATGGTAGAGTTCATTTAGGAAATAATCATTTTTGTAATATTGTTATAGCGGGGGATGTTTAAATCAAGACAAAGGATGGATAGGGTATCTTGTTGAAACAAGTTAGGCATGTTCTAGAGATGTGTATGATTTTGATCTCTATGGGACGATTGGATAATGAAGGCTGCTACCCAACCTTTGGGAAAGGCGGTTGGAAATTTAGTAAAGGGTAATGGGTGTTGGCTAAAGGATTCAGGACATTAACCTTATATACAAAAAGGGCAACAACATAGTTATGAGATGCAGTTATACTGAAAAAGAAGGTAACTTAGTGGATTTATGGCATAAACGCTTATGCCATATGAGGGAAAAGGGCCTAAAAGTTATTTTTGGTCAAAATATACTTCCTAATTTTAAATCCTATCAACTTGATATTTGTGAGAATTTTATTTATGGCAGTCAACGAATATTTTGTTTTATGAGAGGTGGTAATGAAAGAAAAACAAATTTGTTAAAATTAATACACTCTAATGTGTTTGGGATTATGAATGTTAAGTTTCTAGGAGGAGCCTCATATTTTGTAATATTCATAGATGATGTATCTAGGAAGGTTTGGGCCTACCCTATGAAAAGTAAAGGTGAGTTGTGTGTCATTTAAAAATTTTCATGTTGTTATTGAAAGGGAGACTAACAAATTACTCAGGTGTTTGAGGACAGATAGTGGTGTAAAGTATTGCTCCAATGCATTCAAGAATTATTATAATAGGTTTGGCATTAGACATGAGAAGATTGTCCCTCGTACTCCCCAACATAATGGTACTGTAGAAAGGATGAACCATAG
Source organism: Pinus albicaulis (assembly GCA_034641835.2). Taxonomy (NCBI): domain Eukaryota; kingdom Viridiplantae; phylum Streptophyta; class Pinopsida; order Pinales; family Pinaceae; genus Pinus; species Pinus albicaulis. Next base: position 331,484,456 of record CM076582.1, read on the forward strand.
TATTATGGAAAAGGTGAGGAGCATGTTGTCAAATTCCATACCGAAAAACCATTTCTGAGCAAAAACAATAAATAAATCTTGTTATATCATCATTCACTCATCTTTTATAGCCCTATATGGTGGTATTTCTAAAGAAGTTTGGACCGGTAAGAAGGGAAATTAATTTCTCTTTAAATTTTGTGATGTGAAGCATTTATTCATATTCCCAAAGAGCATAGAACCAAATTAGATGATAAAGCAAGGAAGTGTGTTTTTTTGGGATATGTGGATGGTGAATTTAGTTATCGTTTATGGGATCCAATTAATCTTAAAATATTTAGAAGCAAAGATGTAATATTTAATGAATTTAAGGTGTATAAAAGGCTTGCAAGTGACATGGAGGTCAAGAAAACTGTTGACAGGTTTATATAACATCAATAAAATATCCTACCATTGCAAGGATCTTGGTAGAAAATTCAAGAACAAGATGGATAACAAGTGGAAATGATGGACAACAATAAGAAGAAAACTTGTCACAACCATTACCAATGATTCAACAGGAAAACACACCACTACAATTGGTTCATGGGGTTACTAGGCCTCATAAGCCCTCACAAAGGTATCCACCTTCAAATTATATTTTTCTAATTGATGAAGGTGAACCTCATTGTTTTCAGGAAATTGTCATTGTCACTACAACACCCTCCAAAATTTTTCCTACATTCAAATTTTGGAACCTCCTTATGGTCATGCCATAATTCATTTCAAGCCATTAATGTCATGCCTAGTCATTTTTTTTAAGTGTTCAAGTGTTCCTTTAGGAATCCTAAGTTTCGCAACTGCTTGTTTTCACATGCCCAGTTATTAATGGCTTCATAAGCACACTTCTTCCAAGGAGGCAAGATAACACATCTCTTGTTGGGAGACAATGATTGTGTAGTCCTTAGAGATAATGACTCTGCAATCCTTTACAACATTGATTCCATAGTTTCCAATGATAGTCACTAAGAAACCATTGTTCACAGCCGTTGCGCAATCCTTTCTCACAGTCATTGTGCAGTTGTTGTCCACATTGATTTTCAAGTTCTCACTCCTAGAGATTGCACAATTGCTAGTGACAATGTAAGGGCATCCTTTGTAGATGGTGATTCACACTCTTTATTGATATTGATAGTGTTCTTATTTGAGTCAGTTAGTCAATTTACTCTTGACTCTTGGTTTCCCGATATGCATCAAGCATGCTCACAAACCTTAACCCTAATTGGGTATTTTCTCCCATGTGTAAATATTTTGGTCGAGAGCTCAATTCCACATTCATATTTCACTTTTGAGCTTTGTGCACTTTTGGAGTACAAGGATAATTCTTGGTTACAAATGCACCATCTCCCTAGTGAGTTTCTCAATTTTCACTTTTGCTTTTGCAAGTGTCACTTTTTCTATCTCTTACTCTTGCAAGTGTCCTTTTTGCTTCTCTATATTTTTTAAGTGTCATTTTCAATTGTTTTCATTATTGCATGTGTAATTTGTGTTTTCTTTTTCTTTCGTGTGTGTCGCTTCCACTCTTGCATGTTTTGATTTCGCTTGTCTACACACATCTTAAGAGCACCTTGGAAGCACCCTCTAGAGAAAGTTGCAATGCACTCTCTTGCACTAAGTTATCCCATTCATAATTAAAATATGTGTTGGACACTTTCCCATGGCATTGCACACTTTCTCTTTGCAGTCAGCACTTGTGTCATAAAAGGTTATATCTTAAGTGTCATAGTTGGCTAGCCTTAATAGAAAATAAATTAATTATCCATTACGGAAAAAAAATAAAAAATGAAAATTCAAAAGAGTCATTAAGGGTCAAGTCAAAGGGAAGGATAAAAATTATTTTTTATTTAAATAATAATAAAATATTTTGATTTAAATAATTCAATAAGGGACAAATTTAAAGGATAAAGAAATTATATTAATAATAATAAAACATATAATTTAGATAATTAACAATAAAATTAAATAAAATTAAAAATGAAAAAATATCAATGATTTTTTATTTAAATAATTATTAATAAAAAAAATATTTAAATAATTAAGATCATTTCAAAGAAGCCATTAAGGACCAAGTCAAATATAAAGAAAATATATTGATTTAAAAATTAGCAAAATAATAATGAAACTTTTGATAAAAATAATTAACAATAAAATAAATTAAAAATATTAAAAACTAATGGAATTCAACTAATGAAGACATTTTTTGAATTAATCACATTGCTAGGATTTGGTCTATGTTTTGAACCATCTAATGTGGTTCATTCTCTGGACAATGGTGAAAAAATCGAACTACCCAATAGTTTAAATAGGAGAGATGCATCTCGGTCAAGAGTTAGTTGTTAGGAATTAGCCGTTAAGATGATGATGAACCACACTGGTTGGTTCGAAAAACGTTGACATTGTTCATTGTAATGTGATTATTACCGAAAAAATTCTTCATAATTTAACGATGGATCACAAAAGCCAAAAATATATAGATAAGAATTAGTTATTAGAATAAAATTAATATTATTTAGGTATTAAAATAGATTAAATTGAAAAAATAAAATTAATAATTAATAATTAATCGTTATGAAATACATCAACTTTTTCACCATTTTCCGTGGGATGAACCATGTTAGATGATTCAAAAGTCGATCAAATCCTAACCATGTGATTAATTCGAGAGACATATTCATTATCAATATGGATCACAAAAGTTTAAGGTCTAAAAAAATTCAAATTAATAATGAAAATAATATCAATAATTTAAATAAATAAATAAAAATAAAAGGAAAAGAAAATTTTCAAAAAAAGAAATATATAATTATTAACAATAAATAATAAATAACAATTAAGTATGCCCCTCCCTTTTGGATTGGATACCAAATAGCTGAAGAGCTTCTCTCAAGAAATAAATAAAAATTATCAATAAATAAAATTAATACAAATTAAACAATAAAATTTAAATTATATATATATAAACAGGTTGAGTGCATCCCAGTTTGTTTGGGACTTATGATTACCAGGATTTTTGGAGTTGAATTAAAACATGAAATGGATTAGACCACATTAAATTAGGGATAATAACCCAACTAAAATAAATTAGAAGAACAATCCAAGATCGAAAGAAAGAAAACAAATTTAATGTGAAAGATGATGCATAACAAGCTTCCAAAATTGGCTTAATTTGAATCCATCTTCTCTATTGAAATTATCGGGGTGCTTCTCCATTTCAAGAGTTTCCCAAATTATGTGAGTGTTGTGAAACAAAACGAGGGCTAAGGTTTTGGATTAATCAAAGCAAACAAGGTGTTTTGAATTAAATGAATATTCAGCAATGGCTGACTTAATTTTTTAGTTAATTTTATTGTTAAGTATCTAAATCAAAATTTTTATTATTATCAATATAATTTCTTTATCCCTTTGGCTATGTCCTTTATCAACTTCTTTAAATCAAAATCTTTTATTATTAATTAAATAAAAATCTTCTTTATCCCCCTTTGAGTTGACCCTTAATGACTATTTTGAAAAAAATTATTATTTTTTCCCTAACGACTAATTAATTTCTTTTTTATTTAAGGCTAGCCATCCCTCGCATATTATCATTCAATATTCTTTGGTCCCTGATGATGGGTGGAGGGTCCACTTGAAACGTTGGACAAGATATTAATCTTTTACACAGTTCCATCCAAAAATATTCTACAAATCTCCATGTACTCTCTGAACATTCGTTTAATGACAAACAACCTTCTATGTACTACTTCACTATGAGTTTTCGTTGCGGTTTTCAATAAATAATTTTTTATTTCTTTATTTTCTTTATTTTTGAAAAAAAAATGGAGAGAGCATTACCATTCACAACTATTTTTCAATTGTAATGCCATCTTGATTTTATTTATTAAAAAAAAAAAAAACCGTATATCCACCCATAATAATTCTATGATAGATTGAATACATAATTGCTAACTATAAACCTTTTCTAAGAATCTTAAAATATTGTGAATACTTAAGCTTTTATTTGTCATTTATTAACAAGTACTAGAGGTATGGGTTCTTATTGTTAGTGGTGTAAACTAGGTTTGCTTAACAATATTTAGTCTAATACAATAAGTGATATAGAGAAGTTCAATGTGGCCAATTTTTCCTATGGAAATCACAAATGGAGGATATACTAATTCTGAAGGATCAATATTTTTCAATTGTAGGAATGGAAAAGAAACCCTCAACAATGACAGATGAATCTTGGAAGTCATTGGGCATGAAGGACATTGCTACAATATAGTAGTTTCTAACAAAGGATGTCTAATGTAGCGAGTGAGAAGGAAACATAAACACTATGAAAGAAGTTGCATGATTTGTATGAGGAGAATACAACATCAAATAAAGCCTTCTTGATGAAGAAGCTATGTAACCTCATGATGAAGCAAGGCACTTTAGTTGCAGAGAATTTGAAAAATTTTAATATAATCACCAGTCAGTTTGTCTTTGTCAAAATTGTTTTGGATGATGAAATTAAAGGCATCCTACTTATTTGTTTCATGCTTGATAGGTGGGAGAATTCAATAGTAGCTATGATAACTTCAACATTTGTTGGGACCCCTGAAGTTTGATAATTCTAGTAGTAGTTTAATGAATGAGGAGTTGCAACACAAATCAACTGTAGGAAACTAGGGAGGAGAAGCTCTAGCTTTAGTTGATCACGGAAGGAAAATTAAACGTAGAAAACATGGGTATTTTAAATCAAGAGGTAGATCGAAATCAAGAATAAGAAGACTTACTTATTTTCATTGTGGAAAACAAGGACATAAGAAAAATTATTGTTGGTTTTGGAAGAAGAAACAAAATGAACAAAAATTAATCAACACAAATCAATAATCAAGCAACACAACTGAAGGTGAGACCATTGTTGTAACTTTCAAAAGTGATGTCTTACTTACTGTTTAAGTATAAGAAGCCTATTTATATACTCCCAATAGTAGAATTGATTGGGTAATTGAATCTCGGGCATCTCACCATGTGACCCCATGCAAAAATATATTTATTACATATGAAGCAGGTGATCATGGTAGACTTCGTTTAGGAAATAATCATTTTGTAATATTTTTATAGCGGGGAATGTTTAAATCAAGACAAAGGATGGATAGGGTATCTTGTTGAAACAAGTTAGGCATGTTCTAGAGATGTGTATGAGTTTGATCTCTATTGTACGATTAGATAATGAAGGCTGCTACCCAACCTTTGGGAAAGGTGGTTGGAAAATTAGTAAAGGGTAATGGGTGTTGGCTAAAGGATTCGGGACATTAACATTAAATACAAAAAGGGAAACAACATAGTTATGAGATGCAGTTGTGTTGCAAAAGAAGGAAACTTAGTGGATTTATGGCATAAGCACTTATGCCATATGAGGGAAAAGGGCCTAAAAGTTATTTTTGGTAAAAAGATACTTCCAGATTTTAAATCCTATCAACTTGATATTTGTGAGAATTTTATTTATGGGAGTCAACGAATATTTTCTTTTATGAGAGGTGGTAATGAAAGAAAAACAAATTTGTTAAAATTAATACACTCTAATGTGTTTAGGATTATGAATGTTAAGTTTCTAGGAGGAGCCTCATATTTTGTAATATTCATAGATGATGTATCTAGGAAGGTTTGGGCCTACCCTATGAAAAGTAAAGGTGAGTTATGTAAGTCATTTAAAAATTTTCATGTTGTTATTGAAAGGGAGACTAACAAATTACTTAGGTTTTTGAGGACAGATAGTGGTGGAAAGTATTGCTCCAATGCATTCGAGAATTATTATAATAGGTTTGGCATTAGACATGAGAAGATTGTCCCTCGTACTCCCCAACATAATGGTACTGTAGAAAGTATGAACCATAGTATTATGGAAAAGGTGAGGAGCATGTTGTCAAATTCCATACTAAGAAAACCATTTCTGAGCAGAAACAATAAATAAATCTTGTTATCTCATCATTCACTCATCTTTTATAGCCCTATATGGTGGTATTTCTGAAGAAGTTTGGACCGGTAAGAAGGGAAATTAATCTCTCTTGAAATTTTGTGATGTGAAGCATTTATGCATATTCCCAAAGAGCATAGAACCAAATTAAATAATAAATCAAGGAAGTGTATTTATTTTGGATATGTGGAAGGTGAATTACGGTTATCGTTTATGGGATCCAGTTAATCATAAAATGATTAGAAGCAAGGATGTAATATTTAATGAATTTAAGGTGTATAAAAGGCTTGCAAGTGACATGGAGGTCAAGAAAACTGTTGACAGGTTTATATAACATCAATAAAATATCCTACCATTGCAAGGATCTTGGTAGAAAATTCAAGAAGAAGATGGATAACAAGTGGAAAATGATGGACAAAAATAAGAAGAAAACCTGTAGCAACCATTACCAATGATTCAACAGGAAAACACACCACTACAATTGGTTCACGTGGTTACCAGGCCTCATAAGCCCTCGCAAAGGTATCCACTTTCAAATTATATTTTTCTAATTGATGAAGGTGAACCTCATTGTTTTCAGGAAATTTTCATTGTCACTACAACACCCTCCAAAATTTTTCGTACATTCAAATTTTGGAGTCTCCTCATGGTCATGCCATCATTCATTTCAAGCCATTAAAATCATGCCTAGTCATTTTGTTTAAGTGTTCACGTGTTCCTTTAGGAATCCTAAGTGTCGCAACAGCTTGTTTTCACATGCCCAGTTCTTGATGGCTTCACAAGCACACTTCTTCCAAGTAGGCAAGATAACACATCTCTTGTTGGGAGATAATGAGATTGTAGTCCTTAGAGATAGTGACTGTGCAATCCTTTACAACAATGATTCCACAGTTTCCATTGATATTCACTAAGAAACCTTTGTTCATAGCCACTGTGCAGTCCTTTCTCATAGTCATTTTGCAATTCTTGTCCACATTGATTTTGTAGTTCTCACTCCTAGTGATTGCACAATTGCTAGTGACAGTGTAAGGGCATCCTTCGTAGATGGTGATTGCACACTCTTTGTTGATATTGATATTGTTTTTCTTTGAGTCAGTTAGTCAATTTACTCTTGACTCCTAGTTTCCTGACATGCATCAAGCATGCTCACAAACCTTAACCCTAATTGGGTATTTTCTCCCATGTGTAAATATTCTGGTCCAGAGCTCAATTCCACATTCATATTTCACTTTTAAGCTCTGTGCACTTTTGGACTACAAGGATAATTCTTGGTTACAAATGCACCATCTCCCAAGTGAGTTTCTCAATTGTCTCTTTTGCTTTTGCAAGTGTCCCTTTTTCTATATCTTGCTCTTGCAAGTGTCGTTTTTTCTTCTCTATCTTGTGTCACTTAAGCTTGTTTGCATTCTTGCATGTGTAATTTGTGTTTTGTTTTTCTTTCGCGTGTGTCGCTTCCACTCTTGCATGTTTTGATTTCTCTTGTTTACACACATCTTAAGAGCACCTTGGAAGCACCCTCTAGAGTAAGTTGCAATGCACTCTCTTGAACTAAGTTATCTCATTCATCATTAAAATATGTGTTGGACACTTTCCCATGGCATTGAACACTTTATCTTTGCAGTCGACTATTGTGTCATAAAAGGTTATATCTTAAGTGTCACACTTGGAGACAAGTGTCACTTGACTGTCGTTTCATTGTATACATGTTGATTTTGGGTAATGAACATCTTCTAGTCATGTGTTGGGTTATATAAGTGTGTGTGATCATGTTTACGACTTTTGGTATGCTCTTACTCGCACTCTTTTGTCTCGTTGATCCCACACTCAATCAATTTTTGTGTTTTCTTCATCCTCTCAACTTATGAAATTCATGACTGGCCCTTCAACCTTCGTGAATTGTGCACTGCACATTCACAAGCCAAAAATTTAAAGTTCTTACCTCCTATAATTATGCACTACACAGTCACAGAGGAAAACCTCCTTCAACTGTGCATTACGCAATCCTAGAGCTTAGTCACTCCATTCCGCTAATTACACTTTCTCAATGCACAGTCATTGACCAAACGTGGCCAGTGTTGCACACTACACACTTCTAGTGGATAGTTGGGTTATTCCTGGACCCTTCCCATACTCAATTACGCAATCCTTAGGTCCTCTCCCTCATGAATTTCACACTACACTAGCATAGTGCCCAAGCATGAATTTTTGGTCTCCTAAACTTGTCCAATGCGCAGTGCCTTGAACAGCCTTGCGTTCACTGCGCATTTCACACTTTTAGTGAAAATAAATTCATCTGTCAACTCTTGTAGTGCTTACCTACATAGTCCTTGTAACCTTCTCTTCAAGTGTTGGGTACTATGTAGTCACAATGAGTACGCCTACCTTCCCTACCTCCTAGACCTGCACAATGCACAAACTCCTACCTTCTCTTTCCTTGACATTGTGCATTGCACACTTAAAATTCCTAGACCATCACTCCCTACCTCCTGCCATTGTGCATTGCACTCAAAAATTCCTCTCTCCTCAGCACTTGTGCACACTCCCATCAATATCAGTCTCACATGAGCAAACAAATATAGAATAGGTAACTTTGGGATTGATGTTGTCTTTTCATGAGTAAACTTCGTTTGCAAGTGCTTTCATCCTATCCTGGCAAGATGGTGCTCAAGGAGGTTAGCAATATATGTTACAAGAAGGAAAATTATATAGACAAGTCACAAATATGTTATAATGCAATAGTAAAGAAATATAGAACCGAAACAAAGATATGTCAACTCATGTTGACTCAGAAGGAAGAGAAGTACACGCAAATATCTATCATAAAGAATTTAAAGTCATAGTAGAAAATATAATAGCTTGGCATTGATGCAATGACATATTATGTCATCGTTGCCAAGTCATGGCTTCTCAAAGTGTTAACACAAGATTCATATGTTGTCAACATATTTTGCCACAATTTGTTGGATGTGATATTGTATTTTAGAAAAATCAAAAAATGTAAAATGTGTGGAATCCCAAGGGTCACACATGGAATGTGAAAAGTCACTCAAAATTCCTAGATGCATGAAGAAGCTTGAAGAAGCTCAAGAGTCACATAGAAATTTGAAAATTCACATGAGAAGCTCAAGAGTCGCAAGGGAGGTCAAGAGTCAGATGGGAGGTGGAAAGTCAACTCATTTGTTATATATGCACCCTCACAATTCAAGCAAAGTACTTTTCACCTTGGCTTCCCTAGCTTGGCATAGAAGATAAAATCATTCTTTGGAGGAGAAAGTGGTGACTTAACGTTCCAATATTGGAGCTAGTTTTGTATCATTGTAATGGTGTATCTTGGGACTTTCACTTCATAATTTGAAGCTCTTAGAGCTGACGCACTTTCATGCATATGTTGTGAATGATTGTAAGACTATTCTTTCATTGTTTGTGGTGTATGTCTATTTTTCTACATATTAATGGAAATGAACTATTTTGTTGGCTTTGGTATGCATATTGTTGAATGTGTGTTGTTACTTCCTTTTATGATCATTGTTATCTTGCAAAATACTTTGTAAGTTAATATATTATTCCTTATATGCTCTTGTGTGTCTATTTTAGGTCAATACTATCACTTCTCTTCTAGAGGTTCACTCTTTCTCTCCCTTCCATGAAAGAACCTTATAAGCATTGCAATTTTATGCTTCACAATGTCAACTTACTTGTTTATCTCAAACTTTGTGCATAATCTCTTATGTTGATAATTGCAGCCAAGGCAAATCTCTAATAATAATGGTGGTTGGGTCTATTATTCAGATGGGGCTCCTACTCCAAACAATGTGAGGTCTAGTTGGGACTTCATACCAGGGAGACCACCTATTGTTGGTGACATTCAACACTGTAAATAAAAGCTTAGGAAGTGGAAGAAAGCAATGGAGCGAGAAATTCACTCTTTGTTGAAAAAAAAAAAACTTGGGAGTTAGTGAAGATTCCAAAAGGACGAAATTCCCTACAAAACAAATGGGTATACAAAGTTTAACATGAGGGTGAAGAGAAGAAGGAAAGATACAAAGAAAGTTTGGTGGTGAAGGGATTTTCCCAAAAAGAAGATATTGATTTTACAAAAAAAATATCACCTATTCTTAGCATGTCATCCATAAGAGTTATCTTTGGTATTTATATTGCATTATACTTGGAATGTGAACAACTAGATTTGAAGATAACATTCCTTCATGGAGATTTGAAGGAGGAAGTTTATATGGAAAAACCGGAAGGATTTTGTTGAAATGTGTAACTAGGTTCGGTCTTCATAATGACATATATAATCATGATTTTATATTTGATGTAAAGAGAAAATAAAATTATTATTGTCTTGAGGCATGGGTTTCATGCTCAAGGTTATTTTATTTATAGTTCAAGCACCCATTGAGTCCTTCTAGGGCTTGTATTTGAGTCAAAAATTCATAAGAGTCATTGTCATGTATGGAATACCCTTTTGGGGATATTGTATATTGTAAAGAAAAAATTGTTTTAAGTCAAAATTAGAGTCAAAGACCCTCCAAGACCTTGTCATCATGCAAAAAACAAATCAGCCTCATGGATAACTATTTGACCTCCAAGTAAAACTATATATAAGGGTGCATCGACCTCATTTGAAGGGCATCAATTCAATTCACAAGAAGTTCAATTTAAAAGGAAGAAAAATACCTTGAAGGAGCGAAGAAGAGAAGAATCCAAGGAGTAGAGAAACCAAAGCTAAGAAGATTGTTTTGCGACCAATGTCTCTCACACGTATGGACTGCAATTCAAGTTTCCAAAGTGAAAAATTGCAGACCTCAAAAGAAGCTGAAATCTATCATCAAAATATCATTCTTGCAAGCCAAATTCATGAGAAGAAAAATCCAAGAAAAGCGAAGGAGAGAAGCCTCTTAATTCTGCCCTATACCACTCACACATGTGAAGTAGCAGTCATTGCAGGAGGTAGAAAATTGTGAGCCAAAATTACAAGTAAAAATTGCAAGTCTAAAATATTGGTCAAATATAAGTGGACGTTGTTATAAGGCAAGTTTGACTTGGGTTGAATTTGTGAGAAGGAAGTGATTTAAGGAGAAGTTTGGCTTGGTCTTGGAGAAGTCATGGTCAAGTGTAATAGGCCTTGGAATTCGTCATTTGAAGTTATATAAGAAGAGAAGAGTTATTGTGGGTTTTCCTCTCAAGAGGAGAGGTTTTGGCTCTGGCTAATAGCCTATATTTTGTGTCCTCTTCTCTATTTCATCTTCATTATTTGGTAGTTGTTTGATGATAGAAAACACAACAATAATCAATTTAATAAGAATTTAATCAAGTAAAAATTCATCACAAGAAATTATTTAAAGTAAGATAAATCACCTAATCTCGCTTCCCTATATTTGTCAACATGGTATCAGAGCTAAGGTGACAAGACAAGAAGAGCCAGTTTGAATATTGTTACATGTTATTCTGTCACCATGACATTTGACTGTTCATATGGGTCTATCACCACCTATATCATGTTCCCTTAGAAGTCAAAAACACCAATGTTCCTAAATCAAGTCTTGGAATTAGAGAAAAGCTTTGTAAAACCCTTAAAATTCTACCTGAGCGGTTTTTATAGCCTTTCCCTGCGCATGCACTGTTTTTTGGTTAATAAACTACGACAACCCCCACACTTTTTGCCACTATTACCTGCGCATCCCCGCGAAAATCAAATAAAATAAAAAGTAAATTCTAGAAGCCTAGTTGGTCGAATATTCTCCCAACTGGAAGATTCTAGAGTCGTGATCAGTTCGAGCTTTATCCCTCCACTCATGGAGCTTATCCCTTGGTCCATGGAGCTCAAATCCCTTAATGAGAGGAATCCATCCCCCTCTTCATGGAACTGAAACTACCTCCTGTTACACAACAATTTGTTACTATCCCTGCAATCCCCAACTCGCACATTGGAGGGTCGTTTTTGTGACCAATAAGCAGTGTCATGCTTTACAAATACCATCCTTGCATCCCTTTTGATGAAAGCAACATTCTTCTTATTGACATTTCCCTAAGCAGAGCTGTGAAAATCCCTATTTTTTCCTTGGCGCGAGTAGCCCGTTACACCCTCATGTCGACCAAGATATTTAACACTGAGCCCGCGCCACTTGGCGCTCTGTGCCAGTTAGACACCCGCACCAAGCTGTTTATGGAATGTTTTTTAAAAATAGAGGCAGAGGTTCCATTCCAACCACCTCGGGGATGAGTCATTAGGAGTGGTTGAACTGAAACAACCATGGACTCCTTCCTTTAGTTAGTAGTTTCCACCTCCCTTGGAACTCTCCTAAAGTATAGGACTCCTTCCCACCTTTGTAGGGATCCCAACCTCCTCCCTTTCCTCTATATAAGAAACTATATTTTTCAGTAGAAGCTAGTTGAACACATTATAGCAAAATAGTTGAACGGCTGAATAGCTGAAATAGGAGAATTATACTATAGCTAAGCTGCTAGAGAAGATAGAGTAAGAAATATTGTGTTGAGAGAGCTCGAGTCAATGACTTCTAAGAGAGCCTGAGTCAGAATTCCCTGACCAACATTTGAGACATGCTTCGTCTGAACCCCGCTAGAGGAGACTGCGACGTCAAAGCATCGGTTGTACTCTTCCTTCTACTCATTAATATACATGACTATTGTTTTGGTTCCACTATTGTGTTATGATGTTTATTTGATGCGATATGTTTAGCCCTCTTTGACTGACTAATAGTTGTGAGTGAAACTATTATGTCACATGTTGTTCTTGTTCTTTGTCCTATGTGCAGATATTTAAGCGTGACAGCAAACGGATTGTGATTTTCCAAGGCAGAAGCGAGAGGCCACTACTCTTTCTGCAACATCGACAGCGTTGGATTCAAATTAGGTCAATATACCATGTCTTTTGTTCATTCATTAACTAGGAAGCAACACTTTAGCATGTCCTTTTGTTACTAGACCCACCCTAGGGCTAGAGGGATCATCTCTATCCGCAAAGAGGATTTACCTTCATAACAAATTGGCGCCTCCACTAGGGATCAGTGCGAGTTTTTCGTGTCATCCTGTTGGGTCAGTTTCAATTATTGGTTCAGTTATCTATCTTTTTCTAGTTTTTTTGCTAAGTTTCCATCCTCTGTTCAGCTCCAGAGTGTCAAGGTTGACCTCTTCTCATTAGGTTAGGGTTTTTTCCTCTTGTTCCCATAGGTATCCAGCTTGGCGCGTTTTTTTTCTAGACAGTAACGCCGATTGGCGCATGTTGCTCTTTTAACACTCGCGCCAACCTCTGTATGACGCGGATTACAGCCTTACAGCCGTGCCAACCCCTGTAGGTTTTGGTTTGACCTCCCTAATGCGTATTTTGGTCATTTTTTATTGCTTCTGGGTCATTTTTATTGTGTTTAAGCCTTTGCAGGCTGTGTTGACTATTTTAGACTTGCTTCCCTCAGTCGTTTGTCCATTTTCCTGTCAGTTTCATTTAAGACCTTAGGGTTTCCGAGTGTTCTTGCACACCGAGCCTTCTATTCGAGAACAAGTCTCTATGATTGTTATCAATCTCATTTCGGGTCATTAGACTGAGTTTTTCTTGATCCTTTTGTTTTTTTGATTGAATGGTCTCTTCATTTTTCAATTTGTACTTCTTCTTCAATACTTTGAGCATCAATTACTTTGCTTGTTCGGGTCGCTTTAGGAAACTCTTTTTTTTCAATTGAAAGTTTGCTCCATTAGCTTGCATGTTTTTGTGTTTGTTTCGCTTTGGTTGAGTCATTCACTTTCAAAACCTTACATTCACAAAACTCAAACTAGTGTTTATTTTGTTTTCCATTGAATTAGTACAATGTGTGCTTCATTTCATTGAAAATTCAAAAAATTAAAAAATATATTTGCATTCTTTTGTTGCATCGAAAGTGAAATGTTCCTTTACATAATTAGCATTTGTTAATCTTGGAAAGAATTTCGTTTTCAATTAATTGCATTAAGGGCATTAGAATTTTCTTCGCATATTTTCTTTTCTTACTTGTTTGAAAAATTTCTATCCTTCTTATAACTAGCATTCATCGAATTGAAATGATGTTCATTTGCATATAGTTTGCATCTAGGAAGTTGAGCTCCACATTCGATAGGGCCTGGAAATTGAAACATAATTCAAGATTAACTTTAAAATTTACTCAATGAACCTAAAGCAACATTGGAACCTAACGAAACATTTCTAGTGGTCTAGGCTAGAGATGTGTTTCGGCGTCTTAAAACCTACTAGTTGTCGCTCACCTTTTGGCTTTAGACAATGCTATTACGGACTTGTGCTCCCCGTACCATAGCATATATAAAGGGAGACCCTTGTAGGTTGTAATCCTTTTATCCATAGGAAGCTGAGTCTGCTGCCTTGTAACCGTGATACACCGAACACAGCATTCGGGGAGACTACCTGCACGTACGTCAAGTCCGTGGTCATTTTTGTTTCATTTGATCACTAAGGTGTATATGGCAGTTCACGGAAACCTGGTACACCCTCTTGCTTAGAATTCCTACGACGTTATTTCGATCTTTTCGTGACTCTTTAAACAAGAGAAGAGATCATTGAGCACTTGTCATTTCACACTCGTTTCAAATTGAAAGTGACTAGAGTCGTCTTTTTCTTGTTTCTCGACTCTTAAAACATGAAACAGTGAATTTTGGTTTCAGTGTTATAAAATTAATAACCTACGATTACACGCCCATTAAAAGTTTGTTACTTGGTTTGATTGATTTCCTTGGTTCTTGATTTTGGTACCTTCGATTGGTTGTCTCTTTTCCTTCCTGTTTTGATTTACAGTCAAAGTGGAGGAACATCTAGTTTCGTCGTCCTCACTGCCTCCTAGTGGTGGTTCTTTTCCGGATGCTTCTTTAGAAACCCCTCAATCCACTAGGTCTATCGAGTTTTCGCAGCTGATTCTATCGTCTATCCAATCCCTTGCTACTCGATCCCCACTTGACGAGTCGGTTGAGTTCAATTGGCCTGCTTCAAGTGCTTGGTCTGGTTTTGGGGAAGAAGGATATTTTCGTCCTCTTACGTCTAGATCACCTTTTGTTGTTGCTACGGTACCTCCTATTCCCCGTAGTCTTTTTGAAGATCCTACAGCAAACTCAGATATGGATTCCTCCAGTTCTGTTGGTAGTGAAGGAATGCATGTTTCCAGAGGATAATATCAACTCTTTCCTGAAGATCTCTCTCGTGCCTCTACCCAATATTCACCATTGTCGGTCTCACTTCCGCTTGGATATAGATCTCTGAGTCAGATTATGTATGGTGTTGCTTCCATTGTGCAATCCATTACAGTAACTCCTCCTTCGAGTTCTCTCCTACCTTTTTTGGGGCTATCACCTTCGACTCCTAGTTCGTCATTTACTGTCACATCTGTTCCGGTTCAACCAACGGTTTGTATGGCTTCTAGTTCTGTTTCCACTACTTCTGTGATTCCTGGCGGTCTTACTTTTGAAGAATATATGTTGGTTGTTTAGCAGCAGAATTCTCAGGGTTCTCAGCAGTCTCAAGCTACTGCTAATCCTCGATTCCATCACTATGATGTTGTTGGTAATCCTGTATATATCTATTCACACCATTATGATGTGTATGGTAATCCGGTTTATTTTCCTCCTATTGATCCTTATCAGGTTGTTTATGTTCCTTAACAGACTGTTACTCATCTGGCACCTACTCTTCCTATGCAACCCTCTAGCTTACAAGGACAACCCTCTCAGGGACAACCTTTAGCGCAGCAGGGCCCTGCTTCTGGTCCATAGGGATAACCATACAATCCACAAGGCCAACCTTTACAAGGACAGCCTTTGGTCCAACATGGACAACCCTCTAGTCCCTCGGGTCAACCTCTGAATCAACCCAGATCATCTTTTGGTCTTGGGGGGAAATTTATCCGTCACAAGGACAACCTATTGCACCTCAATCATAGCCGCATGTTCAGTATGGCCCAAATATTGTGCAACCAGGACAACCCTTTGGTCCTTCTCCAGGTCAACCTGGTCATCAAGGACAACCTGGTCCGTCACAACCATCAGGCCAACCTTTCCAACAAGGTCAACCTAGTGGCCCTCAACAACCATTTCAATAGCCGGTTCAACCAGCTCAACAACCGTAACAACCTGCCCACCAGCAAATTCCTTCATTTCCGCAGCCGTTTTTACCTGTTTACCCTGCTCAGCAGCCTGCTCAACTTGCTCCGAAAGGTCAACCTGTGTAGCCGCAGGGCATCTATTACCCTCAAGTTTCCTATCAACCGGTATATAGGGCACCCCAAATTTCGTACCCTAAAAATCAACCAGTATATGGCACACCTCATATTCTTTACCCTCAAAATCAACCTGCGTATCAGCAACCTCAAAGGCATACTTACATTCCACAATAGAATCCTTATGCTACTCAGAAAGGACCTCAGTGGTCTGCTTCGACTCAATATCCTGGTCCTCAATCCGAGTATCAACCGAATTATCATGTTTTTAATCCCTATGATCTGAATCCTTCGGGACAGAATATATGGGGACCGAATCCCGCTCGGACTAGGTGGAATGTACATATAGGTCCTTATTAAAGACCTCCGATGACTTTAAATACTCAGTTACCGTTTCTTTCTACGTTGGAATTACTCGATGTGTCGAAGTTGAAAAATGATCCTATTCTTCATAATCCATATTGGCCTCCGGTCCCGACCAAGGTTCCTGGTGATTGTCCTAAATTTGAGGGTAAACCTGGTGAAGACCCCCAAACGCATGTGATGACTTACCACTTGTGGTTTTCTTCTAAATCTTGGGTTGAAGATTCTATTCGTCTCCGTCTTTTCCAACGAACTCTTACTGGTGCCGCTGCAAGGTGGTACATTGAGTTGTCTCATGGAATTTTCCAAGATTTCAATTATTTGGCCATGGCATTCCTTACACATTTTCAGTTACCAATCCGCTATGAGACCGGGACGCATCTCCTCACTTCATTGAAACAGGACCGAGCTACTCATATCTCGGATCATATTCATGAGTGGCGGCGTCGTAGTTGCATGATCAAATTTGAGATACCTGATCAGCTTCCGACTCATTGGTTCACTACCTCCTTTGTCAATCAGATTTCCAAAGACATTGCTATGGGGTCATGTGTAATCGAGGAACAACCCATTGCTTACGCCCAATACCTTGATCTCGTGTACTCTCAGTCTGGCGCATTGTATGATATCTTACCTGATGCTCCTTGACCTAGAACTTCTAAACTGCCAGTGACTCCATCCGTTAATGGTATTAGTGGTTCTGTATCGCAGACTTCTCAGAAGTCTCCTTCATCTAACTCTGGGAAGCAGAAATCTACTTCTTCCAATAATGTAGCTTCTCAGTCAACTTCAAATTCTGGCACACCCGCAGAAGTGAATGGTGTTCAGGCCAATCATATAAATAACACTTCCAAAGGTAAGAAGAAGGGTAAAGGTAAGGCCAAAGCTGATGCCCCAAAACAGGACTCTCCAAAACCTCGTTCTGTTGATAGTTCTCCACGCAAACAGAAGTATCCTTGTTTGATTTTTTATGATGAGCACTTCATCAAAGACTGTCCTCGACGATCTGAAGTGAGTTGATTGCTCAAAGGCACCCAAGGAGCTCCAAGAGTTTGATTTGGAATTTACTGCTGCCAGATCTAAGAAACCATTGGTCTTTGTTGATTTACTTTGTTCTCTCCCTTCTGACTCCGCTCCTTCTCTTTCTGAGGATGTCATTCCAAATGATTCGCTTTTCTTGATTAGCACCCTCGATCCATGGTGCGGTGATATCATCATCTATCTCCAAACTTCCTCTTTTAGATCTGAGTTGACGAAGGATGCCTACCAACGCATCCGCCATTAGTCGCAACCTTATTGTATAGTTGGAGATACTCTCTATCATATTAGGGTCGATTCCATACTCCAGTGATGTTTGACTCTCGAGGAAACCGAGAAAGCTCTGAATGATTATCACAGTGGTGCTTGTGGTGGTCACATGTCTGGTTATGCTACTGCACAGAAGATTCTTCGTGCTATTTATTTTTGGCCTTCTATTTTCAAAGACTGTATTGTCGTAGTTCGTAAATGCCATGATTGCCAAATTTATCAACGCAAGTTGTGTGCGCCACTCGTTCCTCTTCATCCTGTCATTACCATTGGTCCCTTTGTGAAGTGGGGCATCTATTTTATGACGTGTAACCCTCACTCGGTCGGGGGGCATGCTTATATTATCGTAGTCGTGGACTACTTCACCAAATGGGCCGAAGCAATGCCTACACTTACCGCTAACGGTAAGACAGTTGCTCAGTTCATGTTCAATCACATTATTGCTAGGTTTGGTGTCCCTCAAGCCATCGTTACCAATCATGGTGCCCATTTTCGGCATTATATGGTGGTGGAGTTGACTTCTAAGTTGAGTCTGCATCACGATAGATCAATGCCGTACTACCCTCAAGCCAATGGCCAAGTTGAAGCTGTGAACAAAGTTCTTGTCACAATGCTTCAACGTACGATTGGGATCCACAAATAAAATTGGCATCTCATGTTATTTTTGGCGCTTTGGGAATGTTGAACCTTAGTTAAGAATGCAACCAGGTTCACTCCTTTCCAGTTGGTTTATGGCCTGGAAGCTACTCTTCTGATTGAATGTGAAATACCTTCGCTCAAGTTGGCTGTTGAATTACTACCGAATACTTCGCTAGAAGAAGAGCATCTCCTTTATTTAGAAAGGCTGGATGAAACCCGCCGCTTTTTTTCTCTCGTTATTGAAGCACAGAAAAAGCGGGTCAAAGCTCATTTTGATCAGTCAGTTTCCCCTCGTTCTTTCGTTGAAGGAGATCTCATCCTCCTGTATGACCAAGCTCGTGATAAGTTGGGGGCAGGAAAATTCCAACCCATGTGGCATGGACCCTACACCGTTAAACATGTGTTGCAGAATGGGGCCTATGAACTAATTGACTACGAAGGTCATCCTCTTGAACAACCCAAAAATGGGTTGCATCTCAAATAATATTATGCGTGCATCATTCATGGGTAATAGGTGTACGTAGGTGTTGTTTTAATTTTCATACATGTTTTCTGGTTTGGTGTGCTTTGTGAGCGTTTTCCTTCTTATTAGGTCTTTCTTATTGTGCAGATGTCTATTACCTCTTATGTCGGTTTCACGAATGGTGCTTCCCGCAATACCAGGAATTTGTCTTCGACAGCCTAGGTAATTTATGACCCTGCTGGTGAGTTGATAGATATGCAAGGTATTTGTCTAGGATGAACTACAAACAATGTCATTGAATATAGTGTTGTCATTGAGCTATTAACCGAAGCGATCAACCTTGGCATACACACATTGCTTGTAAATCTAGATTCATAGCTTGTCGTTCTGCAACTCAATGATCATTATTCAGTTAGAAATCCGCACACTCTGAGATTGTATTGACGTATTCGTTTGTTGGAAATACATTTTGATTTTATTACCTATCAACATATTCCTAGACGAATGAACACATTAACTGATATAGTGGCTAACATTGTATTAGATAAACATTTGCATAATTTGTAAAAGCATCATCATATGTAAAATATCCATGTAGGGAAATAGATGTATATATATATATATATATATATATATATATATATATATATATATATATATATATATATATATATATATCGCATGTTTCCAACCGTGTGCATCATAACTTCAAAAAATACATGTTTGTTTCTGTTACATCTCGAGACACCATGTCTCTCAAAATATGCAGATAAAAATAAAACCTAGGTATCTAATCAGCATGGTGTTCATGATAACATGTCACTGCCTGTACTATTCACCTCAGCAAGTGGTGAATTCGGCTGAGCACCCCTACGGTATGTCTCTGGTAGGCGCAAGGAACATCATCAAAACATGCATAATCCGGGACTCCTCGTGTGATCCCCTCTAGGTTGTGAACTATCTCATCTTCCTCGTCGCCCTTGCCTTGAGGGTTGAACTCGGGGGGGATTCGCCTCGCTATTGGTGACATACCGTCAGGTCTCTCTGGGCAAACTTCTGAAATTACATGGATTTAATGTCAGAACATGCATAAATAAAAAAATCATAATACTCATAAAACTTAAAAAATGAGTCTCACCTAAATCTTCATCCCAATCTTCTCCCTCCGAGAGTGGGAGGTCCGGATCATCAGTGAAATTTGTACCAAAGTAGGGCCAATCCTCCATGACAATCAAGTGTCATCGGAGCCAATCGAAGAATTCCAGTCTCTAGGACATATTTTGACTGCCCCCTACCCTTGGTATCAAAGCTGCCCATCAAGCCATCCGTGGTTCTCTCGCTGGTGGTTTCGAGACTATAACCTCCTGTCGCTGAAAAATGGGTAGTTTTTCCAAGAAGAATGATACCAAAATAGATCCATAACCAAATTGTTTCAGTTTGGTCTTCTTGCATTTGGTTAGTTGGTGCTTCATGTTTATGGTCACGGCCTCTGCCCAGTTGTATATGGTTAGTGCCATGCAGTCTACAGTAAGAAGCAATTGTGTCTTTGTTTCTTCGTGTGGTGCTTGTGATCCCGCAGCCCATGTGATGGTATGTAATACCACGCGTAGTGTCAATCTAGGATAGTTTGTATATCAACTTTCCCACTACCTGATCGCTTCCATGCTCCTCGATATACCATGTCTATCACCATGGTCATGTTTTCCATGCAGGATCGGGTGCTGGTTAGGATTGGTTTTGTACCCCTATGAGATAATCTTGTGATGAAGTACATGTCAAAGACATCAATCTCAAGTTCTTGATCCCGAAGGATGAACTTATCTTGACTTTCGTCCCATATACTGATCAGATACTATAGTAATTTTGGTTGGGCTCGGAAACATGGTGTTAAGAAGAATTTTTTCAGACCAAAGTTTCTGAGAGCTTCCATCACTCCCTCATTTTCCATGGCTAGCTCATCTTCTTCGCTATGTTCCTGTTCTTTCCATTCAATGACCATTTTTCCTCTTTCTACCTGCAAACACATACACATGAGTGGTATTAGTCAATTTTGAACCTTAAATCTATAAACAATTGGGGTATTTGATCATCATTATTTTTCTACAAATGTTTTGCGTCGTTGGTGCGACTGTTTCCAAAACAGCCGCGCCAATGGGCGCGCCCTAGTATAAAAAATAGGGCGGTTGGCGCAACTCCATGCCCGAAACACACGCCAACCGCGAAGCCCTAATTTTTACATTTCCTCCCCAACAATTTGAAATTGACAACTGAAGGAAGCATGAACTGACTTAAAATGACGAGAGGGATCTTGGCTCTTACCTGGAGTTGACGGATTTATGATTGATCTGTTGGGTTGACCGCTATCTTCGCCGCAAGATTGCACAGTGAAATGGGTAACTATTGCTCCACAAGAGGTAAAAAGTGAAAAGTAGTTATTTTTACCATTTTTGGCATTTATAACTTTTTCACAACCCTAATTAGGTTTTAAGGCATGTTTTTCGATTATTTTACTATATTATTTTCGAGAAATGGGTTTTACAAATGTCTCTTTTGGTACTCCCTTTTGGTACCTTGGAGCCTGCATGCCTCAATGGCAGGTTTTTCGCATTCGACGCAAGGTTCACATCATTGGCCTTCGATCGAGTGATTCTATGGATGTTCGACGTCAGATCATTTTTCACATTCCGTGAATTGTACCTTTTGTACCTTGAGGGCCATCGTCATCATTGGTGGTTTCTCTCGCGTCTGTTAATAGCTTTCATCATTGGTTGGTAATCAGCAAATTTTCCTACATGTTTGACTTCAGCTCATACATTCGCATCCTTGAAATTGTACTTGTTCGGGTCGAGATGGAGCGCAAGACCCTAGGTTTTGTCTAATAAACCCCAGGCTGCATATTTTTGTGGATTATTATGACTTATTGCATGACTCTCTTGATTGTATGGTTGTGACCATACCTGAGTCTATTTATTGATCCTTCCTGCTGGATGGTTGTGTCCATACCTCAGATCTCAGTTTTTATATACTTTTTTATGGATGGCTACACCCATGCCACATGATTCATGTATCACCAATATCAGTTGTATTTGTAATTGCAGGTCTTCCAACAGCGGTGTTTGGTTCAAACACGTTCTCATAAAGCATTTCACCCCTCCCTCTCTCTCGAACTCCATGCTTTAGGGGGCATCTATTACACAACATTTTGTCACTGTCCCTGCAATCCCCAACTCGCACATTGGAGGGTCGTTTCTATGACCAATAAGCAGTGTCATGCTTTGAAAATACCATCCTTGCATCCCTTTTTATGAAAGCAACATTCTTCTTGTTCACATTTCCCTAAGCAGAGCTGTGAAAATCCCTATTTTTACCTTGGCGCGAGTAGCCCGTTACACCCTTACGCCGACCAAGAAAGTTAACACTGAGCCCGCGCCACTTGGCACTCTGTGCTAGTTAGACACCCTCGCCAAGTTGTTTATGGAATGTTTTTTAAAAATAGAGGCGGAGGTTCCATTCCAACCACCTTGGGGATGAGTCATTGGGAGTGGTTGAACTGAAACAACCACAGACTCCTTCCTTTAGTTAGTAGTTTCCACCTCCCTTGGAACTCTCCTAAAGTATAGGACTCCTTCCCACCTTTGTAGGGATCCCAACCTCCTCCCATTCCTCTATATAAGAAACTATCTTTTTCAGTAGAAGCTAGTTGAACATATTATAGAAAAATAGTTGAACTAGGAGAATTATACTATATCTAAGCTGCTAGAGAAGATAGAGTAAGAAAGATTGTGTTGAGAGAGCTCGAGTCAATGACTTCTAAGAGAGCTTGAGTCCAAATTCCTTGACCAACATTTGAGATGCACTTCGTCTAAACCCCGCTGGAGGATATTGCGACGTCAAAGCATCGGTTGTACTCTTCCTTCTACTCATTAACATACATGACTACTATTTTGGTTCCACTGTTGTGTTATGGTGTTTATTTGATGCGATATGTTTAGCCCTCTTTGACTGGCTAATAGTTGTGAGTGAAACTATTATGTTGTATGTTGTTCTTGTTATTTTTCCTATGTGCAGATATCTGAGCGTGACAATGAACGGATCGTGATTTTCCAAGGCAGGAGCGAGAGGCCACTACTCTTTCTGCAACATCGACAACGTTGGATTCAAGGTAGGTCAATCTACCATGTCTTTTGTTCATTCATTAACTAGGAAGCAACACTTTAGCATGTCCTTTTGTTACTAGACCTAACCTAGGGCTAGAGGGATCGTCTTTGTCCGCAGAGAGGATTTACCTTCATAACACCTCCATTTCCCTATAAATTGAGCTCAAGTTTCAAGTTGAAGGGTAAATTGTAAATGAATTGATGAAGAGAACTCTTAAGAGTGCAAACTTTCTACATTAGTGAGTTGTTGTTGGCATGCGAATGATCACACCCTTGTGTCTAAATGCTGGTATTTAGAGAGGAAGGCTTATCAAACTGAAGGAGAAATGATTGTTCAGGACCCTGGGAGAAATCTGTACGACATCAAGGCATCAGGTTGTAAGATTTCTCTTTTTATTCAAGATAATACATATGGATCTCTTTTTCTCATTGAGTTGTTCTTATTCTTATTGAAATAACATCAATACTTAGACTCCTTGATCACTAATTTGGATTAGATTTTCTTGATTATTATATGGTGTATATGCTTTGATCCTTTTGTCTTTTCTTTGATTGCAAGTTCTACTTATTGGAGAAACCACTTTGGAGTGACGGGATAAAAGACTACATCGAAAATTTGGATTTCAAGGTAAGGCCATGTCCTCTCTACTTTCTTATAATAATTATGAAATGCAATTAATCTAGAGAAAAAGGTTTCCAAATGGATGCTTGTTTCTAGCTACTCACTGAGTACTAGAGATATCGCTCTTGTACACAAGAGGGATTAGTCCATGTAACAAAATGGCGACCATACTGGGGATCGATAGCTTAGTTTTCTTTATTTATTTTCAGTTTGAATGTTAGAGTTTCTAATTTTCACTTCTTTGAGATGGGTTGGGTAGACAACTCTTTAGAATCCCTAAAAAAGAAAGTTGATTATTTATTTTTTCAAAGTTTTTTCCTTTCCTACACGGTTTTCAGCAGAAAATAGTGCAGAAACCTGCGCAGATTTTAGTTCAATTCAGTGTGCATGCGCACTGTCTGCCACTATAAACTACACACCCCCCTGGAAAATTTTTGAAAAAAATAAATTTCTCTTTTTTAGAGCCAGATAACCTGATTCTTTATGTTTTCCCTAATCTATCTTAGTTTTCAGACCTTGCGTGAAGAATTTCTTTTCAGCAACTTTTGAGTTTGTGTGATTTATCATCCTATTTGCATTTTATAAGTGAGAGTTTGCCCTACTTTATTGTTGCTCCATAAAAAATATACCTTCATTTACCTCAGCTTACTAGCATGATGACATTGTCTTTTTGAGCCATTAGGATCATTGCAAACCATACTTTTGTGAAAATTGATTCCTTTTGCATTTGCAAATATGGAAGAGATTTTAGCTTACTGAAGCCTGATATAACACCAAAGCATTTTTGGATGTTTTCATTTCTGCTAAGATAAGTAGAAATTTTTCTTAGTCTGGTCACAAACTAGGAGAAAACGTCCTCAAACATTCTAGATAGACTTCAAAATTAGATTTTTCTTTGATTTTGAAATTTATGTTTTTAGAATTTTTTAGAAATTGTTTTCTTTTGGAAATGGTTTGTTTATTGAATTGTAGTTTTTTATTTGATTGTTCGAGGAATTTCATTTCAAAAGAGTAATTGATCATTCTTGTAAATTGATTTCTTTATGAAATCATCTTCTTTTCAATGATTTTGTTTATGAATGAAAGAATTGGTGCTTTGAAAATTGATAAATCTCTCAATATTTCCCTTAAATAAGATTCATTGAAAAGAAAGAGTTGCACTTCTCATTTAGATGCATTTAGATTATTTTTGAGTTGGGTCACAAACATCATTAAAGTTTCAACTCCCTACCTTTTGTCTTAAGCAACAGCCAAATTAATACAACGCATTAATAAAATCAATCTAGATATTTTACGTTTTCTAGGGCTCATTCCACCAACATAACTTAGTCCAGTGTTTTGGAATAGGTTTTAATGAACATTCCAAAACAGCTTAAACAAACAAGTATAATCTTAAGGTAGGAAAATCCAATTGTGGCATTTGTGCTCTGGGAAGCTCTTCTTAAAAGAGTCAAGCACGAGATCATGTCAGAACCAGTGAGGTAATCGTACCTACCTCATTGGGAAATATAGAAGATGTGCACGTAATATAAACGGTAAACCTTAGATTAACCATTTTTGAGGAGCCTGGGGTCACTTGTTGGAAAACCTCGGATTTACCATATCGAGAAGCCTTCAAGTGGATTGAGCTTGATACTCTGCCCTTTCATGTATCTCGGATCATAGAGTGTTCCCCCAAGTACATTTATTTCTGTTGGTGACCTTAGTGACCATAATCTTCAGTATTTTTTTCCCAAGGTGACGATGGAGGGAAGGTCCCACTGTACTTGGAACAGACGTCGGCTAGACTCACTTGGATTTTCCGGAGGGTACTCTTCACTTCGAGATGGCATAAGTGGAGGGACTTGCACCGGAATATTTCATTAAGTAGGTTTCGGGGTAACTGTTCGAACCGCCAATTTTTCCACATTAGAATTCTACGAACTTGGATTTCATCACCAACTAGTGTTTTTAGTGTGGAAACATACTATTTGTGTGTTTATTGTCTCTTAGATTTTGTAGGCGTGTGTTCAATTTGATTGTTTCCTTAATGATTTTAGGTCTATTTTGTTGACATATTTTTTGATTTCGTGTGTTCAACATTAACCGTGGTTGAATTACTGAGACACTCATGTAGAATGCATGGGAAACCCCCTAAGTACACACCAAGTCAATTAGAAAAGCTTAAATCTGAAAGAGGTCAACCATCAGGAACTGGATCTACTAAACAAGAGGATACATCAATAATTATACATCCTGATTATGAAGTAAACCAACCTCAGACTGAAGAACAACCAGAAATTTTGGAATTAATCACAGTTGAATCTGCAACCGATGAATTTTCAGATAGTCAACTTATTGGACCTGAGATATATGAACCTGAAACTGAATCTACTTCATCTGAGTCAACTTTCGAGTTCATATCTCGAACCCCTGGTCATCCTCATTCACCTCGAGTGAAGTTTCGCATCACTGAGAACCTTCCTCCTGGCCTCATTAGCATCGAAGAGATTACTAACACAGAAGAAGAGGTTGTACTCCCTTCACGTCAAGAATATTTAGATCTAAGGCATAGTGAATCAATTTACTATTATAGCCCTTTTAAACCGGAACCTTGGTATTCTCAGTTAACCAAATTTCTACATAATTTTGGTCTTAATTATTCGCCACCCCGTATTCCTTTTTACTCCATACCCGGAGGTAGATATACGCCTTCATCAAACATATCTGGTGAGTCATCCATGTTTTCTTCATTGCTAGAAAAAAAATTTTATAGTGGTCCATCAGTTCCTTCAGGATACCAGTCGCTTTCTGGTACTTTCTCAGGAGCATCTCCCTCTCCCGAAAAACTTATACAATCAACTAGTCTCAATGAATCTGATACCGAAACCTTGACAATGGAACAAGTCTACATGATGTCTAGAAATATTCCTATCCCTAACCCTCAAGGTAGAAATTTAGCGCCTGGGGGGCACCCTCAAGGTAGCAATTTACCCCCTGGGGGGCAACCTCAAGGTAGCAATTTACCCCCTGGGGGGCAACCTCAGGGGAAGTATCTTCCTCAAGGGGAGTATCTTCCTCAAGGAAAATATCCTGCTTAAGGGAAATACTTTGTACCAGGGCCACAGCCACTTCAAGGGCAGTACTCTATTCCTGGGCCACAACCTCTTCAAGGGAAATACCCTATGTTAGGGTAGCAGCCTATTCAAGGACAACATCCTCCTTTGGGGCTGCAATTTTATCAAGAACAACAATTATTTCGAGGTCAATCTTTTAGTGGAAATTATCCAGCGAATTATCAATCTTACATTCCAATTCCTCAACTGGGTTATGGTCAACCTTATGCACCACAACCTTCGATGGGAGCTCCTTATCCTGGAGTAAACACAGTGTGGAATCTATCATTGAATCAACAGAATTTGCAACCTACCATGCTAGTACCTTATAATCGACTTGGTCATCCAACTGGTTATACCCAAATCCAACAACATGTCCAACCTACGCCTCAAGTTATACCTCAGGTATCTGTACCTAGTAGTATTCAGCAACCTGGTCCGAGTAGACCTAGAACTCCTATCCAAACTCCTGCATCAACTTTTGTTCAACAACCTAGTACACCTATCCCTAGAGTTTCCTAAGTCTCTATTTCTATAGCCCCTCAATTAACGACATCAATTGTATCACAACCAATCCCTCAAGTCATTGTTCATCAACCTAGACCTACGGTTCAGTCTACTATTCAAACCTTTGCAGGAAAACCTGGTACAACTATAATTGTAACAAGCCAACTTTATACAAGTCAGTTTGATTATCAACCGTATCAAGGGTAGTTTCAATATGGACCTATAGGACAAAATCCAGTCTACCAAAGTCAACCGTACCCTGGTTATACATATCAGATACCATCTCAACCTTAGTTTGGTACGGCTAACCCTGGTTATCTCAAAGTCATTCCAATTCCAACCACACAGGCTATTTCAGGCTACCCTAGATATCCTCCTCTAGGTACTGGTATCGTTCGTCAAGGTTATTAGTTTACTCAACAGGACCCTAACCGTCGGTTACCATTCATTTCAACTTTGGACTTGCCAAATTTGTCTCACCTCACAAATGATCTGATTTATTATCTTCTATTTTGGCCTCCAATGTCGAATAAGTTACCCAGTGATATTCCTAAGTTTGAAGGAAAATCAAGAGAAGACCCCTCAAATCATGTCATGACTTACCACCTTTGGTGCACATCCAACTCTTTAATCGATGATTTCATTCGATTGAGACTATTTCAAAGAACATGGATAGGCTTAGCTGCAAAGTGGTATATTGAATTACCACATGGCTCGTTCAACAATTTCAACGTGTTAGCAACATCTTTCTTAGCACACTTTCAGTTTCCAGTCCATTACGACAATGGCACGGAACTTTTAACTTCATTAAAACAAAGTACGTCCACATACATTTCAGATCACATACATGAATGGAGACGTAGACGATGTTTAGTGAAAGTTTTCATTCCGGATCAAATCTTGGAAGAAATATCAAATCATTACTTCCAAATATTACTGAAGATGTAGCTAAGGGAGGTGTTGTTACAGAAGAACAGATCATAGCTCAAGCACAGTACTTAGACCTTGTATATACACAGTCTGGTTCTTTATACGAAAAAATTCTTGACTTTTCGCGTCTAAGTTAAATAACTTCAACTCCTTCTGGTTCTCATTCTGCAGACAGTGTAATTGGTACAGTTAGTGCTAACAAGAGTAAGAAGAAGTCATCCAAATATACTTCTCCCATTATAAATTTACCACATTCACCGAAAGGAGATTATTCCCTTGAAACTTTTGTTGGCATTCATGTTTTAGACTCATCCATAGCTAAATCTAAAACCGGTAATAAGAAGAAAGGAAAGAATATAAAAAAAAAAAACCACATCTCCCAAAGAGAAAATAGAAAAGAACGAACCAACTGATGAAAAACGGAAACCTCGTTATCCTTGTCTTATCTGTGAAAAGGATCACTATACCAAAGAGTGTCCACATCGGTCCGAGGTCTCCAAGTTTGTCAAAGGTTCACCCAACCCATTCTCTTGAAGGATCCTTTTCCCACTCAAGATAGTAAAATGATAGGATGTTCTTCAAATTCATCGGCAGATATTTTAATGATGTCTCAAGTTATGGTTGCAACACGATCTCAAGACTATGGAACTAAAAATCCTGTAATTGGTAAAGAGATAGAAAATTATAGTCAAACACCAACTATACCTCCTTTAGTTTCTAAACCACTTCAAATCAAAAAACCTAATCTTGATTTAGTGATCAAACCGCCTGCTAAAGGTGTACTTTGAAAGTCATCTTTCAATCCACATGCGAGAGCTGCTCAGAATTACAACATTGTTGAAGATTTGGCGATATCCCCTTCAGCAATGTAAGCCTTAGAAGTGCTACAATCATGTCCAGCACAAAGGAAATTACTATTATCATCTATCGGAGCTATTGATACTCAGGATTCAAACCTCATGGTCTTTGACCTCGAAAATTTTACACTGAGGCTCCCTCATCAGATGGATTTTCAAATTTCAGTATTAGTCAAATCCAGACGAGTTTTTCGTACTGTTATAGATGAGGGGGCATCTATGTATATAATGTTGTTAAACTGTTGGAAAACTCTTGGTTCTCCAACACTCAACCAATCACCGGCCATCCTTAAAGCCTTTGATGGAAAGGGATTTCATCCATACGGAATACTCCAAGATCTACCTATATAAGTAGAAGGTAAAATTGTTAATCTAGAGGTGGAATTTGTTGATGCCCCTCTTGATTACAACCTTATTTTGGGTCATAGTTGGTCTTATTCCATGACTGTTGTCGTTTCATCAGTCTTTCAAGTAATCATGTTTCCTCATAAAGAAAATATTGTGAAAATCAATCAGTTGTCATACTTTTCATCAGACCCTACTTCTACAGACAACATCCAGCATGTCGGAAAAATGACTATCCCATACGAAGATGTTGGTGTAGGACTAGTGAAGGATTCCTCTCTCATGGGAACTTTCTCCATACCTCCACCAAACGTACCGTGAACAATTTCCAACATCAATATGATCTCATCAAGCACTATACCATTTGATGACACTTGGGTAGTGCCTTCAGAATCATAATTGGACACTTTCAATGGTGAGATGCCTTTGAGTCCTTTTGAAAAGGCATATGTAGCAGTACAATCATACTCTGACACACACTCAACTGCTCCTGATCAAATGAACGTGATCAATGAAGAATCATCTTCTCTATCAAGCTCAACCTTGACATCATTTTCAGATCCCTTTCAACATGTATTTAACACTGATGAAAGTATTTGAGAAATTTTTTCATCGGATGAATTACCCTGGGATGATCTACGTCATAGATCTTCATTTTTACCTAATCTTGATAAGTTTGAAAATGATTTTTCGTCTATCTTTACGATTGATTATGTCAAGGAACCACAAAATCCCATATCAATTACACATTCGGATTCTGAGACTAATTTGGGAAATAATTCTACAACAATTCCTATCAACATATCAGTTAAAACTAGAATTATTGAAAACATTCATATAGGTTCTTCTCGTACAATGGAAGAGAGTAACACTTACAAAGCCCTATTTCAATAATTCTGAGTCATTTTTGCCTGATATTACGAAGAGATGCCAGGAATCAATCCTAAGATTGTAATTCATGAAATTAAGACATACCCGGATGCCAAGCCTATTAGACGAATATTGCATCCAATACATCCACGGAAATTTGCAGCTATCAAAGCTGAAGTTGAGAAGCTATTACGAGCAGGATTTATTTATCCAATTCCATTGACAGATTGGGTGTCTAACATAGTTTCTGTTACGAAGAAACAAGGGACTATAAGAGTATGTGTCGATTATAGGGACATTAATAAATTATGTTCAAAAGACAATTATCCTACACCCTATATCGACCAAATTATTGATGATTGTGCCGGAAATGAAATATTCTCATTTATGGATAGATTTTCTGGATATAATCAAATCAACATACTCCCTGCCGATCAACCAAAAACAACGTTTATATATCCTCGGGGGACATTTTCTTATTGCAAATTACCTTTCAAACTAAAAAATTATGGTGCAACTTTTCAAAGAGCTATGTCTTATGCTTTTCATGATATCAAACATATTGTACAGCCTTTACGCAGAGACAATCATCCTACACACTTACGAGTTATTTTCATGAGATGTAGGCATTACAAAATTCATTTGAATCCGCACAAATGTGTTTTTTGTGTACAATCAAGACGATTACTTGGGTACATCGTTTCGAAAGATGGCATTCATGTCAACCCATCGAAGGTTGAGGCTATCATCAATTTACCTCCTCCTTCCACTCTTTGCCAACTCCAAAGTTTGCAAGGGAAAGCAAATTTTTTACGTAGGTTTATCCTAAACTATGTTGATTTAACAAAAGGTTTTACCTAGTTGTTGAAACAAAGTGTTCCTTTTATTTTGGATGAGATTTCTAATAAATATTTTGATGCACTAAAACATGCGGTGACCCATGCATTGTTATTGCATCTGCCCAATTACCACCAAGATTAATTTTTATACTTAGCTGCCTCTGATTCCACCATTGGAATGATCTTGGTTCAGGAGGATGAATCTCACAATGAACATGTGATCTATTGTCTAATTTAGAATCTCAATCTGATGGAAATAAAATATTCGCATGTGGAGAAATTGGCCTTGGCAGCAATTCAAGTTGTCCAATGATTCCGTCACTACATACTGTTACATAAAACAAATGTCATATCTAATTGCCACTAGATGATGTATATATTGACAAAACAATTACTTGGGGGCAAATACTCTAAATGGATTGTCATCCTACAACAGTTTGATTTGGAATTCAAGAAATCTAAATCAAATAAATCACTAGTGTTTGTTGAGCTTATGTGTGCCTTTCCCAATACTGACACAGAAACCGTGGTAGAGAATCCCATCGCCGATGAATCTCTGTTTCTCATCAGTACTTTAGACCCATGGTATAGAGATATCATTTTATATCTTCAAACCCAAACCTTTCTCCTAGAGCTTTCACGTTCAGATTGACGGAGAATCCAATATCAATCCCAGCAATACAATATTGTTGGTGACACTCTTTATCATTGTGGTGCAGATTTTTTTTCTGAAGTTGTATAACTCATGCAGAGGATTAATAGTTCTTAAATGATTACCACTCTGGAGCATGTGGTGGTCATATGTTTGGGTTTGCCACAACCCAAAAGATATTGCGCATTGGTTATTTTTTGTCGTCCTTATTTAAAGATTGTATCATTGCAGTCTGAAAATTCCATAATTGCCAATATTTTGATCGAAATATGCATGCACCTCCAGCTCCTCTTCACCCAATCATTGATGTCGGTCCTTTTGAAAAATGGGGCATTGATTTCATTACATGTAACCCTCACTCGGTCGGGGGGCATGGATATATTATTATCGTCGTAGATTAATTTACCAAATGGGCCGAGGCGATGCCTACATTCGCAACTAATGGAAAAACTGCAGCTTCTTTCGTATTCAATCATGTGATTTCTCATTTCGGTGTGCCTCAAGCTATTATCACAAACCATGGGAGTCATTTTCGAAATATTATGATGACCAAAATTTCCGATCAACTTGGCCTACGCCATGATAATTCTACTCTGTATTAACCACAGACTAATGGTCAAGTTGAAGTTGTCAACAAGGTTTTAACCACCATGATTAAACAGATTATCGGAACTCACAAATCAAATTGGCATACCATGCTTTTTTCGGCACTATGGGCATACTGAACCTCTGAAAAAACTGCTACAGGGTTCACTCCTTTTAAACTTGTCTATGGTTTAGAAGTTGTGTTACCCATTGAATGCGAAATATTGTCGCTCAAATTAGCCATTGAATTGTTACCAACTACCTCTGAAGAGGAGAAACGATTTCTATACTTAGCACAATTAGATGAGACTCGATGCACCGCTGCATTGGCTACCAAAGCTCATAAGATACGTGTGAAAGCTCAATATTATCAAAGTGTTAACCCTCGTGTTTATTCAAAAGGTGACCTAGTTTTAGTATACGATCAAGCTAACAATAAGCTACGTGCTAGAAAATTCGAACTGATGTGGCATGGTCCCTATACTGTCAAGCGTGTGCTTACAAAAGGAGCCTATTAATTAATTAATTATGACAGGGTATCTTTAGATAAGCCTAGAAATGGTATTTATCTTAAGAGATATTATGCTTGAATTTCGTGTGAAGATCTCTCTTGTACAATAGTTACTTTTTAGAATAGTGTGCCTTAGATCAGACAAGTGTGCCTAGATTAGTTTGTTATTAATACTATTGTTTCTTATCTTGATTACTCTTGATATTGCAGATGTCGACATCCCTTCAAACATACATTGGTTTTGTTGATGGTGCTTGTCGTAGTACACAGAATATTTCTTTTGCGGCTTGCGTTATCTATTCACCCACCGATGAGTTAGTTCATATTCATGGGATATGCCTTGGTCAAACAACGAACAATATTGCATAATATAGCGCAGTCAATGAGTTATTATTTGATACCATTTCATTTGGCATTCGACGTTTGATCATTAGGTTGGATTCACAACTCATTGTATTACATTTAAACAGAGTTTATGCAATTAGAAATCCAGTGTTATTAAGGTTATTTTTGAAGGTTCGTCTCTTGGAACGAAAATTTGATTATATTGAATATCAACATATTTCAAGAAATTTAAACAAATTATCCGATGCATTAGCTAATAATGTTCTAAATAGACATTTGCAACATTAACAAAGTAAATAAAAACAACATTCAATCCATGTTGAACAAGATACTCAGAGAACAAAAGTAGTAATACCATTAGGATAGATAAGTTTGTATCCAAAAAATATTACATCGTTTGTGATCATAGGTTCAAACACCTTATGATCTAATAGATACTGATACAAAAACCAAAAATGTCGATCTAGAATGACCATCAACTATCTATGATGATCATCATGGTAATAGACTATAACACGCGCCACCTTGCACAGAAATCTCCTGAATGGACCTGGAACACATGTCACGTGTCTCTGCAGCCTGAGAGGGATATCAGTTGTTCCTGTCTCAGGAATATCTATGGTCAACCTCTCAAGTTTGTGCTCCATGTCTGCTAGGATCTCTACTGTCTAGTCATGTGGAGGCGCTACAGGTTGTGCTTCTCACTTGTCAAAGTGACGAAGTGTTACTGGTTGTTGTGGACCGACATCTGCATTTAAATATTTTTTCAGTATTGGATGATAAAAATCAAATAAAAATTAGATTAAAAACATCAAAATAATTCACTAACCTGTCTCGTCCCACTATGCCCCTGGAGGCAAATATGTTTCAGGATCACCCCTATAATCCATTCTTGCATATGGAAATTCTTCAATGGTGAAGAATTGGTTCCTAAGCCACATGAAATATGCCAGAGTAAACCAAACTACTGAGTCACCCTCGCCACCATGGTGATCCATTAGTGCTACCCATCGCACCATCCAAGGTTCCTGAGGAGCCCCACTATCTACTGGAATCAGCTGAGGAGCGAGAAGCATAATTCTCTCTAAATAAAATGAAATGAGAATGGCGCCATATCCGAAGTTTTTCAACTTCACATTCTTTGCTCTAGTCAATTGGACTTTCATATTGGCCAATACTCCTTCGCACCAGTTGAATATGGTTCCTCCAAGACACTCGACTGTTATTTGCATCTATTATTTAGTAGCCACATGAGGAGCAACACTCCAGCACAATCTGGTCACTGTAAATGCTATCACTTTAAGATCCAATCACAAGATAGTTTTAATATCTATCCGACCATCCTTCAAATTTGCATCATTGCTACAATATTGTTCTTTGTAGCTGGTGGTGGGAATACCTCCCTATCTGGCCCCAAATAAGGATATGCTTCTCCCTCTCCAGGACAATCTGGTAAGGAAATATATGTCCTCTAGCTCAATCTCGAGCTGGTGGTCACCAATTATGAAGCATTGGTCTTGAACATCCCATGTATTTACAAGCCAAACCATTAACTCCACTTGTGCCTTCATCCCTTAGATAGCCTAGAATTTGTATAAACCACAATTCTTCAATGCACACGTGGTTGTATTGTCATCCATGGCTTCATTATCTATGAGCTCGTGTTCGCGTTCTCACCACTCCAACATGGTTAAACAACCTACAAATCAACAATTTTAACAATTAAAACCATTTTTAAAGAGAAATTTGAGTTTTTAAAATGTTCATGGCGCCTGCGTAGGTTCTGTGTGCAGACAATACAGTCGTTCACACACACTCCATGCAGAACCCAAGACAACCCGATAGTTTTTCCTTTTAAAAATTGTCGGGGTCTACGGTTATCACATGGATTGACCGCGAACCCCCAAGGGTGTATTTTAAAACATAAAACTCTCATAAAAAAATGAAATAAAGGCTTAAAATGAAAAATGAAATGGATAAAAATGAAGCTAAGGATGATGTGGATGA
This sequence comes from Pinus albicaulis, assembly GCA_034641835.2. Lineage (NCBI taxonomy): Eukaryota > Viridiplantae > Streptophyta > Pinopsida > Pinales > Pinaceae > Pinus > Pinus albicaulis. Next base: position 331,519,721 of record CM076582.1, read on the forward strand.
CCTGGTTCTAACGATTCGAGAAATGGACGGTCAGTTCTCTCGATATCTTCTCTGGAAGTTTTTAGCCAAAAGCTCTCTATGCACTGCTCTGAACACAAAAGGTGAAAATGATTTGTTTTAACCCCCTTTATAGTTTTTAAATGAATAAAATATTATTATTTTATTTTTTTCACTTTAAAATGTCATTTTTAAATATTTTTACTTTTTGGAAACAGATATGTGTAATATTTTGAGTTTTTTTGTAGGATACAGGATTTTTTTTGGTGAAAAGAATTATTTTGACATTGAGTATACTTTTATCACTTTTTTAGGCTCTGTAAAATTATGAAAAATTGAAACAATGGAGTTCTCTTTTAAGCCCTTTTCAGAGTCTTGAAATATGAAAATATCGCCAAGTACTTGACTATTCAAACTCGTTAAAGTAAATGAATAATCGTCCCTTCATTATAAGTTTACCCCTTTTCCAAACTGAAATGGACTAATTACGAAAAAGGTATATGTTGACTAATCATGGCTAATAACATTCTCTCCTGCATTATTTTATCCTTTTTCAGGCCTGAGAGGCTAAATTTACAAAAAATAACAACCATGGATTTTACTTATGTTTTTCTTCTGACTCCAACTGAAAATTGTTGAGTTTCTCCTATACTGGACTCGTTAAAATTTAACAGTAAAGGCCCTGTCGATTAAAAACAGGACCGAACCACTCCTTCTTAGGGTTTGATTTTAATACTAAGATGGACTCATCTGAAGGATGAGCTTACACAAACAAGAAAATTTTATCCTCCTCAAGCTTGACAAAAATAAAGAGGTACTTGCCAGTAATGGTGGGGGAAAAAGAGAGAAAAAGAATCCAGTTGTCATCCTTGTTTAAAAAGTAGCATGTCACTCTTGAACATGACACTTTGTCACACTTGTACCTGGGTTGGAAAATTCTTTATATAAAAGTTAATCAAACTATATTGAAAGTCTTCAACCGGTTTCTGGGTATTAGCTTTAGGTCAAATGCTGCCAAGCCATTTGCAGTGTCGTTATGTGTTCAAGAGAGAGTTCAAATAAACCATTCATTGAAAACATTTGTCTCCATTCACGTTGACCATCCCTGAGTCAGTCCTTGCAAATATTTCTTCAATACTTGATCTAATAGTTTCGTGTCAAGGGATTTCCTACAACGGATCACTTTCTATCGACGTCGGCTCATCATCTAGAAAGTTGATCTAGAATTCTATCAGTACCTTGGGATCTACATGCCCTAATGGCATATTTCTCGCCTTCGATGACAAGTTGTATCATTGATCTTCGATCGAACGATTCTATAAGTGTTTGACTGCAAATCATTCATTCACACTTCATAGATTGTACTAGAGTACTTTGAGAGCCATTGTCATTATTGGTGGTTTCTCTCACACTTGTTAACGGTTCACATCATTGACCGGTAATCAAGTGGTTTCTACCATGTTCAAATTCGACATAATCAATCACATGGATAGATTCGTACTAGTTCGGGAGGTAAAAATCAAGACCCTAGATCTAGTTTCCACCATCCAGGCTGTGAGGAGTTTTATTATTCATGATACAGTAGACTACTCATGACAGATGGTTGTGCCCATACTGTGTCTACTTTTGATGTAATATTGAAACCATATCTATACCAGAACATTTAGTTAGTTTTGATCTGAGTATGGGAATGACCACCTCAACGATGATGTGTGTGTGTGTGTGTGTGTGCATTGAATTCTTTTACAGGTTTTCGACCGGTGTCTCCAATCTAATCCTTGGAATGATAAAGCACTTCACTCTTCAGAATAACCTCAGACTTCGCACTTTAGGGGGAAATCTATTACACGTTATTTTGTCACCATGACATTTTATTGTTCATATGGGTCTATCAGCACCTATATCATGTTCCCTTAGAATTCCAAAAAACCAATGTTCCTAAATCAAGTCTTGGAATTGGAGAAAAGCTCTGTAAAACCCTTAAAAGTCTACCTGCGCAGTTTTTCTAGCCTTTCCCTATGCATGTGTTTTTGTTTGGTCAATAAACTACGGTGAGCCCCGCACTTTTTTCCACTATTACTTACGCACCCCCGCGAAAAGCAAATAAAAGAAAAATTAAATTCTAGAAGCCTAGCCAGTCGAATATTCTCCCAAATGGAAGCTTCTAGAGTCGCGATCAGTTCAAGATTTATCCCTCCACTCATGGAGCTTATCCCTTGGTCCATGGAGCTCAAAACCCTTCATGAGATTAATCCATCCCCCTCTTAATGGAACTGAAACTGCTCCATTTTCGTATAAATTGAGCTCAAGTTTCAGGTTGAAGGGTAGATTGTAAATGAATTGTTGAAGAGAATTCTTAAGACTTCATACTTTCTACACTAGTGAGTTGTTGTTGGCATGATAATTATCACACCCTTGTGTCTATAACTCCATGATGGTATTCAGAGAGGAAGGCTTATCAAACTGAAGGAGAACCGATTGTTCAGGACCCTAGAGAAATCTGTACGACATCAAGGCATCAGGTTGTAAGATTACTCTTTTTATTCAAGATAATACATATGGATCTCTTTTTCTCATTGAGTTGTTCTTATGCTTATTGAAATAACATCAATACTTAGACTCCTTGATCACTAATTTGGATTAGCTTTTCTGGATTATTATATGTTGCAGATGCTTTGATCCTTTTGTATTGTCTTTGATTGCAGGTTCTACTTATTGGATAAACCACTTTGGAGCAACGGGATAAAAGACTACATAGAACGTTTGGATTTCAAGGTAGGGGCATGTCCTCTCTACTTTCTTATAATAATTCTGAAATGCAATTAATCTAGAGAAAAATGTTTCCAAATGGATGTTTGTTTCTAGCTACTTTTTGAGTACTAGGGAGATCGCTTTTGTCTGCAAGAGGGATTAATCCATGTAACAAAGATCATCAATTGAAGAAGGATACATAACGGTCAAAGAAAAAGGAGATAAGCCAAACATCATCTTAAAGGAAGGAAATAAGGAACATAAAAGGGGACTTCTCATCTCAAGGATCATACCATCTAGAAGAAACAACAAGAAGAAGACCTTAAAGACTCTACTTTCAAGACGGAACCTACCTCCATTCAAAGAAAGAAGGATTGCACACTTGAAGGATCTTGAAGTCTCCATATCCTCACTTCTACATTCCAAGGAAGCAAGAAGAAGCATTTCCATCATCTTCAAATACATCAAGGTGATCTCCCTCACATTGAAGCAAGGATCGCATTTCTAATATATTTTAAGAAAGGCATATCTAGAAGAAGAAGTATTGTTATCTTCAAGAAAGCAATCAATATAAATTATCATCAAAATCAAGAAAGGAATCAATTTGAATATATCATCATCAAAGAAGCATATTCAATTGACAAGTAAGTATCTTTATATCTATGTCTGAATATAATATCAAAATGACTTCATTATGCATGGAGAGCAATAAATTGGTTGGGTCATCAAATTTCCTTGCATGGAATAAGAAGACAGATTTGATCCTCATAGAGAATGAAGTTATTGGACATGTTAAGGGTTCAATCACCAAACCATCACAAGAATAATCTCAAGCTCTATCAAAATATATGAAAGGATAAATAAGGGATCAAGTAATGCTTATAGAATCAATCAAGGATTCTCTCACCCCTTATGTAGCAAAGTTGGAGAATTCAAAATAAATATATGATGAGCTAGTAAAATTATTCTTTGTAAGCATTGCAAGAGAAATTATATCTTTGAGAACTGAGCTATACAAGATGAAGGTATCAAGGGAATAAGGGATAGCCTCATACATTATGAGGGTATCACAAAAATGTGACCAACTACAAGAGTTAGGGGAAATAATGTTCGATAAATAAATGACCACCGTTGTGCTCAATGCACTACCCAATGAATGTGACAACTTTGTATCAAGTATCTATGGAAAGAAGGAAGCCACCCCATTCAGTGAACTTTGGTCATTATGTAAGATTGAAGAAACAAGGTTGAAGGCAAAAATTGATGTGGGATAAAATGAACAAGTCCAAGCATTTGTTGCCATGGCTTGTAGAAAATTAAATTTTGGAAATTTTGGTCCTCGGAAAAAGAATAAGATTGATATGTCAAAGATCAAATGTTATGGATGTCAGGAATATGGGAATTTCAAGAGAGGTTTCCCTAAACTCAATAAGGACAACAAGAAAAGGAAAGAGAGGAATGAAGCTCATGTCACTGAATAAGTGGAAGAACTTGAAAAGAAGAAACCAAAGAAGGCGGAAGTGAAAGATCACTACTATGATTGAGATAATATCCTTCACTTAGTTCTTTTCAGTTTTATAAAAGATGGCTATCATGATATGAAGCATTACAATAATGATAGGATGCATTAGATCTGAAATAGAGATGACATCATCATAAAAACATGGAAGTATAGCTGAAGTAGAAATTATACATGGATGTAGTTGTCATCATGACAAAAATAAAGTAGCTCATGGCATCTCCATTGGAAGCATATAAGGATAACTGAATAACAATCTATATGATTGGGGAATTCCATCTAACATAATAGAAGATAAAAAAATCGTCATGCATCTTCATTAGGAAGAAGCATTTGCAGGATGAGGATAATCAATATCCTCCATTGGAATCTTCATTAGAAGGATCACCTCTACTTGGAAGATTTAAGTCTCACTGATGGTCTACATTCCACCTTGTGTGGGATCCATTGTTTAGGAGGATGAAGGTATGGTGACAAAGGAGTGCAACATGTCAAGATGGTTGAAGTACTTTCAGCAGGGAAAGGAAGCTATTGAAGGAAGTCTAGATGAATAACAAGAGAAAAGAGGTATGCATATATTTGATAGATTAAGTTATGTCATCAACATGTCGAGATGGTTGAAGTACTTTCAGCAGGGAAAGGAAGCTATTGAAGGAAGTCTAGATGAATAACAAGAGAAAATAGGTATGCACATATTTGATAGATTAATTTATGTCATCATATAGTTGTAGGTAGCATGGTTTATTGCTCTATCTCATGAGCATGATCGAAGAAAAATGATCTCTTCCTTTAGAAAGACGCATGAGGGAATATGCCTTGAAATAGTTCACATATTGATCTACGAGATGAAATCAACATAATATGACCTCGTATGGAATATGAGGTGGTTGACAAGATAAACGAACCATGTATATAAATTCATGGGGAAGCAATATGTGAAGAAAGGAATAAGATTTCGTGAAGGATGCAACTATATTCATGTAAGATAAATTATCAACATATGATAACTAGAAGAATAAACTATGACATCTCCATAGAGAAGATATGAAGACCTTGATAAAGTCTGTAAAGGAATGAGACACTTGACATTGAAAGTATTAGAGATGTGTTTATGAATGTGCAGGATGTTGATGTTGCAAGAAGCAGATGTCATGATGAAAGGCCATCATAAAAGGTAACTTTGATTTGATGTTCATTTTTTTTAACAACATCTGGTTGGGTTGAAATAGCACTACTGAAAGAGAGTTGTAGATTTCACCTACAACTATTTCCCATGGGAATGGATGGAATATCATGAAAGAAACATGAACTGTAAGAGGTAGCTATATGAATAAATTACATATGTGGATTATAATATCACTTTTCGATGAAAATATGGATGGCATGAGTATTGGTTCAACACTATGGTTTGTTGAAAGGAAAGTGATGAATGGACGATGCCCTACCAATAAAATATATTAAAAAAAAAAGAAAAATATGAAGGCTCCATGATGAAGAATTTGAAGTTCATGAAATTGAAAGGAGGAGCCCTGTTAGCAGCTGATAGTACCCTGATCTCCACCAAACAGTAGATAATTTTTATTGGAATCAAGTCCCTAGTTGAGAGGGAGCTTGAGCAAGTTCCTAGTTCAGAGGGAGCTTGGGAAAGTCCTTGATTAAGAGGGATCTTGAATATATTCCTTTATAGGAATGAGTATATCCACCCTAGTTGATAGGGAGAGATAGAAAATCATTATTGTCTTCATGCTATGAAGAAAGAATGGAGGATTGGGTAAGCATCTAATATTGCTTTCGATACTCTTTGAGGATGTGGTAGGGCATCCAATAGGTAAGAGTAGTCGAAGAGGAAAATCCTTGATCAGTCATTGGTCTCTTCAACTTTGTGCTATGATCTTGTGGAAATATAGAGTTGTTAGTCGATGCCTTGCTATGTGACCCTGTTGGTTGGTATAATGAGATGATATGGCATAAGCTAAGAAAGTAGCTTATGAGATGGCTTACAAATTCGACTCTTCTTATGATAATTCTTTAGTTTGAGAATGTACAAGTACCTTGTATGTATTATGAATACCTATCTCGTTAAGAGGGAGTGTTGAAATGTGTAACTAGGTTTGGTATTCATAATGACATATGTAATAGTGATTTTATATTTTATGTAAAGAGAAAAATAAAATTATTATTGTCATTTTTTAGGTATGGGTTTCATGCTCAAGGTTATTTAATTTATAGGTCAAGCACCCATTGAGTGCTTCTAGGGATTTTATTTGAGTCAACAAGTCATAAGAGTCATTGTCATGTATGTAAGACCCTTTTGGGCATATTGTATATTGTAAAGAAAAAATGTTTGAGTCAAAATTAGAGTCAAAGACCCTCCAAGACCTTGTCACCATGAAAATAACAAGTTGACCTACAAGAAACTTCAAGTCAGCCTCATGGATAGCTATTCAACCTCCAATGAAAACTCTATATAAGGATGTATCTACCTCATTTGAAGGGCATCAATTCAACTCACAAGCAATTCGATCTAAAACGAAGAAAAAGACCTAGAAGGAGAGAAGAAGAGAAGAATCCAAGGAGGAGAGAAATCAAAGCTAAGAAGATTGTTTTAGGGCCAATAACTCTCACACATGTGGCCTACATCTAGGGTTTACAAAGGGAAAAATTGTAGACTTCAAAAGAAGTCGAAATATAGCATTAAAAGGTCATTCCTACAAAAAAAAATTCATGAGAAGATTAATCCAAGAAAAGTGAAGGAGATAAGTCTCTTAATTCTGCCCTATACCACTCACACGTGCAAAGTAGCAATCACTGTAGGAGGTCGAAATTACTGTCAAAATTGCAGTTATGAAATCTTAATCAAAAGAGAAGTGGAAGTTACTATAAGGCAAGTTTTACTTGGGTTGAATTTATGAGAAGGACGTACTTTGTAACACCCCCTTCCCACATCTACCCAAGTAACCATCCAACCGGGGCAAACGTGCGACAAGAGGCTATTATAATGAGATTCAACCTCCTATGTGACCTTAAGGAAGTGGAACCAATGAAAAACACAACCTACAGACCTTTTACAACAACCACAACACCCCCAGGAGGTAACCCAATCATTCACGCCTCTTACCCTTGGGTCACACTAACATTTTGACCCTCTTTGATCCATAGACGTAGGCATAACACTACATTCCATGGGCTAGGAGGCTATAGACACAGGCATAACACTGCATGCCTACATGTAGGGTGTCAAATGCTCAGTTCTGTGCATGTGGCTTCGGGATTTGAGCCATATTTTCAAGCCCAGAGCCCAGGCCACTTCCCAGAACTTCATGAAAACTTAAGGGATGATAAATAACAATATTACAATGTTACATAATTAATAACATCAACAAGAACTCATTTGGACCCCTCCTAGCCATGATAGACATTTTTTCAAACATGTCACAAACATTGAATCTGCAAGAGTAAACAACATATTTAAGCATAAGGTTCTCATACTTATATGAGAATCGCTAAGAAGCATTTCTCCCTTACATCATTAGTTGCAATACAATCTATTTGACCATAGATACATTGTGCATTCATTTACAAGCAAAAATATGGATAGATCCATACATCATCACTGATCATATACGTGCTTATAACCAGCACAATAACCACAGAAATACAATGAATACAACAAAAATAGAATCCACATAGAATCTAATACATTTTCATACCAAATACCAAAGGAATGAGCTCTTCATCACTGAATGTAAAAACTAATCGGAGATGAGACTTCCACGTTCCACACGACCATAAATTGGTTGAGCCAAATCTCTCTTCAACCAATCACCCTGTGCCATATTCCAAGCATGAATGTGGGACTTATAACCAACCAAAAGGAACCAAACAGGCATGAATTTTACCAGGGTTCTCCACCTACATCGTGAGGAATTTTCCTGTCTCCTAGTCTCTTAGGCTTTACAGTAATCCACAGTTTGAATCAAGGATCACTAGACCCTAAAATGAGACATGCTCTCTAGAATTTACCATACATCCCATATTGGGACTATTAAGCCCAATGGAGAGAAATCCACCTCTTAGCTTTACCATATATCCCGCCATTCACCAGCAAGGATTCCTAGGCCCACCAAGGCACACAATCTGGCTTTATTGCAACCCACAGTCTAGCTCAGGGGTTACTAGGCCAATGGCTTTACTGTGATCCACAGTCTGGTTCAGGGACCACTAGGCCTTGTTTTTGTCATTTCAGAGGTCCACCCCACTCAGCTTCGAATCCATTTGGCAATCCCGCTCAACCGAAGTATGAGAAACCCATCTCATCAAGGTTATCCGGAAATGGAAAGGCTAGGCTGAAAAAACTATCACACCTAGAAAAACCCATGCCATGACATAAAAGAACCACATGCAATACCATGCATGACATATCTAGTAAGGAAACACACATGCAAATCTATACCTACAAAGAATCTTGTTGTAGCTGCTTGATTCCTGCTCCTCCTTGCTTGCTTCCTCCTTCTTCTTACTTTCTTGCCTTTCTTGGTCCAATGCCAAATTTCTCCAAAAAAACTCTGTGTCCAAGAGAGAGAGAGAGAGGGAGAGAGAGGGAGAGAGATAATAATGAGAGAGATCCAAAAATTTGAGCAAAATATTTCCAATTGATCCTCAGAAACCTTTTTATCAATGAGGCCACTATTTTCTTCATTTTCCATTATTTTCCTTCATTTTCCTCCTCACATGCAACCTGTGACCTTTCACATTCCTTTTCTCCTATTTTCCATTATTTTCATAAATAAATGTGCCAAATATCCCATTTTCTTTTCCAAACCCTTTGCCTTTTCCAATTTCCTTAGCCATAATAAACCAAATTAACACCCACTAGGATTTTTTCACAACATTTAGCTTGGAATACGTGTCCCATCAACCGTGATTATTTTTTTCCTTTATTAACTTTTATTACATGGTATTTTCACCATGGCTGTTATAGAAAACTCCCCCTTGGGTGACACCATCCTTGGTGTTCAACCACACATATACCTTAGCAAAATCGCTAAAAGCAAACATACTGCCCATGGAGCTTTATAACTTAGCTCGTTGTATTTTTTACAATGAATAAATTGCTCAAAATAAAAAACCATCATGAAAATCATACCACGTACTAGAGCTTTATAACAGAACTCATTACAACATTTACAATAGTATACACATTTCCTCAACCAGAAAATAAAAGGATACAATCCCCATATCAGCAACAAGAGAATCCAGAGGCTCACACCTCCACCCTCAAAGTAGTACGAGGATTCAATTCCTTCCCAGGAAGTCCAGAATCCACTGTCATAGTCAAATTTTGCATCCAATGTCCAGTGCTACAATCCTATGCTATTATACCCTTTTTGAAAGTTACTGGATCATTATTATAGGGTACACTCCCAATGTGCATCTGATTCCATCTGGAAATGATAATGACCAAAACAAATCCATCCCCGACATTCCCTTCTCTGTTACACAATCCCTCGAGAAATCTGGTCATCCCCTTTCATGCAGTCACTCACCTTCACTTCATGTCACACAAGTCAAACTAGATATTTGACCAAATCATCATGTATAAATGTATCACATCTGATTAGCTCATAACACCACCATCATAGGTCAATATCATGAATCTCATGCAATCAATATAAAACATAATCATAAATCACATGTAACCATCATAAGTCTGAATCGTAGATCACATGCATAATATAGCTATAATAAAATATTGATACTTATCCTTCATCGGTCCTTACTTATACCATTTTTATTTCCATACACACACCAGATCGGTTGCCACACTCGAGAAGCACCCAGTGCCTTTGCTTCGCTTCAATCATGTACACATGCACATAGTGTACATCACAACACATACATCCATACACGATGTAAAAAACCACACAATACATACACCCACACCCGATGTACAACACAACACAATACATACACATATATTCAGCCTACTACACCTACACCTACACCTGGTGTACAATACAGACACATACATCTGACCTACAACACATACACCTACACCCGGTGTACAATACAACACAATACATATGTCGGTGCTGATATACAGCGTAAAAACACATACAACTACACCCGGTGTACAACACAACACAATACATATACATATACATATATGTACACAGAGTACAACACGACGAATACACATGTCACCATATCATGAATACATGATACACATTCACAATACCACATGCACATAGAATAACATGTACCACATGCACACAATACCACATATCCAACATGCACGCAGTACAATATGTACACAGCACCACATATCCAACATGTACATAGCACCATCTATACCTAGCACTACATATGCAATATACAAGCAACACCATATATACAACATCCATACAACATCATATGTAAAAAATACTACATATGTTGCATGTACACATCACCATAGGTACAATCACTGAATATACAACATGCGCAACATATACACAACAGTTGTACTGCACATCCATAGACCACACACTGACCCCACAAGCAAGCTTGCTTCTAGTGTCTTTCCACTATCCATGGTTATCCTAACATGTCGCATATCACACTACTTTCACTTCATTGATGTACCTCTCAGCATTACCTATCCAAAACATAAACATAGGCATAATACAAGCATATAATATCAATTCATGTCCACATGATACTGACCACATATACCTATCAGAGTTACTCCACTACTTGATTCCTCATAAGACCAAGAACCTCTTCATGCCATTTACCTTCATAAAAAATCATTCCTCCACAAGAATGATCCTTGACAACCCTGTCAAATAGTGACATAGAAACATCCATATATATATATATATATATATATATATATATATATATAATCATTAGCATAGAATAATCATAATCTTGTCATACAATGACATACATATATGCATATAAACATTAGCATTAAACACTCATGATCCATGATGACCCTGTCAGACACGACATACATATATATATGCATATATAAACATCAACATGATCATGATCACAACACAATTTCTAGATATCATAAGTTCCAGGTTAAGAGAACTTCCTTTATTCATGCACAAAATGCACAACGTTGAGAACAAAAGTTTCCAACATATCCAAGGCATATGACGCGTCAAATCTATTCACTTTACCCTTTTTTTTGTTACCTTTCTCGCAACTATACTACCACCATCCATTTACACCAATGGACCCAACCAGTCCAACCGACTGTCATATTCTTACCTTCGACTACACTACTCATGCACTGAGCTTCATTTGACTCTTACATTACCTATTGGGTACCACACAACTCTGCTCAAGCTCCATTAACTTTTCTCTTTCCCAAACCAATTCCCAAGGCTCTCCAAAACATAAAACGAAAGAACAAGAGCAAACAAGAAGAAGACCTTGAAAAACCAAAAGCAATATGACACCGCAATAAAGTGGCATGATCATGAACTCGACATAAACAAAACTACAAATCAAGCCCAAGAAAATAATAAAATACCAAAATCGCAAGACTAGCAACAAACACCATGACTCAATCCCCCAAGGGTTCCCAAAGCTTCCAATGGAAATCTCAGCCTAAGCCTTCTTCAATATTTCATTAAAATCTCTTGCCATATATTCTCTGCATCATACTTCCATAAACGCATAACTGTCATCACATAAATAAATATAACAATATGCCAGTTATCTTACCTTGTTGTACTAAGCACGTTGAACTGTAACTGAACACACATGCCAACCATATGTAGCAAACATCAAGACAACATATATCTCAATTCGAAATCAACTTTTACCAAGACTAACAACCATGTCATAATCAAAAATCAACCCACATTCATTGGCCATAATACATAATGCTACAACTATCACCTACTTACACTCAAGTATATATCGGATATCTTAGTACATAATGTGTTAGTACAATCATCCTAAAACAAGACCATTCATTCATGCAATCTTTGAGTCACATATTCATATCATGCAATTAATAAAACATTCAAACAACATATAGATAACATAATAAACATTCAAGCACTAAGTAGATGACATAAGCAAACTCATACCTTAATGTATCTCAGGGGAGGCTATCTTGTCTGCACAATCAATCTAGATTAGCACAATATAACCTCACAACACATCAACTCAACCTAAATAAGGTCATGATATCCATAATAGTAACTAGCTAACATGTTCACATCATGGACTCATAAAAAAATTCCATTCATGCATAACAATCACATATGCACACTCAACCTAGATTAGTATGACATAATATCACAAATACGTTGACTCATACCTGAATGTCATAACCCTAACCATCTGCTTAGACCAATCCAATTTAGCATGATACATATAACATCAAGATATTAATGCTATAGCCCTAATCATCAATTTAACTAACATATAACAACAATAAGTTATCATATAACATTCTCATCAAAAACATATAACGTAATCATCAAGTTAACTAATGTAAAACAATAACAACAATGCATATGACAGAACACTACTATCATTCATCACCATTCAACACATGTGCATATGACCACACTGATTCACTAGCATTTACCATGCATGTAACCAAAACAACAATAAAATGACAAACATGTACATAAACGTAATGCTCATAACAACCATTAACCAACATACATGCATTCCAAACATACAATACATGTATGACGATCTAGTCTTACCCCACAGTCCATTGTTGCAACTTCACTTTAATAATCTACATCTCCTACTCTATATCAACCAACACATTAGCATCATAACATACTAATATCATCATGATGGCCTAATTGCATAGAATGACCTTTTGCATAACAACCTCAAACAAACCAATGCAAACTTGACCATATGCACCCACTTGACATGTATAACCAATCATGAACGACCAATGCATGTTCAACATATGACATCACACAAGCAAGCATACATGGATAACACCAAAACATGACCAATATGTAACCCTCGCATAACCAAGCAATTCATGTTCAATATGTAACAATATGTAAGCAAACATGCATGAAGAATACACAAGCATGAGCAACACATAACTAGTCATACATTCATGGCAACATGTTAACAACAACACCATCAACACTTTCATGGCGACATCACTGCCACCATGTCCAACACAACATGGATGCAACAAGCACATACATACCGCAAGCATACTATACACATATGAAACCAACATAAATGCATGATCAACACACTTCCCATCTAGTCCAAGGGTTGAACCATGCTCTGATACCACTCTATAATACCCCCTTCCCACATCTACCCAAGTAACCGACAAACTGGGGTAAACATGAGACGAGAGGCTACTATAATGAGATTCAACCTCCTATGTGACCTTAAGGAAGTGGAACCAATGGAAAACATAATCTAAAGACCCTGTACAAAAACCATAACACCCCCAAGAGGTAGCCCAGCCATTCAAGCCTCTTACCCCTGGGTCACATTGATATTTTGAACCCCTTTGAGCTATAGCCATGGGAATAACATTGCATTCCAAGGGATAGGAGGCTATAGCAGCAAAAATAACACTGCATGCCAATGACTAGGGCCCCAAATGCTCAGTTTTATGCCTGCGGCTTCAAAATTTCAGCCACTTTTTCAGGCCCAGATCCCAATTCACTGCCCAAAACTTCATGTAAACTTAAGGGATGATAAATAACAATAGTACAATGATATGGAATCAATCACATCAACAAGAACCCATCGGGACCCGTCCTAGCCATGACAGGAATTTTTTTCAAACATGTCACAAACATTGAATCTACAGGTGTAAACAACATATTTAAGCATATGGGTCTCATACTTATTTGAGAATCGTTAAGAAGCATTGCTCCCTTACATCATTAGTTTCAATACAATATATTTGACCATAGATACATTATGCATTCAGTTACAAGTAAAAACATGGGTATATTCATACATCATCATTGATCAAATACATGCTTATAACCAGCAAAATAAACATGTAAATACAATGGATACAACAACAATAGAATACACATAGAAACTTGTACATTTTCATACCAAATACCAAAGGAATGAGCTCTTCATTACTGAATGTAAAAACCAACCAGAGATGGGACATCCACATTCCACCCGACCATAGATTGGCTGAGCCAAATCTCTCTTCATTAAATCACCCCCGTGCCATATTCCAAACATGAATGTGGGACTCATAACCAACCAAAAGGAACCAAACAAGCAAGAATGCTACCAGGGTTCTCCGCTTAAAGCATGAGGAATTTTCATGTCTCCTAGTCTCATAGGCTTTACTGTAATCCACAGTCTAAATCAAGGATCACTAGGCCCTAAACCGAGACATACTCTCCAGGCTTTACCATGAATCCCATCCTGGCACTACTAGGCCCAACGAAGAGAAATCTACCTCTTGGATTTACTGTATATCCCTCCATTCACCAGAAAGGATTCCTAGGCCCACTGAGGCACACAATCTAGCTTTACTGCAACCCATAGTCTAGTTTAGGGGTTGCTAGGCTGGTGGATTTACCGTGATCCGCATTCTAGTTCAGGGACCACTAGGCCATGTGTTTGTCATTTCATAGGTCCACCCCACTTAGCTTCTAATCCATCCGAAAATCTAGCTCAACTGAAGTATGAGAAACCCATCTCATCAAGGCTATCTGGAAATGGCAAGGTTAGGTTGAAAACAATGTCACACCTTTAAAAACCCATGCCATGAAATAAAAGAACACATGTAATACCATCGTACGAGATCATAGAAGGAAACACACATGCAAATCGATACCTGCAAAGAATCTTGTTGTAGTTGATTGATACTTGCTCCTCCTTTCTTGCTTCCTCCTTCTTGCTTTCTTGCTTTTCCTGGTCCAATTCCAGAGTGCTCCAAGAAAAATCTAAGTGTCAAAGAGTGAGTGAGAGAGATAGAGAGAATAATGAGAGAGCTCAAAAAATGTGATCAAAAGCTTTCCAACTGATCCTCATAAGCCTTTTTATCAATGAGGCATCTATTTTCTTCATTTTCCATTATTTTCCTTCATTTTCCTCCTCACATGCAACATGTGACCTTTCACCTTCCTTTTCTCCTATCTTACATTATTTTCATAAATAAATGTGCCAAATACGCCATTTTGCCTTTCCAAAGCCTTTGCCTTTGCCTTTGCCAATTTCCTTAGCCATTATAAACCAAATTAACAACCACTATGATGTTTTTCCCAACATAAGTCCCATCAACCGTGGTTATTATTTTTCCTTTATTAACTTTTATTACATGGTATTTTCACAAGGGATGTTACATGCTTCAAGTTTGACTTGGTCTTGGAGGATTCTTGGTCAAGGGTCATAGGTCTTGGAATTCATCATTTGAAGTTCTATAAGAAGAGAAGAGTTCTTGCAGGTTTTCCTTTCAAGAGGAGAGGTTTTGGCCCTAGCTGATAGTCTATATTTTGTGTCCTCTTGTCTCTCCTATCTTCATTATTTTGTAGTTGTTTGATGATAGAAAACACAATAATAATAAAGTTAAAGAATAAGTTAATCAATTTAAGTAAAAATACATCACAAGCAATTATCAAAGTAAGATAAATCACCTAATCTAGTTGCCTTAGATTTCTCAACAGATTCAAGGTAAAAGGTAAAGAGAACCTTGTTTGTGGGTTGAAGAATAGCCTTTATGGACTGAAACAGACTCCCTACCAATGGTACAAGAAATTTGATTCATTTATGACGGGGCATGGCTTCAAAACACTAGAGGATGATCATTGTTTCTACATCAAGAGGTATGACCAAAAAATGTATATTATATTACTAATTTATGTGGATGATATGCTAATTGTTGGACATGACGAGAACATGATAAATAGGTTCAAGAAAGATTTGGGCAGTCAATTTGAAATGAAAGATTTAGGTCCAACACAACAAATATTGGGCATGAGGATTGTATGTGATAGAAAGAACAAAAAGTCGTGGATGCAACAAGAAAAATATATTGATAAAGTGTCAATTAAGTTCAATATGAAGGATGTTAAACCAGTTAGTACACCCCTAGTATCACACTTCAAACTTAGTGTTGATTTGTGCCCTTATGATGAAAAGGAGGAGGAGGAAATGAGTAAAAGCCCTTACGCTTCAGCGATGGGTAGCTTTATGTATGCCATGATATGTACTTTTCAAGATATTGCACATCCAATTGGAGTAATGAGCAGGTTCCTTGCAAATCCAAACAAACAACCATTTGGTAAGCGGTAAAGTGGATTTTGAGGTATCTCAAGGGTACTAGTAATTATTGTTCATGTTTTGGTAATAATAGTGTTGTTCTTGAAGGTTATACATATGAATATATGGTTGGATATGTGGATACTACATAGCCCACCACTCATTATTTATATACTTTTGCAGGTGCAACAATGTATTGGATGTCTAGACTGTGAAAAGTAATAGCCCTCTCCACAACAGAGACATAATAAATAGCTAGCACAAAAGCTTGCAAAGAGATGTTGCAGATGCAACAATTTTTAGGAGAGTTGGAAATAAAACAAGAGAAATATGTGTTGCATTATGACAGAGTTCCATTCATCTAGCAAAAAACCCAGCATATCTTTCTAAGACAAAGCACATTGATGTTCGATATCATTGGATTTGTTAAAGTGTTAGATGATGGGATACAACAACTGGAAAAAATACACACTATAGATAATCTAAATGATATGTTAATAAATATTTTGCCAAGGGATAAGTAAGGGATTTGTAGAACCTTGGTTGGAATAATGTAAACACGATGAAAGACATCTTGGGAAAGTATTAATAGTGAGAAGAGAGAAACAATATCAAAAATATTCACTCAAACTTCTATTTGGTCTCAAGTGGAAGATTGTTAGGCATGAGACCAAATCAAATTAAAAGTTGTCCGCGCCCATGGTATTGTTCGATGTTATTGGGCCCTATGTATTGTAAAAATAAAAATAAAAAATAAAAAAATAAAAAAATTGAGGGGTGTGAATAAAAATAAGTGAGTGGAATGTAATAGATTTTATTGTTATTAAATAAAAAATCTCTAACCCATTTCCCTGTGGTTTTCCTCCTAATGGAGTTTTCCATGTAAATCATGTGTCTAGTTTATGAATTAATTTTTTTTTTCAGTTTATTTTTTTACTATCCTTTTCTTTTACTAGCATTTTCAAAAATTAAGGAGGAGGTGTTTCATCTTTAATGATTATGCATGGGAGAGCATGTTTAATATTTAGGGATTATGCTTCATAGAAACACAAGCTAATCTCTATTCCCCCCTTTTTTTTTATCAAAACCTCGCCATCTCCCAAGTTCTTGTCAACAAAAGGATTATGATTGGAGGAAAGATTTGGTTCCATGAATATTAAGCATTGCATGGAAAAGAAAAGCTCTTGCCTTATGTAACTTTGGAATAACCATACCTACCACAAAAATATAGGAGTTTTTAACCTTGATATTGAAGTTGTTTTTTTTTCCCTTCTTCTATGTGGTTCATAGTCACTGGACATTGGTGACAACTACGCCCTCAAAATATTTGTACTAGGCAGGTTTACTTGAAAGGATCACTTCTCTTCGGCTCAACCACAGAGCCTGACCCTAAGAGTGTTGAGAGAATTGAACCCATGACCTCTTAATAATAAAAGTGCTTTAATGATGAGAACGCGACCAACTAAGCTAACCCTGAGATTCTTGATATTGAAGTTGTTATTTATGCAATAAAAACAATAAAAATAAACAAGCAAGAAAGCCAATCTATATTTAGATAGAAAAAATAGTCTCCACCTAAATAAAAATATATAAATTATTTACAAAATACATTACAAATTCAAAATAAAAATTAAAAAATTCAAACTATTATATATATATTATAATTTAGACCAATATAAATATATATGATTTATAAATATATTCTCCAATTTACAACCCAAGATACTAACATTAGATTAAATCAACTAAAAATTTTCCATAGAAATGAGAAATCAGCTCTATCTCTCCATGACCTTAAAGACAAATATATAACTATTGAAAAAAATGAAACAATGGAAACAAAAAATAGGTAGCTCATAGAAGATGGAATTACCTTCCATAGACATGAAAAATCGTCACCTGTATCTCTCCATTGTTACGAGAGAAATATAAATAAAACTCTAACCTAAACAAAATTTCAAAAAGCCCACAAAAAAAAACTCCAACACAAATCTATAGCTATTAAAAAAATGAAATGATGGAAACCAAGAGAACACATGTATAGCTATTAAAACAAACGAAACGACGGAAACAAAGAGAAGGGAATACACCTTTTTTCCAATTTTATATTTAAATTGTGTATATTCTGTTTATCATACGATGACACATTTCCAAATTATATATTAATGTTTAGAATTTTTTATTTTTTATTTTTTATTTTTACAATTTTTAAATTAATTTTAATTTTAATTTTAAATTATATTTTAAATACACAATTTCAATAATTCTAAATTTAAATAATATAAAGATTATTCATGATCTCAAAATACTTTTCCATTGTCATTGAAGACACATTATTATGATATTTTAGCATAATGTGCAACAAATTTTATTATTTTTTATAATCTCGTTGGATAGACACTCCACTTATCATTAGAGAACTTGAGAATGAAATGATCACAAATAAGTGTTGTGAATTTTATTTTATTTTTCTGAGAAAAATTCGTAATTTTATTAATCATAACAAAATTACATGTTACATTAGCTGGTAGTGTCAAAGACAAGCAAGTATGCCGCACGATAAAAATGCAAAGAAGAGGAAATTAGGCTTTCCTCCCTTTTTTCTTTTCAACCTTGCGCCAACCATCTTGTGTTGGCGTGGTCGATATAAGGGCGAGCTGGTTCTCTATCACATGTGCTCCAACGTCCTTATCTGAGTCCGATGAGTCTGAAATGTGTAGTCTTTTGTTTCCTTCATTTTTTGGTGCTTCGGAATCCATATCTGGCTGTGTCATGGTAGTGGTAGTGGCATCAATGGGTTCCTGCATTTCCTGCTCTTGTGCACTCAAATCAGTATCTGTCTGTTTACTATCTTGTGGGTTGGTTTCTTCCTCTTCCTTTTGTTGTTCGGGCTCTTCTGATGGAAATTGCCATCCTTTGGCAACTTTACCTGTTTTCTTCCTTCTCCTGTTATCTCTTGTGGCTGCCGGGCAAGTGCTTTGTAGATGACCCGTGTTCCTGCAGATCCGATAGCGAAAAGCGGTGTTCTCATAATCTAAATGTTGTGTCCATTTCTGATGTTTGTGGTTCAGCATAATGCATTCTGGTAGTCCTTTGCTTAAATCCACTTCCACACAGATTCGTGCGAAAGTGTAGATACACTCCTCCATTCTTTGTGTATCAGTTTTGATATATCTACCAAGGATGTTACCAATCCCTTCAAGAACACTTTCCTGCCAGAAGTGAAGCGGGAGGTTGTGGAGCCGGACCCAAACCGGCATTCTGGTCACCTCCATGGTATTGGCATCAAAATCTGGGAACCATGGTGTGATGGAGAGTCCCGTAGAACCCCAGAACCATGGCCCCTCCTTAATAATCAAATCTCTGTTCTCAGCTGTTGAAAACTTGACAATGAAAAATCCTTTTGAGCATAGGTGGATGTCACAATCCATGGTCCAATTGGAAAAAATCCATTGGAAGAGCTCCACCGGTTTGGGCCAAAAGCAGTTGAATCTGCAAATAATAGCTTGTGATTCGAAACTGGTTCTCTGCATATCAATATCAGGAATTTCAATGTTTATTTCAGGCACACAGTTCTGTTGTTCCACAATATATGGCTTAGGGGAGTTTTCAACCTGGGCCACATTCGCTGTGGCATCTCTGTTTTTTTCCCCTTGCAAGACGTTTCTGTAAGAGGGTCCTTTGGAGTGGGTGGTGGACGCACTAGCACCCATGGTGTCTCCAGGAGCTCTGTTCTGTCCCAAATTTCCTCCCCTCAGTCGAAAATTAAGGTAGACAGTAGAACCAGAATCTATGGCGTAGTCATATAGAAGGCGAGAGTCTGCTAATGCTTTCCCCCCACATATCAAGGATTGATGATAGGCCGAGTAACCAGTCGCAGTTTGGATTTTGTGCTTCAAATATGTAATGGTGTCATTCCCCTGAATCCAAATGATTATACTCTTGCCTGTAGGAAGCCTAATAAAGATTTGAAATGACACAGTTCTTACCTGAGAAGTTGTAGCAGAGGGGAGAACACGGCTTCGTTGTGCGATTTCAGAGGTAAAACCGCAGCTCCTATTGTTCTTTGGTCCCGCGAGCATGAATGGAGAGTCGGCCAGCGCGAGCAGTTGTGGAATCCTGCACAGAGCATCAAGGAATACGTGGCCCGATGGGAAAATGGGCCGCAAGTCATCCACAGGTTCCAGTAGTGGCCGCCCCCCATGGTAACCTTTTAGTAACACAACAGATCCGTGGTGTTTTGGGAATGCCTGTCTGTCTCGTAACAGAGCAGATTTGGAACTCAGTTCACTCTTCCAGCAAATGAAGAAGATCTCCACCGCACAAAGGATACCTTGGCCAGCGAGTGCAGCGCAGAAGGTCACGAGCCGACCGTGCTGTGCAGACAACGCCTACCGTGTGAGGTCTCGCCATAGTCGTCGCTCGCCCTCGAAACTCCCAAACCAGTGGGCAAGAACTCGACCACCACCGTCGGCCCAAACTTGGCTCCGCTTTCCTCCATTTTGTTCTAAGATTCTCGTTTTCCACGACCGGACCCTCAAATTGTTTCTTGTGAATTTTTTTAAATAGGAAGAAGTTTCGAATTAGTTTGTTAATCAATAATAATAAAATAGTTAGTAGAAAAAAATAATAAAATAATAATATATTTTTTTCAAAATAAGTTTGTGAAATTAAATTAGAGTGAAAAAATTTAATATTTGAATGAAAAAGTCGAGTCAACATTTTTACATAAATAAGTAAATAATTAATTAATTAAAAAATTAAAAATACATAATTAAAAAGGAAATGATAATTATGTTGATACAAAATAATTATGAGGTGCATATTTAAATAGATGATTAGTTAATTAAAGGGGAAAATGAGAATTAAAATAAAATTTAGAATAATAATAATGATTAGAAAAATGAGAGAGAACTAAATCAACAATGTAGGAAAATAAGCGAAGAATGAGAAAAATAGGAAATTGA
This sequence comes from Pinus albicaulis, assembly GCA_034641835.2. Taxonomy (NCBI): domain Eukaryota; kingdom Viridiplantae; phylum Streptophyta; class Pinopsida; order Pinales; family Pinaceae; genus Pinus; species Pinus albicaulis. Next base: position 331,541,198 of record CM076582.1, read on the forward strand.
TAGAATTTTAAATATTTTGTTTTGATCAATTATAAACAACAAAGAAAATTAAATAAATAATAACTTTAACTAAAGTTAATTAAAGTAATGAGTCAGATAGTGTATAACTGGTTCCCGAGCATGACTTAATTTATAGCCATCTTCTCGATTAAAGTTTTTCGAGTGCTTATCAATTTCAAGTGTCTCTATAATGATTATGGAGTGGTAAAATGGAGCAAAGACAAGAATTTTTGTTTGATTGAAGCATAACAAATGTTTTCAACTGAAAGAGTGTTGAGTTATGACATACTAGGACAGTCAAAGATGATTCGTGTCAACAATATGTTCTTTATTTCGAGCTTTGAAGGGCTGCCCTGTTTGGACAATGTATGATTTTCCATATGAAAAAGGGATCTGGTAAACCCCCGAATTCAACATGGGATCAAACTTATCTTTGACTGATCGAAACATCTGCTTGAAGGTTTTATTGGGTTTGAAAATGATCTTAATGTTCTTTTTCCGCGGGACTTTTGCTATAATGTCAGTAGTCCCTTTTATGCAAGGGAGAGAGATTTAACCTTGAGGAGAGGAATGAGGATTAGTGGATTTGGCATCAAAGATGATCTTGAAAGCTTTATTTATTTGAGAAGAGGAAAAGCCATTAGCTTTGAAGGCTTGGAATAGGTGGGTTTTCTCTAAGGGAAGGAACTAGGGAGCATAAATTTTAAGGGCACGAGCGATGAGGGTTTTAAGAACACTAGATTTTTAGGAAGGGTGGTGGTGAGAATGGGCATGGAGATAATGGTCAGTGTGAGTATTTTTTATGTAAATGTGATGGGTTAGGGAACCTTTAGGAAGTCAAGTGACAAGAACATCTAAAAATGGGAAAGATTTATTAGATTCAATTTCCATGATAAATTGAATATGAGGGGAGATGTTATTGAGATGGGAGAAGGCATACAGTGTAGTTATACCATGTTTCCAAATAACAAAAGTATCATCTACAAGCCTAAATCGACATTTAGATTTAGGATGCCAAGAATTTATAGCCTTAGCTTCAAAATATTCCATAAATATGTTATCCACAACAGGGGAAAGAGATGAATGGATTGTCGTCCCTTTGCTCATAGATTGTTCTTTTTATAAGAAAAGAATGTGGATGATAGGCAAAGATTAATTAGATTAAGGTTTTCAGAATCAACAGTTTTAGAAATTAGGTCAATTGCTTCAGAAACAATGTTTTTTGTAAAACAAGATACGCCACCAAAGCTAACAAGAAGGTCATGATCATCTACATGAATATATTTAGTTTTATGAAACAAAACATATGAATGTTTAATGAAACTGGGGGAGGATGCAACAAATTGTTGAAGCTTAGAGGCAAGATATCGGCTAAGAGCATGGATGGGGGCTCCTATGGCACTAACGACGGGTCTAAGAGGGACTCCAGGTTTGTGAAGTTTTTGGTTGGCCATAGATTCTAGTGGTTTATGGAGTATGGGGAATAAGACGTTGCTGGATGGAGGCATTGATAGAAGATGATTTAATAGCTTTAGTAACAATTTGAGATATGGCATTGATGGATTTTTTCGGAAGGATCTTATAGGAAGAAGAAGGGAGAAGCTCAAGCATCTTGGATTCATAGTCTTTGGAGTTCATAACTACATATGCATTTCCCTTATCCACATTAAGGATGATAATGTCGAGGTTTTCATTTAGGCATTTAAGGGATTGGATTTCATCTTTAGATAAATTAGGCTTCGAAATTTTAGCTTGTCGGAGAACCTTGCCACATTATTGACGAATTTCTTCCGCTGAATGGGATGGAAGGTTTTGACACATAAGCTCAATGGAACAAAATTTCTTCAATGGAGATATTTTTAGGGGCAATGGAAAAATCAAATCCTTTTTCTAAGGGAAGGGAAGAGGAATCAAGCTCAAAGGAGGAGATATTTATAACGGAAGAGGGTTTGGAGCTTGCAATGGAACAGGGCGAGCGGAGGAAAATCAAGCCAAGGGGAGGAGAAGAAGAAACAAAGGGAGGATTAGATTGAGTTTTATTAATAGGGGAAATGATGTAATCTTTCTCAATTCGACTATTAGATTGGGGATTAGAAGGTTGATTAATATATTGGTTATAATTATTGGTTTTTTTTTAAAGCTTGGTAGGACTACATCTTCAACATGTCCAATATATCTTCTTGATTGGGCGGGGAATTGAACTGGTGACTTCACATCAAGGAGTCCCTTAACAAATCACCCTCACTGTTTATCACCCCATGGACATAATTATTGGAATTATTATTTAAAAGACAAGAAGAATTATTAGATGAGGAGAGATTATTATAATAAGAATAATTAGACTTGGAATTATAAATAATATGAGAAGATTTAATATCTAATTGTTTATTGTTATGATCTTTATTTATTGGAGAATTAATCAAGGAATTCAAAATTAATTTTTTATTAGATTAAGAATTCATACCATAAATATCATATTGGTCTTCATTAATGGATTTATTATTATTTTCACAATAAGATTTAAAAGGTTGGGATGAAATATTATTAAAATAAGGTGACTTATTATAATCATTATTATAATGAGATGAAACATTAATGGAATTATTATTATTTAAATAATAATATTTATTGGGATTGGATAAAATATTCTTGAATGGGGCTAAAGTTTTGGATTCTTGGCATCTTAAATCTAAATGTTGGATTAGGTTTGTTGATGATACTTTTGTTATTTGGCAACATGTCAGAACTGCGTTGGATGCCTTTCTCTCCCATCTCAACAACATCTCCCCTCATATTCAATTTACCATGGAAATTGAATCTAATAAATTTCTCCCATTTTTAGATGTTCTTATCACCCAAATTCCTAATGGCTCCCTAACCCATAAAGTTTACAAAAAAAATACCCACATTGACCGTTATCTCCATGCCCATTCTCACCACCACCCTTCCCAAAAATTTGGCGTTCTTAAAAGCCTCATCTCCCATAACCTTAAAATTTTCGCTCCCCAGTTCCTTCTCTCAAAAAACCCACCTATTCCAAGCCTTCAAAGCTAATGGTTATTCCCCTTATCAGATCAATAAAGCTTTCAAGACTGTCTCTAATGCCAAATCCATTAACCGTCATTCCTCTCCTCCTCAAGGTCAAATCTCTCTCCCTTAAATAAAAGGGACTATTGACATTATAGCAAAAGTCATGCGAAAAAAGAAAATTAAGAACGTTTTTAAACCCATAAAACCTTGAAGTTGATGTTTCAATCAACCAAAGATGAGTCTGACACCATGTTTAATTATAGGGTTTACCAGATCCCTTGTTCATGTGGAAAATCATGCATTGGCTAGACAGGGCGACCCTTCAAAGATCGAATTAAAGAACATATTTATGACACTAATCATCTCTAACTATCCAAGTCTGCCATAATTGAGCACTCTTTCAATTCAAAACATCTGGTCTGCTTAAATTAAACTAAAATTCTCTCCTCTGTTCCATTTTACAACTTCATAATCATTAGAGAGACACCTGAAATTGAGAAGCACTTGAAAAAATTTAATAGAAAAGATGACTATAAATTAAGTCATACTTGGAAACTGATTATCCACTATTTGACTCATTAGTTTAATTATCTTTCGTTAAAGTTGCCATTTATTTAATTTTCTTTGTTGTTTATAATTTATCATCTTTTGTTTAAATTCTCTTAATTTCATATATTCTCCTTCTTCGCTTATTTCCCTTCATTTTCTGACATTGTTGATTTGATTCTCTCTCATTTTCCTAATCATTATTATTATTCTAAATTTCCTTTTAATTCTCATCTTCCCCTTTAATTAAGTAATCATATATTTAAATATGCACCTCATAATTATTTTGTATCAACACAATTCTCATTTCCTTTTTAATTATTTATTTTTATTTTTATTTAATTAATTAATTATTTACATATTTATGTAAATAGGTTGACTTGACCCTTTCATTCAACAACTAAATTATTTCACTCTAATTGAATTTCATTAACTTATTTTGTAATGGATATATTAATATTTTATGGTTACTCTAATGGCTATTTTATTATTTTAATATGATTAGTTAACAACTAATTCAAAACTTCCTTCTATAAAGGAATTCATAACACTCGTTTATGATCATTCAATTCTCGGGTCCTTGACAATGGGTGGAGTGTCCTCTCAAACCATTAGACAGGATTAAAAATCCATCTCACAGTTTCGTCTGCAAAATTTCTCTCAATATGAATAATTGTGGAAACATACACTCTCTCATATTTTGATTTATAATTATTCCATTAGTAGGTAATCTTTTGTTTGTTTGTTTGTAAAGTGGTCTGATTTCTCCAGAGAATACATGAGGCTTGACGTGTGGCTTGAGAAACCGCGACCTAGGGGAATCTAAGTCGTCAAAATCACCTGGGGATCGCACCGAACCTGGGCCACACCAACCCTTAACATGGCTGGAATTTTACCTACGGAGTTTCGAACTGGTGACCTTCACATCAAGGAGTGACTTAAGAATCCACCCATCATTATCTATTCTACATATTGTAGGCCATTAATAAATAATCTTATATAATAGCAATCCATTATATTTTACTTATGTGAGTAATTTGGATATGTGAATCCTTGATCTCGAATTAAAAAGTTACACTATTTTATATCACTCAATTTTATATCTTTATATAAATCTACAATTAATATATTATAATTTTAATATCTACAACTAATTTATTAAAATTTGTATTTTTTATTTCATATAACATTTTAAAAATATTTTATAAAATATTATATTTCAAAAATATTTTATAAAATATTATATTTTATAAAATACTTTATTTTAACAACATATTTGAAAATTAAACTAATTAAAAATTAATAAAAATTTAATACAATTATTTAATATTTAATTTTCGATATCCTTTTATTTAAAACTTCATAAAATAATATATATCATAAAAGTGTTCTTTAAAAAAAAAAAAAAAAAAAAAAAACTCATAAACTACATAAAAATATAAGGAAATCTACACTTAAATTTAAAAATTATCTAAAAAATAAAATAAAATAATTTTTATTTATGTAACTAAATTTTAAGTATGAAAATTTCCTTATCTATAATTAAGTTAAATATTTTAATAAATAATATTCTATTCTCAATCCCTCTCCATGAGGCTTGAACTTAAAATTTAGTGGGAACAAAACTCCACTTAAACTAATTGATGTACATCTCATAATAATAATCATCTAATTTTAAGGTGACAACTAAGGCAATCATTAAATTGGTATAAATGAATGAATAAATGATATTTTAACATCCTCGAGACTAAAAATAGTCTATGAGACTACTCGCCTCTTTGTTTTTTTCCTTTTGCAATTCAATCATTTTCTTACTCAAATTAATGATGAGCTGACCCAACCTTCTAAGAGTCCCCTCACTGAAAAGACAATGCCACGAAATTGATGCTAACATACTCCCATAACCATCCCTAATCTCTCTGAAAGCATCACATTCCGAAATGAAATTCTTTTCTGATTCCAGTGCCCTAGAAGTAAAAAGTACACACATGTTTTTCCAGAGCTTCTTTAGGTCTCTTCTACTGTCCCGTTTCACACTGAAGTTGATGTGAGTTAGTTCTTAATTGAGCATTAAAAACCTTTGCTTTCCACGGAATGCTAGGGCCAATGTACTCTTTTGTGACTTAGTGGGAACTAGACTCCACTCAAACCAATTGATCTACATCTCATAATAATAATAATAATAATAATAATTTAATTTTAAGGTGACAACCAAGGCAAACATTAAATTGGTGTATGAAATTCCCTTTGGAGAAAATGAACCCATCGTCATGCAACTATTTAATTATTAAAGTCTGCAAAAATATACACATTGTTTCACTTTGAATTAAACCTATAATTTTTTAGGAAAAAACAAACATTCTTTACCATTAAACAATAATTACATCGTAAGGCGTTCTTCTTTGAAAACAACTTTCCAAATTGTCATTGTGTCACTGTTTGTACCATTAGATCGAATGTTAGACGATTGAAATATTTTAAGCCATTAAATTCATTCCTACTAATGTCTCTCTTCCACTAAACAATGAAATATGATATGGCTCATGTGTGTCTGTAATTACAGGTCAAACTATTTATGCCGCTTTGAATAAAACACAATTCTATAGACTGTAAGCAGAGGTCGTATATTTGCATTTTGTTAAGAAACTTGTTTTTCCCTTCACCTTTGCAGGGTTAAAGATTCTAACAAATGCAACGATATATCAATTTGATAGCAATGATGCATTCTTTTAGCAAGCTTGTAAATGAACACACAGTTAAGCGATTTGGGAGTGGTGGAAGATCCAATCCGTTTGTTTATATGGTCAGAATTAGTCTCGAATTTTCGTTAGGATGCCTTGACTTGTTGCAGGTGCCTTTAATTTATTTTTCTCTTACAAATATTTATTGTGTTTTTATTGTTGGTGCCAATGTCTAAGGCAGGAAAAGGCACACTGGATGTATGATTCTCTAGACGTGGAATAGAGGGAGATGAAATGTCATAATTCTTCGTAGCATTGTAGGTTTTAACGATTCAGAATTCATGCCTGGAATTCTTGAAGTTCTTGATGCATTTTTATAAAGACTCAAGAAAATGGGGCACGAAACTATCGGAAAGCATAATGCCTATGTTTTCAAGTCTTAACAAATAATTTGTTTACCCTAGTTCGATGACTTTATAGTTTGAGAAGCTACCATTTTCTTTTCAATTTATGATTAAAAGAATATTTCATCTTTCAATTCCTGCAGAGAGTTATGATGAACCATTACAACTTTTGGACAATGGGTTTGACAAGAAAAATGAAAAAAATTTAACCTTGGTTTCTACAAAAAAAAAAAGCCAAAATTTGAGCGTTCTTTTCTTTTTCTTTTGATATCCCAGACTGTACTCTTCAATGTGTAGGATTTTTATTTATAAGTATTGTGGTGGCATGTGGTCTACGCATCTCAAGTAAATTCACATATTATTTTCGCAAATACTCAAAGAACTCGCATGATATTTAAGTCAATGATTTAGCTCAAAATCTCGTTGTCTTTTCTTTGGGGATCATTGGAGTTAGAGTTGGAATTTGACGGGCATTTCTGTCAAGGGATGTTTTTCCTGTTTTTTACGTTTAAAACTTTTTCATAACAATTTACTTTGACGTGTTGTGAAATTTACAAAAAATATTTTTGACTGCTTGTTATTTTATGAAAACTTTATTAATACTATAAAGTTTTATTTCATTTGCGTTGGCTGGGGCATGTCAACACTATGGAATTTATTCCACTTAGCCTTTTCTGGATTGACCTTTTGGTGCTAGGTAAACTATAACTCAACTAATATTGTACTTATTTACCATTTTCAAGCTAGTTGGACTGTAGGATTAAAGAAAGTACACCATCCAACGGTGGGCAGTATATGCCTAGGCGTATTTATTGTTGGATAGCCTGGGAAATAAGGCTTGCCCTAGACCATCGCTCACAAATATCTGTAGCATCCATTTATGTAAAAAGCATGGAGTACGTGAGCATTAATGTTGTCTCTCTTGGCGCCTCTCTCATATACTGACTCATATCATAAAATACATAATTGATATCATAAAATAGTTATGTATTTTATGTTATTTACCCTCCATCTAGAATTTGAGTTTGAATTTGGGTGAGTCTCCCTTGTCCTCCCAAAATTTAAACTTCACAAATGTCTCCCTCTGTGACTTCCAAATCTCAAGTTCCGAAATCCACCCCGCCATTGAATGAAATAATTTGAAATCGAAGTCTTACAAGTACATATCACATGTATCACCTCTTCATCCCTCCGCACTCTCATCACTGCCTACTTAGCTTCTTCACATAGTACGGTGCGGGCAAAGGGACACAAATTTTGTTATTATTTGGCATCATTATCTCAAATGGAAATGCAGAAGGACTTCCAACAAAAATTTCTTCACCTCTTGCAGGCATTAATTCTTCTTTGAGAGAGAAAGAAGAATATATGAAGAATAAGGATAACGTTCCTCCATTCTCCTCTTATTCTTCTAGAACAAAAGGAAGCTTCACACAGAAAAACCCAAAGTATTTTTGACTTGAAGTAAAATGGTGTTAATCCTTCCATTGAAATCCATAAGTGAGTGTTACTGAGGAGCGCATGGGCTAATTTACCCACCAAGAGAATTCACATGATGATATCGAGATGCGGAGAAAATTACAAGGCACAATGAAATAATTGTTTCCTCTCCATTAGTTTTTTTCAATAAATATTTCCTTTCAAACAATCATATCCATTGCAACAGAAAATGCTACGCTATATGTGCTTTGTCTTTCTGTCTTTATATATGTCTTTATTTTTCATAGGTCACTGTTCAGCCGCACTTTTTCCCAAATTTTCACGATATTTATCATATCATTATATGCTTGTACCTGGTGTTTTTGTTCTTTTAAGATGATGATTAGAGGCATTTAGAGACGATAGTTTTTAATCTATGAATTCTTCTTATTATTTAAATAGATAAGTGCTTGTGTGTAAATTTTATTAATAGATGTCTTATGGGTAGCAGGTGAATAAGTCTAGCGCAGAACTACATTTAAGCACGAATCCATGCACAAGAGCAGAAATATATGTTTTGCCAAGAAATATGTTATGTTGTGAATTACCTTCTAAAAGATAAACCTTCTCCATTAAGTTCTATAGTATAGCACAACGAAGCAAGGAATATTCTGAATGGAACATGATACCTTACTGCCAGAAAATGCATAAAAGCAACAGCTGGGTAGTTGAGTATGAGATTGTTGTAGGTGAAAATATCAATTTTGCGACCAAATGGAGTAGAATTTCTAAATTCCAAGAGGTGGGTTTTGTTCAGAGCACCATGTTTCATATAGACTAGAAACTGTTTGGCAAAATTCGGCTTCGTGAAGGAGTTATCATCGGGGGAATATTCCACTGAAAACCATTTCTGAACGTGAACGTATTGGGTCAATTCAGGTCCGGTTTTTTGTACAACGGTTTTGGTTGACAACTTCAAACCTGGCTAGCTGAGACATGCTGCTTGAGACATTCCTTTTCATGCTTTTCCTCTTCAAGGGTTTTGTATGCAAAATTGGGCTTTAATATAAACTTTCAGTTAAAGTTTGGAGCCCCGGTCAAGTCAGTTAAGAAGGTGGTGGTCCAGTGATAGAATTGGCCATTGTTTCTCTTTTACATCCTTATACGCCACTCAGTACAAAAGACATATATAATCCAAGTGCACGGGTTGTTATTGTAGGCCTACCTCCAATATGGGTGGATATATCAGAAGAAATAGCCACTAATATGCAACGAGCACGCAGTAAAATGGCTGAACTAGCGAAGGCTCATGCAAAATCCTTGATGTCGTCCTTTGGTGATGTTAAGGCAGATCAACGTGCAATTGAAGCACTTTCTCAAGAAATAACTGGATTGTTGAAGAGATGTGAACAATAGCTACAACTGCTTTCTGGGCATGGCGATTCAAATTATATAAATGTTAGAAGAAATGTGCAGAGATCTCTTGCCACTAATCTTCAATCCCTTTCAATGGAATTTCGCAAGAAACAGTTTAGATATTAGAAGCACATCCGACAACAACAAGATGGCATTGATGGAGATGACATTGGGATGAACTTAAATGATAAAAAAATTACAAGAACAGGATGATGATTTTCTTGACTTGGGTTTTAGTGAGCAACAGATGGCCAGGTTGAGGAACAGTGAAGCACTCACAGCTGAAAAGGAGAGAGAAATTCTACAGATTGTAGAGTCTGTAAATTATCTAGCCCAAATAATGAAAGATCTCTCAAGTCTTGTCATTGATTCTGAATTTAATGTGGATTTATGAATGTGTTGCTTAGAACCGAAAACCCAGAATTCATGACAGTATTATTTTCCAATTGATGTCTTTGTGGTAGTCTATTGTTTCTCAAGCCTGTGAAATTGATTATTATTTTTCCTTTGTGGCAATGATGTCTATATATGTGTTAGCTCCCCCATAAATTTTTGAGAAAGCAAAGCAAAATACTTGTTTGTTTCTGAGACTTCAATGAATGCATCTCCCCTGGAGACACATCATCCTTGAGGTCTCCTGTGCCTTTGCCTTTTTTTAATTTCCCTCTGCAGAACTCTCCATGCGCCCCTCTCTTCCCCTTCGCAACGCCCCCTTTTCTATCCCAATTTCCCCCCAAATTCCCCTTTAAATCCTACCTTCACCCTTTGTTGTGCCATTTTCCCCTTCTACCCTTTATCGTTGCCCTCTTTAAGCCTTGGAATGCATTAAAAAGGGTAAAAAACCCACTTTCGGTCCATATAATAGGCCTAGCCCCTCTTCTGCTAGCCCCCTACACCTTTTTCCTCCAAGCGACCCGGCGCCGGAACCACCCACCAGCACTGAAAGTGCCTATCTCCAAAGTGTATCGGGTGCAACATCGACCATTTATCTTATTGATCAGATGGTGATCATTGACCCCACAGCCCTTCGCATTTCCTGTTATAACCCCGACAAGGCAATCGTCGTCCATTTAAAATTGTGATCTAACGGTCCAGAGTCCGCCTGCCCCCGTGGTCCCCACCCGCGCACTGTTCAGAAAACAGCCCGGTTTTCATCGCACCACCATCCAAGAGCTTGCGGTATTTTCCCATCGGCCAGCGATTCCATACAGCGATTGACACGTGGCTCCTGTACGGTTTCAAAACCGCTTGTCCATCGCGCATTAAATTTCGACTCAGGATGCCCAGCGATATTCATATCAGTCGTTAGATCTCGGGCGCCGCATCCAACGGTCATAGATCAATGAAGCTGCACAGGGTTTAAACCATGGCCATCGTACCCCTGGCCCACCGTTCGCTCTCCTCCGTTGTGTTTCCCACCGTCGATCTCCTTTGAGATCTAACAGTCCAGTTTAGTCTTCTCCCCACTATTGACCACCCCGCTGTCAACCGGCTCCGCCACGTCACCTCCACGTGTCTACCGTACGGTCTCCCTCCATTTTTTTATATTCATTCAAAGGTCAGAGATTCAAAGGTTTCTCGTCCATTTTCCCTCCGCACCACCTTCTGACTGTAGTCTCCATCGTTTCCGCCTCGCTGCAGGTCATCCACGATAGTTTCGCCATCAACCAGCGTGCGTAGTGAGTCTATCCATCCTGTTACGACCACCACCCCCGTTTTTTTCTTAATGTGTTTCCGTATTGTGCAGGGTTTCCAGAGAGGCAGAAAACCGCCATAACTCATAGGAATCATTGTGAGCGACGCATTGAGCAAGCAGAATTAAAACTGAAGTTGGTACTGCAGAGAAATGTCAAGAAAGGTGGCGGCAATATAAATTCCATCGAAGGACGAAGTTTGAAAATTTGCAGACTCTATCCTGCACCATTAAAGCCTAAATATTGCAGAATCAAGACATTTATGAAGCCGTGACGAAAAACCAGTTTCATGATCATGGATTCCAGCATTCAGAATTGAGTTTTGAGTTTAATACAGCAGTTTAGAAGCAAAGCAACAGATCAGTGAACCTAAAGATCATGCAGAAGGTACAGCACGCAAAGATTCATGAAATCAGGGTTCAAATCAACAGAATGTTTCTTCTAGAGCAAGGACACAGTACACATTATGGTTTCAGTTTATATGGTGTCCAAGCAATTTTTCTCTCCCCTTCGCAGCAATCCTACACTATCAGAAGCATTTGTTTCACCAGCATGGCATTCCATTCAGTGATTTTGTTTATACACCAAAGTACTGCACAGTACTGCAGTCAGAACACATCAGAGTCATATCAAAGTAATTCCAAGTCTGAAGAAGATCGTTCATGCACTCAAATAACATCAGAGATTAATGCACAGGAGTTATACAGGATGGGCTTCGGCCCTCTTTCTTTTCATAAGATTAATACTGCATTTAGTTCTCCACCTACCTCCTCTGCTCCTCCGGGGCTATAAATTCATAGAGAACTCATTGTAATGGTTGTTGATCAGTTATCAGAGAAACTGCAAGTAGTTTCTTTTGAGACCCAATCTCTGTGTAAAGATTGTAAGATAGGTTGAAGGATATGTTTTCAGACTAAGTATTCAGCTATTGGCAATATTGTACTTGATTGGTATTGCTACTTAATATGACAAGCACATTTCTTTGGATCCTGATCTAAAGCAGCGGTGATGTTTTCCTATCTCTGTGTTTACATTCATTTCATTTCGTTTCTACTGGCTTGCATCAGAAGTTTGGCATAGGATTTACCCTTGTTAGGTACCCTATGTTGCTGCTCTCCTTGCCATTTATGTTTCTCTTCTGAATGTATTAGCTAATGAATGTTTTCAGTTGGTTTAACCAGTGTAGCGGATGTTATTTCCTGCTCTCTGATGTATGAATTAAATGAATTCAGTTCTTAGATGCTTCTTGTTATAGATTTCAATTGGAAGATTTGGGAACATTGGGGATTAGTGTGAGCCCTATCCACTAGGATCCTTGTGCGACCTACTGATCTATAACATTGTGCTCTTAAATCTATGTTATCTCTCTTCCTCTCACCCTCCATCACATAATCATCTTGAAAGATCCTAAATTTCAGATGACTAGCCCAATTGAAAGCCTGCCTATTGATTAGCAAGCAAATCCTTTCCTGACTCCATTGCCCAATGGTTTTGAATACTTCCTGGAATATTTCACCTCTGCCTTATCCCTCTTTGCTCACCCTGGTCCTACATTGAATCCTTCTTTCCTGATAACCAGCAACCAAAACAAACAATCAAACAAACAAACCCGAGCATTATAACTAGCCTAAAATCATAATTTTGAGCTTCATAGACATAAACCTTTGCTCATATAGAGAGATCCCTCTCTGGACCCAGGAGGGCTAGATCCTGAGGTCTGAAAGTGGTTCTAATGTTGTCTTATCTTTTGGTCTTGCCAATCTGGCCAAAACATGGGAACCTCCAACATAATGGCGACTTCGCTGGGGAACTAAGTGCATTACACCCTAAACATTCCTAGGCACTCAAATACCTACAATCTCTGGTTATATTGGCAATTAAACATTCCTACTCACACATCAACCTTTGTACCTTTGTTTTGTTTTCCCATACTCTTGGACAGAGTCTGGAAAGGGCCAGGTAGCCTCCAGATCTCACACTCTTCTAGAGGTGACATATCTAGTAAAAGCCCTCTCAGTCAATCTCTGGTTAGAGTTTGCTGTGTTTGGAAGATATCCTTGAAAAGGGACATCTCAAGAGCACTGTGGTGGACAGTGTACCCTCCAAAAACATCCTAAACCTTCCACCTGGTGACTCCATAGCTCCTAAATGATTTAAAGACTCCACTGGTGATCAGTAGGCCTGCTGATTGTCTTGGTTCACATTAGACTCCACTGGAAGACCAGCCTCCTCAACAACATCAACCACAGTAGAAGTAACAAGTAGGGTTGAGCTGCTTGGTCAGAAACAACATTCTGGCTTCTAGAACCATTCATACAAGAGCTTACCCTAACCCAGCCCTACCTGAAATAGTTGACAATCTCGAGAGCATCCTCAAGGGAGCTCCTACACCTAAAAGATAAACTATTTCCAAACACATCGATAGAGCTAATTCTGCACCAGAAGATCTTACAGCTCTATCACACTTGCACCTCGACCTAGACCTACCTAACAGCTTATCTAGAACTAGGTCATTTAGTAGCTTAGACCAGCCCGACCCTGAGTTTCCTGATTCACCACAGCAGGGTGGTAAACACCTTGGGAATAGACAAACCCCTCCATGTACACCTCCTGATTTACATTTCATACAAAACTTGGGGCTCAGTCACCCTAGGTCTGCTCATCAGTTCTCTGCTGGTCATAACATTCCTGTCATCCATATACTTGCTGCCCAAGCCCCTCTAGCTCCTCAAAACATCGTCATGGCAGCTTGGTATGCACCTCTGGTTTTACCCCAGCCTCTAGTACCCTTACCAAACGATTATCAATCTAAGATTCCACACTTCACTGCAAAGGAGTCCATCACAGCCCAAAAACATGTAGATAAAATGGAATATTCTTTTGACTACATGGAAATTGATGATGATAAGTCAAAATGAGAATCTTCGCACAAAGCTTAGGGGGTGATGTGAAGAAATGGTTCAAAGGCTTACCTCCAGGTAGCATTAATGGTCTCCCAGCTCTATATCAGACCTTTGTAAATAAATGGGAAACTAGGGCAAACCCTCGCCAACTCCCAGTAGAATACATGACCCTCAAAAGAAACACAAGAGAGAGTGTTCATGATTACACAACAAGGTTTAATAGCATTTATAATTCCCTCCCTCCACATATGAAACCTCCACAAGGCATGGCCCTAGCAAAATACCCTGAGGGTTTTGATGCTGACATGGCCTATGAGCTTAGAGATAAGGAGTACAACACATTGGAGGACATGCAGAAAGGAGCAGTAAACATAGAAGCCAACCTGATTGAGAAAAGAGCGAGACTGAAATCTAAGAGAAGGGTAACATATAGAGATGATAATATGGCTCCCACATCTGACCAAAATTATGATAAGCTATCTAAAAATGTGGAAAGGTTACAACAAATGATGGAAAAAATGGTTGTCACGGTCAGTAACCAGAATAGAAACCAAAACCAGAACCAAAACTTTAGGAGAAACAATAACACTCCCAACAGGCAAAGAGAATCAGATCAACAAGTCATTCCCCCATTCCAAGAGAATTTTCTTGATGAAAATGAGGGAATCATAGAAGAGTCTGAGGGAAACACAATTAATATGTTTGAAACAGAAGATTCAATCCATAACTGTTATTCAGAAGAAGACCAGCCTTCACCCTCGGGTTGGGAGGAGGAATGGTTGGAATCTGAAGATTACATATTAGGATATGAAAATGGCATGATGCAGGTCAGAGCGCAATATGAACTTAGAAGCAAAACGAGTCAAGAAACTGCTAAACCCAAAGCTTCTGAGACTACCATCAATAAGAGACTTGATAAAACTTCTAAAGCAACTGCTGAAACCAACAAATCAGCAGCTGAGAGTTCTGGAAAGAGTAAAGAAAAGGACAACCAAAACACCAATGCACAAGGTAAACCAGCTACCAGCACTAGCACTGCAGTTAGTGCTCCTGGTAAAACTGTCACAAACACTGTACATAATGAAAATCAGCCCACTGATTCAGCCACTAAGGCAGTGGCAAGTAGAACAGAGATGAATATCCCAAAAGGTCAGTCCACTTTCAATCTGGAAAGTGAGATTGCAAGAATTAAAATCGCGGTCCCACTTTCTGAGCTGGCCACTTAGGATGTATATAAAGGCCAGATTTTGAGAGCTTTGAACCTAGGTGAGAATGGTGACTCTGTCAATTTGAACGATGATCAACCTGCCCTCTTGTTTGGTCCTAAGATGGAGGGGAAGTTTCAGGAAGGGGTAGTTCCACCTTTCTATATCAGTCTCAACATTCACGACAAGATCCTGCATAATGCAATGCATGATTCTGGGGCATCTCACAACCTAATGCCTAAGGTGGTTATGGAAAGACTAGGTCTAGAGATAACCAGACCCTACAAATATTTATACTCTTTCGACTCTAGCAGAGTAAAATGCCTAGGCCTGATCAAAGACTTGTGTGTGAGCTTGACTCAAATCCCAGCTAAATGCATGGTCATGGATGTTGTCGTGGCCGATGTGCCACCTAAGTATGGCATGTTATTATCAAGATCATGGGGAGCCAAGCTGCAGGGTAAAATGCAGATGGATGGCTCATATGCCACAATCCCAATCTTTGGCCAACTTAGAAAACTGTATAGGGAGACACAGATGAAATTCCTAGTCAGTAGCCCCGGAAAACCAGAAAATTCACCTGTCTATTCTGTACATACAAACCTCGACTCCTTCATCTTCTGTAATTATGAATATTTAGAAGGGTCAGAGTCCCAAAACAAAGATACAAGCAGAGAGGCAAAGACCGTGGATTTTAACATAATGGCTGCTCTGGATTTAGAGGACAACGAAGAAGAAAACCGCAATGAAACCTGTAGGATATGCCGTGGAGACCTAACCCCGAGTGAACAAGAAACAGAGCATAAACAACCATCCGACCAGATCCCTGAAACTCATACATTTCACGAGGAACGAGTCATTCCACAACCCAGTATAGACCCTATAACGCAACATAATGGCGAACCCAACCATAAGGAAAGGAGTGATAATGAAAGCGAAAATGAACCCCTGTGGGTGATGAACTTCGATGGGTCATGCATCAGAAGAACTGCTGGGGCAGGAGTGTGGATTCATAACACATAAAATGATTACGCAAAGAGTCATGCCTGCAACCTGCACTTCAAATGCACGAACAACGTCGCTAAATACGAGGCTCTGATCCTGGGTCTAAATCTATTGAGAAAATTAGGAGCCCGTAGGATTAATGTGCGTGGAGACTCTGAGATGATTATTAAACAAGTGAACGGAGAATACACAGCAAAACATCCTAGGCTGAGAGCATATAGGAATGACACTATGGATCTGCTGAAAACGTTCATGGAATACAAATTAGTGTTTGTTCCTAGGAGTCAAAATGTCATTGCAAATGGATTAGCTTGCCTGGCCAGTTCATACCCCAAAACTCCCAGTGACCAACAGATCATCGTTCAAACCAAGTTCAAACCTGTTGTGCCAGACAACGAAAAATATTGGCAGGTTTTTGAAGGTGATAAACAAATCGAAGATTTTCTGGTAGGCAGAAACGAGTTTGAATTTTCTGATTCAGACTCCAAATCTGACAGTAGCCACCTAAGTGAAGAGTCCTCAGATGAGGAAGAAACACCCTGTAACATAGAAGTAATTCTTTAGATGAACAGACTGGAAACCTAAATCGCAGATGTGAAAATGCAGATGGTGAAGAGGTAGAGGTGTTGCAGGCCAAAGACAAGAATATACCCAGAGGCCTGGCACCCTTAGAGGACCTCTTTGACTTTAATGATGTGGCAAAAAAGCCCACTATAGAACATGCAGACTCTGATGTGGAAGAATGCAACTTAGGCACTGAAGATAAGCCCAAAATGATTAAACTAGCTAAGTTTTTACCTGCAGACATGAAGAAAAAATACATTGACCTTTTCAAGGAATTCACTGATGTGTTTGCATGGAGCTATGAGGACTTAAAAGCCTATGACACAAATATCATTCAACATAAGATACCCTTGAAAGAAAATCAGAAGCCCTTTAGGAAAAAACTTCGCAGAATCAACCCAAAACAATTGCCTGCAGTAGAGAAAGAGATCAAGAAGATGTATGAAGCAGGTATAATTGTGCCTATGAGGTTTTCTGATTGGGTATCAAACTTAGTGGCTGTGAGGAAGAAAACAGGAGAAATCAGATTGTGCATAAACTTCAGGAATATTAATAGAGCCTCCCTCAAGGACAATTGCCCTCTTCCTAAAATGGAACATATTCTTCAGAAGGTAGTAGGTTCTAAGAGGATTTCCCTGCTAGATGGTTTCTCCGGATATAACCAGGTCTTAGTAATCCCAGAAGACCAACTCAAAACAGCTTTTACCACTCCATGGGGTACCTTCATGTATGTGAAGATGCCTTTTGGATTGATGAACGCTGGAGCCACCTTCCAGAGAGCGATGGACATATCATTTTCACATGAGATAGGGCATTTCATTGTTATCTACTTAGATGACATAACAGTCTTTTCCAAGACCGAAGAAGAACACCTGAAACATCTCAGAAAAGTATTTGAAAAATGTAGAAGGTTTGGCCTATCCCTGAACCCTAAAAAGACTGTCTTTGGGCTACAGGAGGGTAAACTCCTTGGCCACATCATATCCGAGAAGGGAATCAGGATAGACCCACAACAAGTTGAGGGAATACTACAGATCACACACCCCAGAAACATCAAGGAGTTACAGTCTTTCATTGGGAAGATTAACTTCCTTAGGAGGTTTATTCCAAATCTGGCTGAACACCTTAAGAACATAACTAACATGCTGCAGAAAGGTGCAGGAGTTAAAATGGACCGTGGGAGCTAAACAATCCTTTGAATCAGTGAAACTAGCACTCGTCCAGGCTCCCGTCCTAATCAGCCCAGATTTCTCCAAAGACTTCCTGATCTTTTCATTCGCCTCAGAGCATATAGTGGCTGCAGTCTTGCTGCAGAAAAACACAGAGGGAATGGAACAACCAATTGCCTTCTTTAGCAAAGTACTCAAAGAAGCACCCTTGAAATACAACATCATGGAGAAACAGGCCTATGCTCTGATTAAGGCCTTGAAAGACTTCAGGGTGTACATATTGCATTCCCACACTATAGCTTATGTGCCCAACATCATAGTCAAAGATATACTGTCCCAAGACCCAGATGGGAAAAGGGGCAAGTGGATAGCAGTGATCCTAGAATATGACCTCGAGATAAAACCCACCAAACTGATTAAAGGTCAGGGCTTAGCTAAATTAATGGCTGAATCAAACCTACAAGCCCTAGACATTAACATGATAAATGCCCTGGATGAGCAGCAAGAATTGCCAGATCTCACTATTGAGGAAAAATTTCAGAGCTCTCCTTGGTATTCCGACATTCTGTATGTGCTTACACACCTCAATGCCCCTCCCGGATTATCAAAGGCCAAGGCCATATTCTTAAAGCTAAAGGCCATAAATTACTGCATCTTGAATGAAAACTTATACTGGAAGAATCCTAATGGCGTATTGCTTAAATGTTTGCCTGAAAACGAGGCAGAGAGGGTTAAACAAGAATTCCACGCTGGAGAATGTGGAGGGCACCTGAGTTGGAAAGCCACTGCAAACAAAATACTCAGGGCTGGATACTACTAGCCCACACTCTTCAATGATATTCATAAAATGATAGTTGCTTGCCACAAATGTCAGATCTTTGAGGGCAAGAGAAAACTCCTCCCTTTACCCCTACAACCCATCATTGTTGAAGGTCCCTTTCTGCAATGGGGCTTAGATTTCATAGGGAAGATTCATCCTACTTCTTCTGCCCAGTACAAATGGATCCTAACAGCCACAGATTATTTCACTAAGTGGATAGAGGTCGTGCCCACTAGGAATGCCACAGATTCAGTCATCATTAGTTTCCTAGAGGGTCACATCCTCTCTCGGTTTGGCTGCCCAAGGAGAATAATCACTGATAATGCTGCTGCTTTCAGATCCAAAAGGATAGTTGGTTTTTGTCACAGGTACCAAATAGCACTTGGTCATTCAACTACCTATTACCCTCAAGGTAATGGATTATTTGAATCATCAAATAAGAGCCTGGTGATCATCATCAAGAAGCTGTTGGAAGAGAACAAAAAATCATGGCATAACAAGCTAGTACATGCTTTGTGGGCTGACAGGCTTACAACCAAGAAGTCCATTGGCATGTCTCCATTTCAGCTTGTATATGGAATAGAAGCAGTATTTCCTACCAGCCTTGGGATACCAGTAATCAAGTTGGTCCAGGAGATCCAAACAGAAGAAGATAGCATGGTGAGGAGAATAAATCAGACAATCCATATTCAACAAACAAGGGAAGAGGTCTACAACAGAGCAATGAAAGTTCAGGAGAATATAAAGAAATTGTTTGACAAAAGAACCAAAGCTGTTGATTTCAAAGTTGGAGATAAGGTGTTGAAGTGGGATTCGAGAAGATAAGATAAAGGAAAGCACAACAAATTTGACAGTTTGTGGCAAGGTCCATACCTCATCCAGGCCTCTGTGGGTCCCAATGCTTTCTTCGTACAAGAATTGGATGGCACTGAGCTGTTTGGGGGTCCTGTCAATGACAGGATTCTCAAACATTAATTCTGCTAATTTACAGTTTCCAGTCTCCATTTCCATTGTACATACCATTGCAATTTTTTATTTTCAAGAAAAGAAAAATGTTTCAAAAATAGAAGAAAAAAAAAGAGGTTCAGACATGCTTAAAACATGAACCTCTGATGTGCAAAATATTGGCTCTAATAAGCTCAAAACCTAAGCCAAAACAAGTAAAGCAACTGGTCCTAACATGTTCAAAATTTGGGCCAGCAAAGAAGAAAGAAGAATCAGCTCTAACATGCCCAAAACCAGAGCTGAGATGAAAAAGGAAGTGACTCTAACATGCTCAAATCTTGAGTCACAAAGGGAAAGGAGGATGTTTCAAGTTTCAAATCTAAAGCCTTCACAGTTTTGTTTCAGCTTCCTGCAAATTTTGTCCATGTGCAACTGTCTTTATGCCTTGGACCCACAGTAAGTCAGACAGTCTAATCCTGGCTTGACTGTTTTTCAATTTTCTATCTTAGAATGTAGAGAAGAAATCTATTGGGCAGTTTAATCCCAGCATATATTAGATTAGGTAGAGAAACATATGAGACCAACAGTTTAATCTGGTCTCATGGAGCAATAAGGGTAGATGTAGAATAGATTTATTTTATGTTTGAAAAAATAAAAGATGTAAAGGGTCTGCTAGCTCAGATGCACCCTGGAAGAAGAAAAAATGATAGGATTGTAGTATGGGTAGGTAGTTTGTTGGAGTAAGTTTCTGCTGATGTAATGTCTTCATATTGTGGCAGCTTATCAAAGAAAAAAGGGATGTGTAAAGCAGCAGGCACCTGGCCTACTCCAAATATTTATTCTCTGAATTCTTGACTCCTTCAAGAAGGAGCCATCCCCATGTGGAGCCACTGTTAGCCCCCCCTATAAATTTTTGACAAAGCAAAACAGGGGGCTAAAATTGTTTTTGAGCCCTCAAGGAATGCATCTCCCCGAAGACACATCATCCTTGAGGTCTCCTATGCCTTCGTCTCTGATAAATTTCCCCCTTGCAGAACTCTCCATGTTGCCCCCATCTTCCCCTGTCAATCATCTAAAATCTCCCAAAATCCCCTTCAGATTCTGCCCATGCCCCTTGTTTGGCCTATTCCACCCTTTATCTCCCTATCGTTGCCCTTTAAAGGCTTAAAAATGCATTAAAATGGCTTAAAAACACATTTTCCACATTATAACAGGCCTCGGCCCCTTCTCCGCTAGCCCCGCAACCTTTCTCTCCATGTAACCCTGTGTCATGACCGAGCACTGGACCGAAGGGCGCTAATCTCCAAAGAGTATCGGGAGCGCCCTTGACCATTGATCTTGTAAATCGGACGGCGATCATTAATTCCACAACGCCCGTATTTTCTCGTTTAAACTTCTGACCACGCCATTGCCGTTTATTCACCGTAAGATCAACGGTCCAGAGTTTACCCGCCGGTGGTCCCCGCAGCGCACTATTTCAAAACCCGGCGGTTTCTATCGCACCGCTTTTGGGCGGTTGGCGGTATTCCCTCATCGGCCTGCGATTCCATATGCCTCCCGACGCATGGCTCCTGTACGATTGCAAAACCGCTATCCCATCACGCGTTATCGTTCGGTACAGGGCGCGCAGCGATATTCACGTCAGTCGTTAGATCTTGGGAGCCTCATCCGACGGTCGTCAATCGACAAAGTTGCGCGGGGTTTAAACCAAGGCCACTGTACCCCTGGCCCACCATTCGTCGTCCTCTGCTGTGTTTCTCACCGTCGATCTCCTTTGAGATCTGACGGTCCAGATTAGTCTTCCCCCCACTATTGACCATTCCGCTGTCCAACTGGTTCCGCCACATTACCTCCACGTGTCCACCGTACGGTCTCCCTCCAGTTTCGTATATTCATTCAAAGGTTTCTCGTTCATTTTTCCTCCGCACCACCTTCTGACTGTAGTCTTCGTCATTTCCACGTCACTGCAGATCATCCACGATAGTTTTTCCATCAACCAGTCTGCATCATCAGTCTAGCCACCCCATTATTTTCTTAACATATTTTCGTATTGTGCAGGGTTTCCAAAGAAGTGGAAAACTTCCATAACTCATAGGAATCATTGTAAGCGGCGCATTGAGTAGGCAGAATTAAGACTAAAGCTAGTACTGTAGGGAAATGTCAAGAAAGGTGGCGGCAGTATAAATTCCATCAAATGACGAAGTTTAAAACTTCGCAGACTCTCTCCCCCACCATTAAAGCCCAGATATTGCAGAATCGAGACATTTATGAAGCCGTGAAGAAAAACCAACTTCATGATCATGGTTTCCAGCATTCAGAATTGAGTTTTTGAGTTTAATACAACAATTTAGAGGCAAAGCAACAAATCAGTGAACCTAAAGATCATGCAGAAGGTACACCATGCAAAGATTCATGAAATCGGGGTTCAAATCAGCAGAATGTTCCCTCCAGAGCAAGGACACAGTACACATTATGGTTTCAGTTTATATGGTGTCCAAGCAGGTTTCTCCCCCCTTCGCAGCAATCCTATGCTATCAGAAGCATTTGTTTCACCAACATGGTAGTCCATTCAGTCATTTTGTTTATACACCAAAGTACTACACAGTACTGCAGTCAGAGCACATCAGAGTCATATCAGAGTAATTCCCAGTTCGAAGAAGATCGTTCATGCACTCAAAGAACATCAGAGATTAATGCACAGGAGTTATACAGGATGGGCTTCAGCCCTCTTTCTTTTCAGAAGTTTAATACCGCATTTAGTTCTCCACCTACCTCCTCTACCCCTCTGGGGCTATAAATTCATGAAGAACCCATTGTAATGGTTGTTGATAAGTTATCAATGAACTGCAAGTAGTTTCTTCTGAGACACGGTCTCTGTGTAAAGATTGTAATATAGGTTGAAGGATATGTTTTCAGACCTAGTATTCAGCCATTGGCAATTTTGTACTTGATTGGTATTGTTACTTAATATGACAAGCACATTTCTTTGGATCCTGATCTGAAGCAGCGGTGATGTTTTCCTATCTACGTGTTTACATTCATTTCCTTTCGTTTCTACTAGCTTTTCGGAAGTTTGGCATAGGGTTGCTGTTAGGTACCCTGTGTTGTGCGATCTCCTTTCCATTTGTATTTTATATTAGGAGAGATATTATCTAAGGAATGTTTCAGTTGGTTTAACCAATGTAGTGGACGATATTGTATCTGATGTATGGTCAATGAATTAGTTCTTGGGTCTTCTTGATATCCGATATAGATTTCAGTTGGAATATTTGGGAACAGCACAGGGATTTATGTAGGAATACTGTCTGCTTTAGGATCTGCCTCTGACCCCTAGATCACATTGAGTCTCCAATCTGTGTTATCTCTCCTCCTCTCACCCTCCCATCACATACTCATCTATAAAAATCCTAAGTTTAAGATGACTAGCCCAATTGAAAGCCTACCTATTGATTAGCAAGCAAATCCTCTCCTGACTCCATTACACAATGGTTTTGAGTATTTCCTGGAACATTTCACCTGTGCCTTATCCCACTTTTCTCACCCTGGTCTTACATTGAATCCTTGTGCTGCGATGTCAACAATGACGAGCAGTAAACAAACAAACCCAGGAAGCTTTCTTAATAACCTAATCTTTGCTTCCCAGGCTTCATAGATGTGTACTCATATAGAGAAGTCCCTTTTTGGATCGGACTAGATCCGCAGTGCGAAAGTGGTCGATGTTGTCTCATCTTTTGGTCTTGCCAATCGCTTCTGCTTTGCCGAACCTATTACCATTGCATGAAAGGAATTAATCCAATATTTTGCCAGCGTTGAAAGGGTCATCACCTCATCCCGTTGTGTGTTAAGGCACCAATTCTAGTTGTGTGATGCCTCTGCCAACAATGCGTGAGGATTAAAATTCCTCTAGAAGCCAAGATTGCACCTTCCAGCAAAAATAGCATCCTAGGAAAATGGGAGTGATTTCCCTAATTCGACATTCTGTTTTGAAACTAATCTCATTTCCGACAAATTTTTAATCTCCCTCCTATATTTTGATTAGTTTGTTAAAAGCCCAAATTGGTAATTCAATGTATATATATATATATATATATATGTTGCCCGAGCAGAAAGAGGGGGATTCTCAATAATTAGATGATTTGAGATCGATAGGAATAAAAGGGTGAAAATCATAACTGTAGACATCGAATTTGTAGAATGTAATAAAGATAGGATTATCAGGTATCATTGTGTCGGACTCTTGCGGTAAATCGATTTCCATGTTGTTTTAAAATACATTATCGCTCTTTCAACTCGTGGAGTTAGCGTTATGCTGAAGTGATTCATTTCAAATCTCCGTGATTTGGATGAGTCCTTAGCTTTCCATCCGTATATTAATCTGGGGCTTTGGAGCAAAGGTGGGAGGGCCCACCACCTCTCGGAGCTAAGTCAATAATAATAATAATAATGATGTGATTTTAACATTTCATGTTTTTGTGTGAATGTGTGGTTCAATCTCAAAGTTGTTTCTACATTCTTAGCCATAAATTAATGGTCTGTTAGAACTATTATCTATTACATAATTTTTGTTTGAGTTGCAACATATATTCCTCTTATTAAATCGAATGTAATGGGAGATAGGAATATAATTATTATGATTTCTAAGTTTGATTAAGGAATTAGAACATATTGTATTGCTTTGAATTTGAATATGGAATTAGAAAAGATTGTAATGCTTTGAATTTGAATATGTTAACATTGCCCATTTAAAATATTAAATCAAGGTTTTCATTATTTAGTTTCTTTTGAACATTTGCAAGATTTAATTTGATTTGTTTATGCATCCCTGGACTTCACTTAATAATTAGATTTATTTTTAATTAGAATCATTCTTGTTTTCGTAGTGTAATCATTTCTTTATAAGAGCAAGTTTGAGTGCGGATTTGATTGTGCAGGTAGAGAGATCAATTCAAATGAAGCATGATTTAGTTACATGATTTGATTTTGAAGAGTGAGCTTGTTTATTGAATAATCCATTTCATTTAGATTAAAATCTTTGAATTGAAGGTTATCATAGATTATTTGCAATGCAATTTTTAATAGGATCTTTTAAGTGTTGTTTTACATGAAGCGAAGTGGTTTTCTTCTAGCAATAGTTAGAATTGTCTTTTGTTAAATGGAATCTTGAATTTGTAGTTCTAGTAGTCTAAGGTGTGAAGTTATCATTAGAATAATGTGTGTGTCTTTTTTCTTATCTCAAGATTAGTTTCAAAGTTGACGAGAGAAATAAATAGATTAGGTTTTTCAGGCTATCATAGGAGATTTAAAAAGTAGAATTCGATTGCGAGAATGTCATATGATTTAGAATTGCTTTGTATTTCCTTATAGTTTAATCATAGTATGGAGTTTGCTTGATAGAATTAGTTAAGTAGGTTCCATTTTCAAGATTTTTTATTTGCCAGCAAAGGTGTGTTTCATTCAAGTACCTAGTTTATCATTACAAAGTAATATATTTATACTCTGACCATTAAGTTGAGCCAAGACGCAATACAACTGGCGTTTACGACTCCTGGATTGATAATTAATATTGAGAGGTTTAATCCGACAATTAAACCGCCCAACAGTCACAATATATGCTTTGTTTTTCAAGTTTCTGCTATCTTTGAACTTGAGAGGTGGCGGCCACATGTTTTTTAAAACGAGAAAGAGTACTTGTATATTATATTATAGGCCTATCAATATGCTTGGATGCTCTAAGAGTTAATTATAATTTATATTTTTTATATGTTTAAAATTAAAATGTATGTAAATTATATAAATTTACCACCGAATTGTAAAATACACCTTATAAATTCTTTTAAAAAATATATAATTATTTGATGATAATTATTTTATGTACAATTTTTAATAATGATTAATAATTAAACTAGTTTAGAGCTATCGGATTTCTCTGGATCTATCAATTTCCCAAAGGATCAAATTTTATCCTATCTTATTATATAAACATTTTTAGTAGGTCAAATTACATAAAAATGAAAATAAAAATAAAAATAAAATTAAGTACTTACATTCAATAAGTGATTAAAATATATATGATAATACAATGATGTGTTAGCTCTTATGACATGCTTAGTTAATGTATATCCAATTATATTGTCTTTTGGTGAAGACAATATTTGTAGTTTATTTCCAAAGACATCAACATCATTTGATCTCTAACAAATCATTATATAATGTAAAGATTGTGTTCTTCTACTCCGCTTTATGGCATATTTTAGTCTAAACTCAGCAACATCATTCGTTACTTAACCCAACCTACAAAAAATCATTCTATGATGTAGAGTTGCTTTACTTCTCCTCTACTCTTGGGCAAAGGGGTTTTTTACTTTAAAATCAAGTAGTCATTCTTCTAATTTGTTTTAAGTTTAAAATTATAACAAGATTAACAAAGTAGGTCCTATTGTATGGTTGACTATGTATAATTTATTTGAACAAAACTTACAATCAAGTACTTTTAATCTTTGACAATTGATTTTAATCTTAACTTGATTGTTAATTTAATTATTGAAAAATTTTAAGATAAAAAATAGATGTCAAAATAGAAAATATGTTATCATTATTAATTATAAATAAACAATAAAATTCAGGATTCAACAAGCCATTTATGTATTATTGTTATTTTGTTTTCTCATAGATGTGATTTTTTTTAGCATAATTATTATTATTATTGAAAGTTTTTTTTTTAAAGGTTAATTTATTATCAAAACATCATCGTTGTTGAAAGGAAAAGTTTTAAACGTATACTTCCTCGGTGGGAAGTATAAAATTCCAAAAGGTTTGACCGGTAGAGAGGAATCCAAATTCCAGCTCTGATTGGAGTCTGTATATGTGGTCATGCATACGTGTGACGCTTATGTGGTTGGTTTCTCGATGGGAAGTATACAAATCCAAAATGTTTGACGGGTAAAGAGGAATCCAAATTCCAACTCTGATTGGAGTCTGTGTATGTGGTCATGTGTGCGTGCGACGCTTATGTTTGTGGTTGGTAGGTGATTGTGTGGTTGGTAGGCTATTGTAACAACCCGTTGGTAGGCGATTATGTGGTTGGTAACACTTATGTATGTGGTTGGTAGGCTATTGTAACAACCCACGCTTTATTTCTCATCCTTCTTTTTTCTAATTATTTTTCAATTATATGCTCTCCAATTTATTATGGAAGAAATTTAATGTGTTGTGGTGCACTGTTATGTAGACATATTGATTTAATCAAATTACATAAAATAAAATAGAAAATAAATTAATAATTAATATAAAATTGAGATAAAATAATATTTACCATTTAATTTTAGGTTTTAATAGCTCATGGTTTTGTCAATGATATTCTTATGTAAAAGTGTATATATGTATATAACCAATTTAGTTTTATTAATGCTTGACTTACCAAGAAACTAAAAAAATCCAAATTCTTTTCACTCTATTTTTTTTGTAATGTAAATTCTCTTTAAAAATAAAAATTAAAATTAAAATAAATGTAAATTTGCAATAAGTTTATTTTTATTTTTTATTTCTTTCCTTTTTATTATTCCATACAAACTTTATGTTTTTAAATAAATTGAATGTAGAAAAAGAAGTCTCGTTGTATTTCAATGATTTTTTCAAACCCTGACATATTTTTAAATAAATTGAATGAAGAAAAGAAGAACGTGAGGTTTTTGTGAAGCATGTTTCAAATCCACACTGTACTTTCTCAAAAAATACATGTGCATTGGGGTTCGTTGACAAATATCTCCGTGGGGTTTTAGGCAGAGGTAGTCATTGTTGATGGGGCGACCTCTATGATATTTAGTTTTGCTAACTCTATTGCAAAGATTTATACCTTTAAATTTGCTTTTAGTTCAAATTTATGATTAGAGGTTCGGGTTTATATCTTTAGGATTCATATCGTTTTTATGGATATTTCTTTTTTATACTCAGTGGTTATTTGTTGACGAGAAGCTGTGTTTACAAATATTTCTTTTTATACTCAACGGTTCTTTGTTGATGGGAAGCCATGTGGTGCGGACTTGCGTTGGATCAAGTTTTCGAGGGTAAGTTGTGTTGTGCAAATTTTATTAAACAATTCAAAACTTTATTGTTTCAGATTTGCGATATTATTCAATTGAATTTAGCCTGGTTAAATTAAATCAATTTTTAGTAATAACACATCAAGTAAGTTACCTTCAATACTGGGAATTTGTGATATTATTCAATTGAATTTATCCTGGTTCACCTAAATTAGTTTTTAAGTAATAACACATCAAGTAAGTTTACCTTAGTAACAAAGGCATTGAAATGGGGCTCATGACTTTTAAATTTCCTTTCAAGCAGTCTATAACAATTCATAGATAAAAAAAATCTTAATATCAAAGATCACATTGAGTTGCAGAGTATCTTTCGAAGTAGAGAGATTAGTAATTCGACAGCAATGGTAACTATGGCTTCCTCTGCTATCATGGCCATTATGAAACCATTTGTTCAATCGGGAAATGGAAATGGATCCTGAAACTTGTAGGCATCTTATCCTCACACGAATTTCTAGCTTCAGAGGATTCCAAGGAGCAATATCAATCATGCACCCTCTCCCTTAAACCACCATAGTATATCACATCATTGGGGAGTCATATCATTCAACGATGCCTACTTTATGTTAATCACTGCATACTTCCACACTCAATATGTGTCATTACACAAAGGATCTTGAGATTAGTTCACAATTAGGAGATCGTTGACCATATTGTTGCACGTATAAAAATACACTACTCCTCAAAGATCAAGGTAAGTGCAAGAGTATTTATTGAAGATGTTTTGGTCACATGATGCAATTATCCCACCACTCTACAGTAAAGAGACCAACATGGAATGACAAACTTAAAATCAATGCACTCACTTTCATGGGCAGTTCATGAACATTTTTATTTTCTTATATAATGCACTTTTACCCACATCTGGAGATCACCCGAAGATGGTATTTTTTTCTTCTTCTTTTCATTATAAAGTTTTTTGGGTGAAGCAATTAATTTTTCCTGCAAGATCATGTTACGTAGTTATAATGTCTCGTGTTTGTTCATACATCCAACCATAAACATTCCTTTAAATACTCGATAAATTTGGTGTCACATTATTCACTCACCGCAAGAAATAACCTGTGATCTCGACCTTGAAATACCCCACCGCTTCTCCATGCCTTCCACTATGATCACTCCGCCATATCATCCACTACAACCAAATCAAATCCTAGGTAGATGTTATTCCTTACATGCACATTTTCAAGTGGGTGATTCAGAGCTAATTCCGTCATGGAGGATGACATGATTTACCCATTTGTTGAGCTCATGATCCATAAACATGGGATTATGTGAAGTGTAACTTGGTCAATCCCTCTGTAGGTTCATAAAGAGGTCAAATTGATGACATGAACAACTAAAATAGAATAAATTAGAAATGGATATTAGAGGTTTTCCTACATACAATTCCTCCTCTTTTCATGTCAATGTGCATTCCATGAACGTCTCAGATGCCAAGTGGTGCACTTAAGTTTTGAACCCATAATGTCAAAGTTTGTCTACGATTTGTAAATCGTTGTGAGTTGGTTGGGGTTTTCTTTCCTGAGAAAATTAATGCTCTGTACCAGATCTCAGATCTCATTTATGACATAGGAGGTATCAGGGTTTAAATTTGTAGGGTCCCCCTACCCATCAACAATTTCTTTCATGACAATTATATTTTTAAACTACCTTTCATATGAATTTTAAAATTTACTTTTACCTGTTTTATCTAACTTCTCAAAACAATTTTCTCTCACATGAAAATAATTAAACTGCTCCATCACGTCCAAAGATTTAGCCAAATTTTATTTTCTCCAACTTTCTCCCAAAACAACGTCTTGTAAAAATAGATAAAATCCTAGTTTGATACATATCTATCTTCTTTTGGTTGTTCACCCTTCTTTGCTATGGAAATATACAATAGAATCTAAGGAATTTATACCTACCAAAGAAGGGTTCGAATAAATATTGTTGCATATCACATAAGAATTTAAGTTGGAGCCGCATGCTATGCACCGTTTCTCTAGAACAATGTAGATAGATGTATATTTGTATTAATAAATTTTTGAAGCGGGACCCTACAAAAGTGATTTTAAACACTATTAAAAAAATAATGCTAATTAATTCACACCTATTTAAAAATTATAGATAATGGAAAATTGCAAATTACTAATCACCTATTTATTAGAGGAATAATTAGAGTGATTGATCCATCATTTCCATTGAAATCCAACATAACACACGTGTTGAATCTTATTGATTCATTGGATTCTACATGTCGTGACGTCACTTGTTTTTGCAGATGTCGCCATAACTATTTTCGCTAGGTTTATGCAATTGTATTCCTTTCACACACCTTTTTTTTTATGCACTATGATTTCTTAACATTCCATCTTGGAAGTGTCTTTCTAGTGCTTTAAATGTAAAGGAACATGGAAATACAAATTTATTAATAATTTATCAACGTTTATTATTTTGTGACAAAGGTTGGTATTAAGATTCTAAGAAACTCTCTCAAAATACTAACCCCTTTATTTGCATTACAGGTGACTCCTGGATGCTTGGGAGGCGAGGTTCGTTGATCATCTTCAGAGTTGGCTAGCTCCATTTACAATGTAAATTATGAAGGAACAAGCCATTTCTGTGATGAACTAAATCGTTGACCTTGGAGTTGTTGCCTTCTTTGTATCTCTATGGCGTTGAGCACTCCGATGAATTTTTATACAAGATAGTTCAAAATGGGACTATTGAATAAAACGTAATGAAGGTTTGCTACTAGAGGCCACAACACTTGAGGAAAAATGCATGAAAAATGCAAAAACGTCATCAAATTTTCATTTGATAGGCATAGGGGATTTGAAATTCCTACTTGGGCAATAATAATAAATTTATAATGTTTTTTTATTGTTTTTATTTTTAAGTTGACAATCTTTAATATGGTTGGATGTGTAACTACAAAATTTCAAGCTTAGAACTTTAACAGACACATTATTACTGCTTGATCCTCTTCTAAGCAACCTCAACAAAGGTATTGGTATACCATTTCACTCCTTCATCAACTTCCTCATCATGGTCGTCTTGGCTCCCTCGATGACAATGATCATCCTCATCAGAAGATTTATTCTTTGACACCTTTGAATCCACATCATTGTTTTTCTTCTTATTTGAATTTTTCTTGTTTTTCTTCTTTTCTTCATCTAAATCTCCCCCTTGTTAATGTGTTCCTTTTCAGCCCTGCTCGGTGACTTGTTATTTTTTCCTCCCTTCTTTTATCCAGGGGGGATTTTCAAAATAAAAGTAGCGAGCTTATCCCTCATATATACATAAGTATTGTACCCACATGCAGTGCATCACAAGGATATCATTTGTGTCTTTGATGTCATAATCTCTGCTTCTGGATTTCCACATCCATAACACTAGACATATCTTAGAAACTTCCACAAAGGCCACGTTCTTGCTATCTATGTAAGGTCACCAGCTTCTGCCACCGATCTCTTATGTCAAATTTTGTACTTAAGTATATTTTGCAAGGTACAAATGAAAACCAACATCATCCTTCGTGTTATGTAAATGCATAGAAGATGTCTTTCTCAATACTACCCTAGTTGTTGTATATGTTTTAGATGGGTAAAATGTTTGCATCTTTTCTAGAAAGAAGCCTTTAGCACAAGTTAAGGGTTTGTCTGCAAGGTAAGGTTTTGTCTAGCATTTGGATCTGTGTTGATCGAGACTACATCCGGAACCCTCCAAACTACTCCTAACCCCCAATTTCCTATTTCGATATTTGTAACATTTATTTTTTTAATTTAATTTAATTTAATTTAATTTATTTTATTTTATGTGAGCAGATTATGTTGGGTTACACATATGTGTATTGATGGAAATTTGGTGATATAAGAGGGTCAATCCCTTGGAACTGCCTCTTCCGTGCAACTTCTGCGCATTTTTGGAGTGTCTACCTGCTGATCACTCTTATCATCAATATCATTGAAACCTCAACGATCTGGTTCCATGGAAGCAGATTTCGCCTTCCATTTATTCATGATGGCTCCTTATCTGCAACATCTTATTTATTCTACGCTTCCTTTGCTATTGCGTTACATCGTTTCTTTTGCAACATATGGTGTAATTGCTAGTTAAAATATTCATGTAATAATTAACAATACTTTATTTCTTTTTATGGATATATATATACCTAGTCTAAGTTAGAGACGAAATAGACTTTTTCACTCAGTCGGTAAAAACAATTTCAAGAAATAATGTGATTTTTTGCTATTTAGAATGAATTTTTGATTGCATAAATGTATTCATAGCCCTGAAAAACTTTGGAACATTCCAATTCTGCAGATTAAATAACTTAAACTCAAGTTTTTAAAAATCTCTATCCAATTTTAATTAAAATTAAAAAAAACACGTCTAAAAAAATCCTTTCATCTATAAATTAGAGTAAATCTTAACCCCAAAAACATAAAAATAAAAATAAAATTTGACCGACATGCCATAATATCTACCAACTCAAGTTCAGATAGAAAAACATAAGACACAGATTATAAGTTTGAGACTTCTTTGCCGGCGATCAAGCCCTAATGCAATATGCGACAATAACGAAAATGTTTTGATGTAAGGAGACACAGCCATTCATCAACCTCATGCATGAACTTTGAACCAAAGCTCATTGTGAAACATTCATATGATATAATTCATTTTCTTACCAGCACAGAAAGTACATACAGCCATGGAGGATGACGAACTCATATCTGTGATGCTCCAAGCAGTCAAGGAGAAGAAAAGGTCGATGAAAAAGTCTGAATCTTCACCTGACGAGTCTTTACGCTGCCCAATCTCTCCAGATCAGCGAGAGTTGCAGGTTATTAGTGGCCTTCTCAACCTACAATCAACCCCTGATCACCCGCAAGAGCAGAACAAAAAGCAAAAGCATGAGATTTCCACCCAACACACCTCTCCACATTCCGCACCTGTTCAGGAGAGGAGAAGCGAGCCGAATTCAATTGCGGGAGCAGGAAGGAAGCGCGGGAGAAAATGTGAGGAAAAATATATAAATTCCGACCATGCAAACGGAAATGTATGTCTACAGCAATCCGAAGGAGTTCTGGGACACTCTCAAGGTTTTGCCTGTCAATCCAATATCTTTCAGGTAAGTCAATTTCACATTTCCCCAAGGTAGTAAAGCCTCATTGTTTTCTTTATATTACATGTTTGAGTTGGACGAATAGTTTTTCTTACATGACTCGAATGCTAGAATTGGGTCTTCTAAGTCCCTAAAATTTAATTCAGTGCTTGACATCCTGAGGAACTTTAGAAAATTCAGGAAGGGAAAAAGTAACCAAGATGATGAGATTGCAGTGCCCGTTTGAATTGCTATAGTTAACTCTTAAATGCAACCGTGATTGATTTGGTTATTACTTAGTTGCAACTTGCGACCTCTGCACCGGCATCAAGGACCAACAATTTGGCATCTATCAGTTTCGGTATCACTCTACAAAATTTAATTGACTTAATTATGACACAGATCTAAATCTTTTTAGTCTTGTTTTGTTAGCACTGGCAAAGCTCACAGCTCAAATGCAACTGCATGCATATTAAGCTGCCCATGTTCTCCCCCGAAATTGCACTCAGTTTTTATTGGAAACAGCATTCTTTCTATGAATCACACATATAGGAATTTATAACTGTTGCTATTGTTCAATAAAAATACGTTATAAAAAAGGCGTGCCTTTAGCGCTGCTTGCCTCAAATTCCTAATTACGCATGTTAAATATAAACTCTATGATGAACCGGATGGGTTCCTTAAGAGATATTATTATGATCATGATTATAAAAGTCTAGGTCGTCATATAAAAATATTACAAAACGGCAGTCATGAAGGTTGTCCAAAGTACAAGAGTTAGTCATGAAGGCTGTCCAAAGTGCAAGAGTTTGCGTGGTGTTCCCTTTAGTTGAAACAGAATCTTCAGAGCAAAACATATGAAATATAGTTTTAAAAGACAAATAAACAGTACCTGACAGAATATAGCTATGGACTAAGATGTCATCTGTTGATTTTTCATTGGCACCTCAGAATCAGGTTTATGTCAAAAACATGATCACAAACACACTAAAATGCCACAACACAAGCACTTTGCACAGCAGAAAAATGTACAACAGTGAATCAATGTAGTGCACAATAGATTTTGCAAACCAAAAACTTGTTATATTACAACTTTAATACAACAAACATAGGGCTCCCATACCAGGGATCATGGACCTTACAATTAGCCTTGATACAAGGAAACTAGGGCTTGATGTCAACAATGTATGACAATCAATCAACCCTTGAACAAGAAACACTTGACTTACTTCCTGAAGGAGATCTGTAAATTTATGTAGATGTTCTATGCTTGATGCAACTTTACTTTCTCTTCAATATTAGACAGCAACCACATAAACAATAAAGTAAAATGCTAATAGAACATACCAGTAGATCAACACAAGACAAGCCAAAAATATATAAGTGTGTTGGTGCATTACGGCGGTCAACAGGATGCTTCAACTAGCAAAGTCTCAATATGGTCACCCAACCAGCAATGTCACACAACCCTCTAGGACAGCCAAACGGTCAACTCAAGAGTCAACCCAAAAAGTCAACGGTCAACACAAACAACAGCAGCTAGGTCAATGCTGAAAAGTCAAAGTCAACATTTTGCCTTAGGAATAGTGCCAGAAAATGCGGATTAGGAAAATCAAAATTTTGGGAGAGTTTCGGGTCAATTTGACCTTGCGTTGACCAAAGTCAACGCTGGTCAGAGTTTGCTGCAGAAACCCTAGACTGAAATCAGAAAAGTGTTGCTGCTGGAATTTTCCCACGTGTGGAGAGAAGAGCAACCAAGGACATCGAACCAATCAGACGAGGAGAGAGAAATGTGTGAGGATGAAATGATTGAAAATGTCCTCCAACGTTGACCAATATATATTCATCAGTGAGGGTGTGTGACACAACTGCTGGGGCACAAAACCTTAAGGCTGACCTGCACATATCTTGAATAAATTCAAAATAAATGTTCTTCTCATCGGATCAAGATGATCTCTAGATCGATCTTGCACCTCTCTGAAAGAGGAACCCAATGAAAATATTGGTATCTTCATTTGAGCATCACAACATGGAGTTTGGACCTAGTTGTCCAAAATTAACACTCCCTCTCAACTAGGGAGAACTCCATCCACCTGTGCAATCCAAACATTGTGCGTCATCCCATCGTAACTTGCTTTGCTGGGTTCTTTATTTCAGAACAGAAGTGGGTCAGTCATAAAGACATCATTCCCGACGCACAGATTCAGCCCAGAGGTCCGAAACCTCTATAGGACTCAGAGAGTCACATACCAACCCGAAGTTGGTTTATCTGATCCGAAGTCAGTAGGAGGTTCGAAACCTCACTTGGACTCAAGAGAGTCATATACTAACCCAAAGTTAGTTTCACTGACCCGAAGTCAGTTGGAGGTCCGAAACCTCTCTAGACTTGATCCCAGATCAAGTGGTTGGAGCGTGCCATCCTAGATAAAGAGTACGACAATCTCTGATGCGTCCATCAGTCTTTGCTACTAGTCTCTAGCTTTTCCCACCTCACTGGCCAAATGAGAGGTACTTACCATGAGTCCGGAACTCAAATGGGTAGGATGCATACGGGGCACAAATAATGAGAGGTGAACCAATTCAATCATCACAACAGTGGGGTAGAAGCACACTAACAAGGTTTGGCAAGCCTAGCCCTGTGGTTGCTTATAGCTCTGAGAAGCTATCCCCAAAACCCCCAGAGCTCCAAGAGATCATCGTCCAAAAAGACCCTTAGAATAGGGTTGTTCCACGATTCCAAAATTCTCATGGAAGGTTAGGAACATGATCTTCCCCAAGGGCATTGTGAGAATATCTGCGATCTGCTCATCAGTTCCTATATGATCGAGCCTTACGGCACCTTGCTGTACCATATCCAGGATAAAGTGGTACCAGTGATCAACATGCTTGGATCGATCGTGGAACCCAGGATTCTATGACAAACGAATCCCCCTCTAGTTATCATGAAGGATAACGGTGGCATCTAGCACATGCTCAAACAACTAATTGAAGTGCTTTCGCAACCAAGTGACTTCACAATAGGCCATACATGCAGCAATGTATTCGGCCCCAGCGGTGCTCAAGGCTACCCGTCTTTCGTTTCCTACTCGAAGCAGATTTACGTGTGAAGCAACATCTAGATGTGCTCTTGCGATCCACCACATTGCCAGCCCAATCAACATCAGTATATCCAAGGAGTGTCATGCTCCCGGCAGTGTATCTCAGCCCATGGTCTATCGTGCCCCAGAGATATCTCAAGAGTTTCTTGGCACCAACCCAGTGAATGTTATGAGGATCAACCATGTGTTGACTCAAAGTGTTCACTGCAAAACATATGTTCAGACAGGTGTTCACTAAGAACATCAAGGCCCCTACGAGTTGACGATACTCAGTAGCATTAGCTAACATGGGCCTAGCAGCGCTGCCACTCAACTTCTCAAAGTTGAGCTCCATCGGTGTCGACACAGACTTACAGTCCACCATACCCAATCTTTCCAGAAGCTTCACAATGTATTTTCCTTGAGAAAGGAAAATCTTGCCAGGTCTCTGCCAGACCTCCAAGCTTAGGAAGTAATGCATTAGTCCTAGGTCCTTCATCTCAAACTCAGCAGCGAGCTTCCTCTTGCATTGATGAATGAGAGGGTCAACACCTGTCAGGAAGAGTTCGTCCACATACAGCACCAGAATGAGAGGCTTTTCTCTATCAACCGGTTCGGATCAACATTACTACGAGTGAAGCCGGTGTCATCAGTAGCTATCTATCCTCTCGTACCAAGCTCGGGTGCTTGCAGCCATAGAGGGCTTTCTTCAACCTCGGACATGGGTGTCCCGATCCGACTCGAACCCCAAGGGTTGCTCCACATACACCTCTTCCTTTATCGCACCATGCGAAATGCGGTCTTCACATCCATCCGATGAAGACTCCATCCTTGCATAGCGAAGGGGCCACGGATGGTGGTATATCGGGCCACAGTGCAAATATGTCATCATAGTCTCGCCTTCCTTTTGAGAAGCCACGGGCAACAAATCTTGCCTTGAACTTTTCAGCACTTCCATCAAATCCATGTTTAATCTTGTAGAGCCATTTCGAGGTGACAACTGCTTTGTCCTCCGGTCTTGGAACCACATCCCATACATCATTCTTCATTATGGACTCATACTCTTCGTGCATAACATCCTTCCAGACTTGATGCTTTACAGCTTCCTCAAAAGATCCAGGCTCAGATTGTACAATAGTACTCATGGCTGCTAGATACCCTTGGTATCTATTCGGCTTTTTGCTTTCACAGAATGTCCCCCTTGGGGCCATATGTCCCTCAGCATCCTCAAGAGTGAACTTGAGCCATGATGGTCTCTTCCCCATCGAAGGAGGTGGATCAATCAGGTCCATCGGTCCTTCAGCGTCTGGCATCATCTCATTCTTCGGTTCTTCTTGATTCCCAGGCCTTTCTACACGTTCTTCCTCAGATCTCGGAAGATTGACTACTTTCTTGACAGAAGCATCTTTGTCAAAGGTAATGTCGTGGCATATCTCCACTTCCCTTTGACTAGGCACATAGAGTCTATAGGCCTTCGAAGTTTTGCTGTAGGCCACAAACATTCCCTTCTTCCCAGAAGCATCCAGCTTGCTCCTTTTCTCTTTCGGCACATGAAAATAAAAAGGACATCCAAAAACTCTAAAATGTGAGACGTCAGGTTTCTTACCAGTGAAAACCTCTTCGGGAGTTTTGGAGTCTAGAGCCAAATGCGGGCATCGTTTTTGTATGTACACAACAGTGTTCGCAACTTCTCCCCACGAAAACTTCGGTAGACCTTGGTCACATAGCATGGCATGGGCAGCTTCCATAATGGTCCTGTTCTTTCGTTCAACAATGCCATTTTGCTCAGGAGTATAGACAGTTGTGGTCTCCCTCTTGATGCCAGCTTCTCTGCAAAAGTTCTTGAACTCGTTCGTCTCATATTCAGTGCCATTATCGGTCTGTCGGATAGTATCACACGTTATCGCTCCCAGTGGACTTTCTCCAACCTGGTAGAGTGTATCAACTCTAAACCCAATCGTGATAGTTTCCTTGAAACTCTTCTTCCAGATATGCACCTTCCCATCAGTGAATGCCACATTGAAACCTTTGTCTGCCATGGCTGATATAGACACAAGGTTCTTCTTCAAATTAGGTACATAGAATACATCCTGCAAGCGGAGTACTTGGCCTTGAGTCAAGTGGAGGGTCACAGTCCCTGTCCCTTTCACGGGATATGTGGCATTATCTCCAAGGGTAATTTCCAGATTAGTATCCTTCTCAACCATATCAGAAAGTGCTTCCTTGAACCCAGTGATGTGCCTTGAGGCACCACTATCTATCAACCAGACATCCATAGTTTCGGATGCAGCAGAGAGAGTAGAGACAAGAATGAATTCATTTATTTTATCAACAACATTTGATTCCTCATACCTGGAGTTTCTCGACCTTTTGAAAGGTTGACCATTTCTGCTGGAGGGAGCCTTCCTCTTTCCCTTGAACCTGTTTTTCCTTTGATAGCCATTCCTTCGGTTGTTGTTGTTGTCATCATCATCGGGAGAATCCTTCTTGAAAGGGCATTCTCTAGCATAGTGACCTGGCCTATGACAAGTGTAACACTTGCCTTTCTTTCCTTGGGCCTTCATTTTCATATTCCTTCATTCTTGTCTCTTCTTGTATGCAGCTTGATTGTACTTCGTCAAAGTCAGGTATCACATTGTTATTGCGAATGGTAGTGTTGAACACATGCCATTCGGATGAGAGCCCTCCAAGTGCTGTGAGTACCATATCTCGTTCAGCTATTGTCTCCCCAATAGCCAGCAGATTGTTCCTGATCTCGGTTAGCTTCAGAAAATATGATTGAACAAACTCATCCCTGCCTTTCTTCAGATTCTTCAATTGATTCTTGAAGAATAGGACTTGATTCGCATTGTTGGCCTTGAACATGTGGACCAACTTATCATACATCTCTTTGGATATGCCTAGCTTAGAGATGTAGGCAACGAGACTCTTATGAATAGAGTCCCTGATCATCAACTTTGCTTTGATTTCCCCCTTCTTATACTTTGTTTTGGTAGCAGCAGTTGCAGTGGATGGAGGCTCTTGGATTTTACCTTGCACATAGTCCATGACATCTTGGTCTTCCAAGTTAAGATCCAGTGTCATCTTCCAAGCATGGAAGTCATCATTCCCAGTCAATTTTTCATCAGCCTTAAAGCCATTGTAGTTTGAGGAACCCATCCTCTTCTTCGGTGATTGCTACAAATTAGGGCTTTGTCTTCACCTCAGCTCTGATACCATGTAAATTTATGTAGATGTTCTATGCTTGATGCAACTTTACTTTCTCTTCAATATTAGACAACAATCACATAAACAATAAAGTAAAATGCTGATAGAACATACGAGTAGATCGACAGAAGACAAGCCAAAAATATATGTGTGTTGGTGCGTTACGGCGGTCAACATGATGCTTCAACCAACAAAGTCTCAATATGGTCAGCCAACTAGCAATGTCACACAACCCTCTAGGACAGCCAAACGGTCAACTCAAGAGTCAACCCAAAAAGTCAACGGTCAACACAAACAGTAGCAATAGCTAGGTCAATGCTGAAAAAGTCAAAGTCAATGTTTTACCTCGGGAATAGTGCCAGAAAATGAGGATTAGGAAAATCGAAATTTTGGGAGAGTTTCGGGTCGATTTGACCTTGCGTTGACCAAAGTCAACGCTAGTCAAAGTTTGCTACAGAAACCCTAGACCGAAATCAGAAAAGTGTTGCTGCTGGAATTTTCCCACGTGTGGAGAGAAGAGCAACCAAGGACATCGAACCAATCAGATGAGGAGAGAGAAATGTGTGAGGATGAGATGATTGAAAATGTCCTCCAACGTTGACCAATATATATCCATCAGTGAGGGTGTGTGACACAACTGTTGGGGCACAAAACCTTAAGGCCGACGTGCACATATCTTGAATAAATTCAAAATAAATATTCTGCTCATCGGATCAAGATGATCTCTAGATCGATCTTGCACCTCTCCGAAAGAAGAACCCAATAAAAATATTGGTATCTTCATCTGAGCATCACAACATGGAGTTTGGACCTAGTTGTCCAAAATTAACAAGATCTCACACCAGCCCTTTCAGTCCACATACCTTGAACACTTGGGTCCTTTGCCACCTATCTTGTAGAAGGTACGTTGCTCCAATGCTCCTTGCTTGCTCACAAGTCCTACGCATCTTCGCTCATCAAACGCCTTCTATCGTCTGTTTGCTCAAAAGAGTGATCATAGGCTCTTCAAATTCTGCCTTCACATAGTGATCTGCTTCTTCAAGAACCACTGAACACAAGGCCCACAAATCTGCCCTCTAACAGTGCTCTAGCTGCTCCTTAGATGACTAAACTTAGGGTCTTCTCAACAGCCCTCACAATGCTGATTTGCCACATAAATCAGGATACTTAGGGCACAATGAGCTGCCCTCTTACAGACCTCTTGCTACACCAAAATGTCTGAACCTAGGGCAATCAACACACTGCCTGATCCTCCATGTAGGACAGACATCACACAATTCACTTCCAGTACTCTCCTCCAATGATCAGCCCTTAAATCTTCACACTATGACAGCTCCTTACTTCTGCCCTACTTCACACCTTTGTCCACACTTAGAGACACAACTCAGCCCTCTCTTGGGTTCCTGAAACAACTTGCATAACACAGGGATACTGCGGCCCTCAATACAGTGGCAAGACAGACCTCTTGTAAGTTGTCACCTTCCTTAGGGTCTCGGCTACAGAGCTACACAAGGGCACAAAATCACAGGAGTAATCCATCCTCTTACCTGGCAAAATTCGGCCTTCAAGCCGACTTGAGAAAACCACACATGCTCCAAACTCATCCTTCTTTAGGTCCTGCGGCTACATGAGGCTATTCACACTTCTTGAGGGCAGATACACTTGAGAAGAGATGCTTGGATTAATGCCAAACAAACTCATCGTACATCCTTCTTAAAGTGTTCATTGGTGGTGCCTTTCCTCACCAAGGGTCATGACATTTAACCAAGCCGACCTAAGCAATCGTGCTTAAAAACCATCTTCTTAAGGAACAAAATTCATTTCTTTTGACTTTTGCCTGCACCATTGAAGCCCTAGGTGCCCCTTAGCCCTTCAAGGGTGTCCCTCATGCAAACATGATTAAAAAATTAATTTTTCACTTGGGTCTTTGCCCACAGCTTAGCGTACAAAGGCCACCACTTGGGTACATTTCCCAGGAAGCTCCATTTTTGTGGCTCAACTCCTCACAAACCCAGTACCCTAGGTGTTGTGGGAGTACCTCCCAAGCTACACATTTCAACATCATCAAGGATGACTACAACAAAATGGTGTAGAAGGGGCTAAAATATGTGGTTCAGGAGGCTTTAAAAAGTGGAAGGTGCATTGTAAAGACCAAAGGGTATCACCAGAAACATGTAATGACCATCATCAGTGCATAAAGCAATTTTGGGAGTATCAGCTTCTATCATATGAATTTGGTTATAACTAGAAGGAAGATCAAGTTTGGTGAAGAAGTGTGCTCCATGTAGCTCATTTAAGAGATCAGCAATGACTGGATTGGGGAGTTTATCTTTAATTGTCAAGTTGTGAAGGGTACAAAAATCAGGACACATGTACCAAGTGCCTTCCTTTTTAAGGACCATGACAACTGAATAAGGGTAGGAGTTGGTACTAGGATGAATGATCCTGGAAGCTAATAGCTCCTATACTATGTTTCCAATTTCATTTTTTTGGGCAAAAAGATGATGATATAACTGCAAATTGGATGGTAGCTTACCTGGAAATAGTGGAATGGTATGATCATGTTCTCCACGTGAGGGTGGTAATCCTTGGGGATGTTCAAAGACTTCTTAGACTTGTTGGTGTTTATCCAATACTAACTTCAAATTTGGATGAACTAGATGACAAACAATAACATGGATGTGACAATGTCTTTCTTGGGCAACATGATAGTGAATGAAATTATGAGTGCTAACGTTCTCAATTAAGACAATGGTCTTCCTTTGATAAGCAAACGCTATAGGATTCTGTTGACCACTTGATGACAATGAGAAGACTCCATGCCCAAGGATGAACCAAAAGACATTTGTACCATCAGATATCATCATGTTCAACAGAGTTTTTAAACTCTACTTCTTCTTCTCATCATTTTCTTCTTCAGTCTTCAGATTCCGCAGCCCTTCGGGGATATTGTATAAATGTCACTAGCATGATGAATAAAGCCATGTAACAGGCCTAGGATGTTGGGACTCGATCAACAAGCGAGTACACCTTGGAGTGTTTTTTTACTTGGTTAATTATTCCTTCTTTTTAGCGGCGAATAATTTTCTAGGTTTTTTCACTCATTGCATTACCCCAAAGCCAGGGTGACGGCTTGAAGGTTGAGCCCCTAACACATCTTAGTGTCTAGAGTCAATGTATATTACCATGCTAGGTCATCTCTGAAATTTCGCGGAATTTGACTAAGTCTAAGTAGGATTTTTTAATAATTAAAAATTTCCCGCAAAATGGGATTTTTTAATTATTTTCTATGTAATGATGTAAATAAGTGGTCTTCGGAAATGTCTGGGGCGTGTGACCAGTCGAAATTCATCCTCAGAGACCCAGCATTATCCTAGGACCCACTTTGAGGGTCAAAAAACGACTTATGGTCCCTCAAAAGCCGATTTTCCTGATGTCAGTGGAAAAAATGAGAAAAAATTCAAAAAAAAAATTAATAATTGGAAAAATTGAGAAAATTTTCCAAAGTCAGAATAAGTCAAAATTTGACATGGGAATTAAGAGGAGAAGTCAAGGGTGATGTAGCAGCATGTGGGGCCCACCACATAAAGGTACAGCAAGGTCAAGACAGCATTTCAAAACCAAGTCAAGAGTATCATGTTGGTTGAATGAAATGCTACGTATGGCAAAAAATTCACTTTGAATTTAATTTAAGCATGTTGAAAATAAAGGGAAGGCACATTAAAAGTTAATGGGGGGCAAAAGGTGTGACATGGCAGCCACCTTGGAGGTCAACTTACCAAGTCAACAATCAAGTGAAAAAGAATCACGTGGAAATTGTGAAGGCCCACGAATTTTTGAAGTGAAAGAAAACTATTAATGTGATTGGAGTATTGTCCAAAGTGAATTATAATGTCAAAGAAAGATAATTAGAGGACCCCACCTTCATACTCCACGTACAGGCAGCTGAGGAAAATTTCACATGAAGGATGATACGCACATGTCAAAACAAAAATCCACGCAGATTGAAAGGGTAATTCAACTACAGGAAGCTTCAGTTGAGTACGTCTTCAGCAATCTACGCTTAACCATCCATTTGTACGCTATTATCACCTTCAACCAATACGCAGCAATTAGAGGAAGGAAATCAGCGTATGTCCAACAAACACGCAGAGCAGATTTTTGGTGGCTGTTATGTCAAAGATATTTCCAGATTTGATGGGGATTTGTCCCATACCTTCTCCACTTCATCTCATAGCTATCCACAACAGAGAATACACACACGGTTACTCAAAGATATTATACACCAGTTAAGGAACAGTTTGCAACCAATATATCAGCAGTTTGAAGTCATACGCAGGTCTGATTTTTGAGTTCAACGCAAGTAATGAATATACAGTATTTTGGGACCGTGACATGGTAATTTGGGGCTGCACATTTCATGGGATATTGCTCCCACTTACTCCCACTCTTCTCATACATGTTTCTCAAGAGCATACGTACAAGAGATTTGAGGATATTTGATGAACAGTAATGGTGTAACTCACTGCCACTTTCAACATTAGACATCAGTTTTCATCAGTCATATCAGCCACTTGTACAAATTCGTTTTTTGCATTGGGATTATCTCCCTTC
Source organism: Pinus albicaulis (assembly GCA_034641835.2). Lineage (NCBI taxonomy): Eukaryota > Viridiplantae > Streptophyta > Pinopsida > Pinales > Pinaceae > Pinus > Pinus albicaulis. Next base: position 331,585,085 of record CM076582.1, read on the forward strand.
TCCACTTGTCATTTAATTTTTCATTGGGATTGGCTCCCAATTTCCTATTTAAATGAGCCTTGGGCTCTCATTGTAAGAGTGGATTTTTGAAGCTTGTGCTTATTGTTATTATGCCGAAATTGTTATTGAGCTGAATAAAGAAAAGTCTTTGGGGTTACTAGCTTCTCTTGTGGTGCATTCTTTGGTTGATGAGGTATACTTGTTTCATTTGATATTGTTATTTATCGAAATCTAGTTGTTTTTCTTTGCATTTGCCTGAAGGCACTATTGTCTAGGGAGGGGAGATTTGTAGCTATCTCAGATCTCCTTTGGACTTGGTATGTTTTGTGCTTTTGTTGTAGCTTGTTATTTTCGATGAAATGACAAGCTCAACGTGGCCTCTATATGCCAAGTTTCTTTTGCACTAACAATTGGTTTGCAGAAATTGGTGTGTTCAAAGGACAGGTTGCCAAGTCCATTGGAGTGTGAAGACTTTTTTCGATTCGAATAAGTCAGCTCCAAGGATATCAAAGGTCTCATAAGTTGTTCAAGCCAACAATCTCATAAGACATCAAGAGATTTATCTAAAAGGGGGTTTCATGAGCCTTTTGCTTCTATTCCATCTCTAAAAAAAATCTCATATATTTCTTCTCTCATTTGTGCACATATCTATTTTATCTAGCATTTGAGGCTAAGTTGTTGGGTTTAAATCCTAATTCTCACTCACTAAATCAACTTTTTTTCAAGCTGTTCTTAGTGAGGGAATTTGTAACACAAAGTGTATTTTATACTTGCATTGAGTTTCTAACTTTTTCCTTCGCATGCATGTGATTTCCTCTCACATATTTCAGCGATATTTCTTTTGCATGCTAACTCTGTTGCTTGTTTGCCTGTAGGTGTTCTTGGAAGCAATCTAAGTTTGGAGAAAGGGAACTAAAGCATAGGCTAAGGAACACTCTTCTGTTGGAACCTCAAATCCAAGTTCCGCCTTATCACTTCACCTCTACTTCTAAAGCCTCGTTCTT